>JAHFWL010000581.1:0-345988 GCA_021292165.1 Shinisaurus crocodilurus | reverse complement strand
GACATCATCTCTACTTGGGGAGAGCAGTTCTTATCCAGTGTGAGGATATCCCATATCTTTATGAATCGCTTGCTTACTGCATGAAGTTTCTTGTTTGTCCAGAATAGAGCAATGCAGAATTGAACTTCTCTGAATACTGTCCCTGGTTCTGAAACACACTTTTATTTACAGTCATGCCTTGGATTGAGAGCATCATTCGTTCCAGAAACGTGCTTGTAATCCAAAACACTCTTATATCAAAACGAAATCCCCCCAAAAAAATTTGTACAGAGATTTTTAATTTAAGCTGTACTACAGTACTTGTACTGCAAGATGTCGCTTGTATATCAAGTAAAAAAAAATATTAAATAAATATTTTAAAATTTGCTTGTCTTGCAAAATGCTCTCAAACCAAATTACTTGTAATCCAAGGTATTGCTGTATATATGAAGACTTTAGACTTCAATTATCTCCCACTGGAGCCATCAGCAATCCGAACTCCTAGGTGGAGCAGAACATTCACCCCGCGAGGAAAAAAAAATGCAAGCAGCAGCACACATCCCTTAATAGGGACCTGAGAGACAATCAAGGGAAAGTAACCCAACAAAAATGAAAACAGGGAAGCAGGCCCCTATGGCAATGAAACGTCCCTCTACCCACACACTTCTGCTGGCCTGCAGGCAAGTGTGTGTGTGTGTGTGTGTGTGAATCCAGCATGTTTTGCCAGCACCTTAGTTTTATTGCTATCATTTATTAAAGTCCCTTTTATAAATAGAGGTGATAAAGGCGCATGGGGAGTGGATCAATGTTTGTCGCCGCTGCACTCTATTCGTATTAGGCAAGACTAGCGTCGGTTTTGCTACTGATAAAAGAGAGCCAGTGTGGCGTAGCGGTTAGAGGGTTTGGCTGGGACTCGGGAGATCCGGGTTCTAGTCCCCACTCGGCCATGAAGCTCACTGGGTGACTTTGGGGCCAGTCACTGACTCTTGGCCTAACCTACCTCACAGGGTTGTTTGTGAGGATAAAAAAAAATGGAGAGGAGGAAGACCATGTAAGCCATCTTGGGTTCCATGCAGGGGGGGAAAGGTGGGCTAGAAATATAATAAATAAATACCTATCTGCATATTAATCTCAGTTTCTCCCCAACATACTTACATACACACATATGCACACTTACTGTGCACAAACAAGATGGATACCAGTGTTGAGATGGGGTGGTATCAGAGCTCAAATGATGGTGGAGAGTATGCCCCCTTCTGATGGCTCCAACCCTTCCCCCCTATGCTAGAGGGCAGTGTTCTCCAATCTTGGGTCTCCAGATGTTTTTGGCCTTCAACTCCCAGCATGCCCCAGCCAGCGTAGCTGGCTGGGGCATGTTGGGAGTTGTAGGCCAAAAACATCTGGAGACTCAAGAATTGGAGAACACTGTTCTAGGGGAAGGGGAGCCTTACTTAGAATTGCTCCCCTACACCTGCTTTCCAGAATGAGGGGAAAGTTCCCACTGCATCCAATAGGAGCTCTCCTCCAGTTGTCAATAGCGGTGGGGGCGGGATTTCCAATTGGGGCCATGGAGGGGGCAAAGGGTTATATACCTCTCCTCCCACAGCACGGTCCCAATCTGACTTGCACCCCTCCCCCCCCCATGCTCTTTATTAAAGAAAAATCTACAACACCAGAGGAAAACCAGGTGACACACATTTCATGTCTCATTTGACCCCCCCGGGGTTCTGCATGCCAGTATTTCATTTGATCTAGCTATATATTTTGTTAGGAATGCGAAAGCGCCTAGTCATTGGGATTGTGCATGTTGCTTTCCCCTCCCCCAGTATTAAAATTAATGGATCAATAAATTAACAAGTACTATTTTGGCCCGGCATGAGCGTTCCGGTTTGGCTGGCGTTTGGCATCACTCACATCCTGTAATTAAACCAAGTTCCACTGGTGAGCCTGAGCTGTCTGGGAAGGAGCCACTGCATAATAGATCATGGGAGCAAAGTTGTCGCATTTAAGAGAGATCAGTAATCCATTATGGGCCATGGCCAACCCGGTGATGCATAGCTGAGAGCGCCCTTTCAATATTACATGAAGGGAGTCGGCCAAGTACACCATATTAAAAACTGTTTTCCTGCTCTCTTGGTAAGGAAGGCTGGAGTTCAATCACCAGTCACCTTCCCCCACCAGGATGTTGTACAGTACCCAGAAATCAATAGGGTTCCTCCTCCTAGTAAGGCGGACAACTCGTGGCGTCGGATGCTGCGCGGAGGCTTCATTCCAGGTTCTTTTAAGCTTGGGTATTGCTTTCAGAAGACTAAAGCACCTTTTAGTCATGGGTGCTTTCAGACTAGGGGTGATTAGCTCTACCCAGAATTGCTCTTCTACTATAAATGACTTGTAGAGAGTGGGGTGTAGTGGTAAAATTTTTGAAGTGCTGGGACATTCATCATGACAGTCCCCATAGCCATGACCCCAAGTAGGGCCCCAAAATACAGAGAGCTGTGGTTTATCCTATCAACACACCAGTTCTAGGAGTTTTATCCCAACAAGAGCAATTCTTTTGTAAAAATGCCTGGTTACTACTACCACCCAGCTTTCTGCATTTGAACAGTATTTTGGGTGGGGTAGGGTGGAGGAGTCATTTTGTTTTTGATATTGCTGAGCAATCAATGGTCAGAAATCCTTGCCAAGCCATTGCCAAATCACCCAGAGATCTACTTTCTAACTACCTTGCATTAGCTGACTCTTTCTTTCTTTGAGTAAAGATTTCTTGCATCAGGTGACAGTGCTACCAATAATGAATGCATCATTCTATTACTGCGAGATGCACTAATTCCCAGCAATTTTGCAGCAGTTCTTTAGGATCAAGTGGACCAATCTTAAGTTGCTCTTAAGCAACTCCCATTCACTTCCCTATGGGCTTATGCAGGACAACTTCCCAACGCATTGTCTTCTTTGCCAATAGGAGCACCTGTGTCTATCTCCATAGAAGCAAGGGGATAATTGCTTTTTTCTCTTTTCAGCTCAGACAGGATCCTCATTAACCATCACTCACCTCACCTTTTGACAACCCTTAATACGACCGCCTGGATGGGAAGCCGGCAAAGAAGTCTCAGTTTAAATTGGCTGCAGAAACCGGCAGATCCTCTTAGTAGGTGTCAAAAGCGTATGTCCAATTATAACACTACATCCATCGCAGATGGAAAAAGAAGCAGATGGCTATCAGAGGCTTCAAATGCCATTTTGAGAAGAGGAAGGGGGGAGGGTGAAATACATTTGTTTTCCCTCCATTGGAATTAAATATTATTCTGTTTGATTAGACATTCCAAGAAAGATGTAGGGATATAAACTGGCCGATGAGACAGAAACAGTCTGCGATACCTTGGCACCGTTTCCACAATGTATTAGAAATTCATTTCAGTTCATTTTTCATCAGGATTTTACCCAGTTTGCACCTTCTGGACCGAACAAGGATTCGGACACAACCTGCAGATTAAATCCAGACATTTGAGCTTGCAAATTGATCCATGGTCCAAGAAGAAGAAGAAGAAGAAGAAGAAGAAGAAGAAGAAGAAGAAGAAGAAGAAGAAGAAGAAGAAGAAGAAGAAGAAGGACATTTTTGTACATTTCAAAAATCTGTACATTTCAAAATGAGCACATTTTTAAAATGTGTCCAAATACGCTTTAATCATGGTAGAAGAATGTGTACATTTAAAAAATGTGGACATGTCAAAAATGCGCACAATGGATGTTTGTATTTGGGGGGGGAAAATATGCATGGATTTTCAAGTGAAAAGAAGGGGGTGGGAAGCTCACCACCTGAATCAGATTCGAGACATTCCGACTCAAGTCTGTATCAGATGGTGCGCATTGTGTTTGGTTTGTTTTTCTTTTCACATGAAAAATCCCTGCATATTTCCATTTGTATTTTGAGAACTCGGAGTTCAGCTAACTTCGACAAACTCAAGTTTTGCTGATTTGCACATCTCTACAGTGTGGAATTGAGAGGAAGAGGAGAGAAGCCCACATCCCAGCACCATCCTGAACCTTCTGTCAATATAATACCAGGAAACCATATTTAGCATCATTTTGGAAGGGGTCTAGTAGCAGAAAGACAAGGAGAGCCAGTGAAAGGTGGGAAGGAGGTATAGGAGAGGAAGAGGAGGGCATTGTAACCACAGGAGAATGTATGCAGCTGCTTCACTGAGAATGTATGTAGCTGCTGTACTGCAGGAGTAGGGGACCTGAGGCCCTCCAGATGCTGGACTCAGTGGAGGCTGGTGATTTCTGCATCAGTGGGGCTCCTTATCCATTGCATCTTTTTTTGTTGTTTCAGCTTTATAGGAGCTATCCATTGTGCTCCATGGTGGTGAACCTAATTCAGGGATTGAGTTCAGCACCATGGATAGCTCCTATAAAGCTGGACTGGCCGGCTGCAATGGATAAGTCCAGCCTCCCCGGTTGGACTACAATTTCCTTTCATCCCTGGTCTACGTTTCAAACCACAGTGCTACACCAGTGCAAAGGGAATTAGAAGAAGGAGCAAGACTCAGTATTCTACAACAGGAGCCCAGGATCTCAGGACAAACCTGGCCCACCTGTGGTGCCAATGTGGCCCACCAGGGTTTGCCAGATGGCCACAGACAGACCCTTCTCCTGGCCGCACCCCCTTTCCTTCAACCACCAATCGTTCGGCACTTTCCCAGCTTATATGCAGTTTCTTCTAAGGTTGTGTGAGAATTTCATTTTTGCTCACAAAACATGTGAGCCTTTCCTGTTCGAAGCCCCGAATGCAAGCGTCTCGTTCCCGATTCCCAGTCTGATTAGTGCAAATTTCCTCAGTAGACTGAATCAGCCCCACTTTCGTCTATGAAGGAAATGTGTACAAATTAGATTTGCACAAATCTGGGGAGATTTGCGTAAATTTGGGGAGATCTGTGAAAATCCCCAACCAATCGCTGCTCAATTTCTGCAAGTTTCCTGTTTCCGCAGAGCGAGCTGCCTGCAAGCTGTGATCTGCAATCACAAATGGGAATTGGGCATGAAACAAGTGACAACACGGTGTTCGGAGAATCCTGGTGATCTTGAGCATCGCTCATTTGCCCATCCCTACGGAGTCGGACTTGAGCTCACGGAACTTCTCTGAGTTCCATCTCAAAGCTCATTCCAACTCAAGTCCATATCAGATTGTGAGCTTTGTTTTTGTTTTGAAAGCCTGTCTGCATTTTTGTGCATATCAATCAATCAATCAAATCTTTATTACGGTCCAAGACCAGCATAAACAGTAAGTCAACAGACAATAGATACACAAAATTTGTACAATACCAAGTTTTAGGCTGTCCTTCAGTAAACCATATCAGGATGGCATACAATAAAAACAAGACATCAGTATAAAATCACAATTAAATATGAGGAAGACAGAACAGGTTTTGGCCCTTTCTCACAGCTTCAGACAAGGCCTAAGAAGTTATAAGTGTATGGCGTGTTCTTGTAGCCAGAAAGCAAAATTTGGCAACTTTATATGTTATAGAAGGGTCTCTGTCCGCAAGTAAATGCATGGTGTAAAATTCATCAGTGTTACCTTTTTTGGTATGAATATGCATTTTTGTGCATATTTTCCCAAATGTATGCATCTACTGCACACATCTTTGAAACATCTTCTCCCACTGAGTAAAGCATATCTGTGTGCATGTTTCAGAAGTACACATTTTTTCATGAACATTTTTTTCAAATGCGCGCGTCCTGTTGAACACATTTTTTCTCTGGTCTGCAAATCACAATGCAAGCTCAGAAATGTACAGACTTTGGAGCTTGCATCTGAGTCCCAATTCAGTCCCAAAGGTGCAAACTGGGAAAATCTTGGTCAAAAAGAAACTGAAATGAATTTCTCATACATCCCTATTTGTCTAGTGCAGTCAGGGCATTAGTTCAATCTGCAGCTAGGATCTGAGGTAGCAGAGCTGGAAGAGACTTCTCTCTGCCAGAGAACCTGAAGAGTTGCTGACAGTGAGAGTAGGCAAACCTGCACTTAGCATCCACTCCAGATTCTTGAAGGCCCCCTTGGGCAAGATACTCTCAATGAGCCCTGCTTCCTCAATGAGTCTACCTTCTCACCACCATTGTCACCTGCTGCTCCTGCTCATCTTCCTTTTGCTCATCATTGCTACCACTTGCTTGCTTGCTTGGCAGGCAGGGAGCCAGTGAGAAGGTAGACAGTGGCATTTCCTGCTCCTCCTTCTCACCACCACAGTAGTCTGAGATGGAGGAAGAGGCGGGAGATCCAGCAGGTTGCAATGGTGCAGAGGAGGAGCAACTCCAGGGGACTCTTGCCAGTGTGCCCCCTGCTGGGTTGTGGGCCCATGGCAGATGCCCAACTGTGCCTACTTCTGCACTGGCCCTTAGCAGAGGTTTAAGTATGGCATATTTTGGATACAACCTGCAGCACCAAATCCCTCTCCCTTTCTCTCTGTTTTCCTTTGCAACATTCAGTTGAACATTCGTTGGCAGCAAAATCCATTGCTGTACCCCTCCAGAGACTCATTAAAAACCCACATAACTCTGAAGCTGAGCACAATGGCTTCTGCTTGGTCGACTATGCCAATTTTACAGATGTACAAAAGGTAAGAGGAGACACTAGTTTCTTATTAGGACGCACATGTAACGAGGCAACTGCTAAAACGCTCCGTACACGTCTACCTATTAGATCACATTTCTTGACATATGACTTTTTTTAGAGCCAAGTAGGCTTCAGGCAAGGGTAGAATAGATAGACTTTTCAGCAGAACACCATTGGTACTGGCAGCAGTTAAGCTGTGTGACCCAATATCAGGATACTGTGCTTAACATAATCCAGTTTCAATGGCAAAAATGGCACGTTTACATGTCTATGCGAGTTCTGTGCCTCCATGGCTTCTCTTCACATTCATGCAGTTTAGCAACTAAGCTAGAGCAGAAATTGGGATTTAAAGAATACTCACTTTGGGGTGGGGTGGGGGGAAATGGTGTGATGGTTGATACCTTTAAAAAAAAATCGTTTCTATCCCTCATGATTCCAGAGGAGAGCTTTCAGTATTGTGAGCAGTGTCTGCTGAAGGTTCAGGGGCTGTGCATAGAGGTCCCATGGATCAAAAGCCAGAATCTCTGGCCATGTGTAGATCCTTGTAGAACGGGGGTGCAGAAGCACTCATCACCCAAGGGCTGAATTCCATTTGAGAGAAGCTCTCGGGGGCCACATTCCACTGGTGGGCAAGGCCGAAGGCAAAAGGGGTGGGGCAAAAATACAAAAAGTGCCAGCATATTTTAGCTTAAAGCTCTTCCTGCTGCTAACTACGCCCTAGGAGAGGCATTTCCACCTTGCAGAATGGGGGAAGACACCACTTGCAACCGAACACATGTGAAGATCACCAGGATGGCAGAGACTCTTCGGGCGTTCCGACAGGGCCCTCCCTTGAGATGCTGGAGATTGAAACTGGGGCCTTTTGCATACAAAGCATGTCCTCTACCAGTGAATCATAGAATAGCAGAGTTGGAAGGTCCCTATAAGGCCATCCAGTTCAACCCCCTGCTCAGTGCAGGAATCCAAATCAAAGCATCCCTGACAGATAGTTGTCCAGCTGCATCTTGAATGCCTCTAGTGTGGGAGAGAGCCCACCACCTCCCTAGGTAATTGGTTGCGCATTGCCGTATTGCTCTAACAGTGAGGAAGTTTTTCCTGATGTTCAGCCAGAATCTGGCTTCCTGTAACTTGAGCCCATGATTCCGTGTCCTGCACTCTGGGATGGTCAAGAAGAGAACTATGACCGTTCCCTGAAGACATAGGAGGCTGCCTTCTACTGAGTCAGAATATTGGTTCATCTGCCACAGTATTGTCAACACGGACTAGCAGCAGCTGCTCTCCGGGGTTTCAGGAAGGCATTTTTTGCAGCCCTTCCTGGAGATGCTGTCAGGGATTGAACCCGGGACCTTCAGCAAGCAAAGCAGGGGCTCTGCCAGTGGGCTTTGGTCCTTTCCCAAATGTTTGTATTTCTCTCATCTTCCTTCAGTCAGAATATATTCCCTCTTTGACATTTAAAGATATATTGACTTTATTCCAACTCAGATTAAGAACAGAATGTGAGGAAATATTTAATGAGTACATCATGTCATTGTGAAGTTTTAAAAGATCAAATGTCTTTAAAAAAAATTAAAATCTTTTCATCCTGCCTCCACAAAGAAGGCTCCACAAAGGCAGCAAAGCAGCAAATCAAATGCATCTTTAAACGCACACGCACACATACACCGCACTAATACAATGCATCACACAAAACATTCAATGGTTAAATTAAATTAAAATAAGTTCAGCAATAATACATTCAGCAGTGCTTAGCCACCTCCCCCCGCCCCCGCCCCCCCAAAAATAAGGTCAGGAAAACTCAATGGAGCAGCCGAAGTGAGATATTTCACTCAAAGGGAGCCACACAAGCTCTTGGAAAATGAGAAGTCTTCATGTGGCATTGGAATGCAGCAAAGAAGGGGAAGTCTCCTGGGTGATGGAGAAGGAATAGGCATCCCTGTGCCCCCTATCCTCAAGTGCCGTAGTCAGTCCTGCTGGCCATATCAGTAAAGGCAAGGGGAGGGGTATTTGGGGGAGAGGAAGGGGTGGCAGGAAGGAGAAATAAACACTTAGTGGGCAACTTGTGGCCTTTCAGATGTTACAGCCTACTACAACTCCCATGACCCTTCACTTTTGGCTATGTTGGCTTGGGTGGCTGATGGAAGTTGTAGGACAAAACATCTGGAGGGACACAAGTTGCCCACCCCTGTGGTAGAGTCTAATCCTGCCTTCCCTACCTGGTACAGTCTAGATGTTCTGAACTACAGATCCCATCATTCCTGACCACTGGTCATGCTGACTGGGACTGATGAGAGTTGAAGTCCAAAACACCTGGAGAGCACCAGGTTGGGGAAGATTGGCCTACTCCAATGAAGTCTGCACCTTCTCTTGATAAGAACATAAGAAGAGCCATGCTGGATCAGACCAAGATCATCTCATCCAGCATTCTGTTCACACAGTGGCCAACCAGCTGCCCACAGGAAACCCACATGCAGGACATGAGAGCAACAGCACCCTCCCACCCATGTTCCCCAGCAACTGTTGTACAGAGGCACACTGCCTCCGATACTGGAGGTAGCATATAGCCATCAGGACTAGCAGTCATTGATAGCCTTCTCCTCCATGAATTTGTCCAATCCCCTTTTAAATCTCTCTAAATTGGTAGCCATCAATGCATCTTGTGGAAGTGAATTCCATAGTTTAATCATGTGCTGTGTGAAGAAGTATTTCCTAGTCTCTGCCCTGAATCTCCCACCAATCAGCTTCACGGGATGATCCCTTTGGGTTCTAGTTTTATGGGAGAGGGTTCTGCTTTCTCCACACCACGCATAATTTTATACACCTCTATCATATTTTCCCCACTTGCCTTTTTTTCTAAGCTAAGCAATTCCAGCTGCTGTGTAACCTTTCCTCCTGGGGGAGTTGCTCCAGCCCCTCGATCATTTGAGTTGCCCTTTTCTGCACTTTTTCAAACTCTGCAATCTCTTTTTTTTTTTAGGTGCAGTGACCAGAACTGTACACAGTATTCCAAGTGTGGTCACACCATAGATTTGTATAAGGGCAATATGTGATTGGCAGTTTTATTTCCAATTCCTTTCCTAATTACGCCTAACATGGAAGCTGTCTTTTTCATAGCGGCCGCACACTGGGTTGACATTTCCATTTGATCCACTCTGTCTTAAGACTCTGACCAGGCAGACTTCATAATTTCAACATCATCAGCTTTCCTCCCACCACCCACGCGCACCCTTTGTAATACCTTGTCTGATGAAGAGAGCTGGAAATCTCAAATTCTTTCCCACAATTTCATGCATATTTGGTTGGTCCTAATAAAGGTTATTGCCTGACAGTGGATTTTGGATTCCCCTCCCCTTATGGACCTGCATGGCTTACTTTGTTTTAGGCATATATAAATGAAGTGGGGGGGATGTTTGCTTAGATTCTAAGAAGGAATTAACAAATGTGACCTCTGGAAAGTGGGTACCCCTTCCAAGGATACAGAAGGTTGCAGGCTGCAGATGTTTCTCTTATCTGGATGGCTGTGAATAAAAATTATGGAGATATCACCCATTCTGTGGGAGTCCACAATTTGTGAGTGGTTGCTTGGGGTTATCATATAAATATAAGCAACATAATCTTTTCTGGCTGTTCCTATTTTTCACTTTGGAAGAGCTTAGGGGTGTCAAAATGTTAACCCACTTAGATTAAAACGGCCTTTCGCAGCCTCAATCAAAGTCCTTTGGAACGGACAGAAGCTTTTCCATCATTTACGACAGCGGCATAAGTATTTATTTATTTAAAACAGGTACTCTCTGCAGGTACTGGGGGGTTTGGGGGTGGGGAGATGAAACCATTTTAAAAGAAACCGACATAAGATTCACAGAGTTTCTTTCTTTCACCACCTGAGCCACTGCAGCTGGTCTCACACAGTTAGAATTTGGCGCCAGTGTGTCATTCTACTGAACATCAGGGATGTTGAAGAGTCCTTGGTCTCGAGTCACGAGTCGAGTCACGAGTCTTTGGACCCGGGTCTCGAGTCCGAGTCCGAGTCCTTGGTCCAAAATGGTGACTCACGAGTCACGAGTCACGAGTCACTCCCAAAGCTGACTCCACGAGTCCCTATTAAAATCAATGGGGTTTTTTCCCAACAAAATAAGGCTACTTCAGATGTGTGGTTTAAATAAATTCTAGGCACAAGTGTGCCTTTTTATTTCAAAACTCTGCCACTGATTTTGGCAAGAACAGACCAGGCAGAAAAACCCAAAATAACCAGGCAGGCAGAGGAGGCAGGGAACCCCAAAGCAGGCAGGCAGAGGCCTTTGTCTTGGACAATTCAACTGTTGAACTGGTCAAGAAGAGACCAGGCAGGCAGAGGAGGCTGGGAACCCCAGACAGGCAGGCAGAGGCAGCCAAACCCAAAATGTCTGAAAGGTTGCATTTTAGGAAAATGATTTTAAAAAATAAACTTGCTGTACTTCCTAAAACTTATCCATGTTGCATTTGAGGAACATGATTTTTTCTAAATGTTTGGCCCCCATTCTGGAACGGTGAGATCTCATCACAATTCCACCCTCACTGAACACCCGCTCCACTGGTGATGAACTTGCTGGAACCAGAAACACAGTCAGAGCAGCCACAGAGTAATCTCAGGTCCTTCTTCTGCCTCTCCCAAGTACGCAACACATCAATCAAAATAAATCTTGACACACTGTTGGGGCTGCACTCCTGGTAGCCGTCCATAGTGGCCGAGCAGCGGCACACCTCACTTCCATGCGCTCTTCGCCAGCAATCACGCTCCTCTCCACTCCTTCTGGCACAGCCCAGGGATGTTGAAGAGTCCTTGGTCTCGAGTCCCGAGTCGAGTCTCGAGTCCCATTAAAAATATTGGGACTCGAGTCCGAGTCTAGTCAGAGGGGGGACTCAGTCCGACTCACGAGTCGAGTCCTCGAGACCGAGTCCCCATCCCTGCTGAACATGGTACTAAGGTTGGGCCAAACTATCAGATGGTTTCCAATTTGGAGTGGGGTGGGACTGAGGCAGGGAGGTGTCTGTGGTGAAAATGCCTGTCTCCTTCTGCCTTTTGGTCATCATAAGAACTCCTTCATGCTGCCCTGTTGGGGGGGGGGATGGCAACCACTACAAAATATTGGCACTTTCCAGTGGAAGCCACTGTGTGTGTGTGTGTGCGTGCGTGTGTGTGTGTGTGTGTGTGTGTGTGCGTGTGTGTGTGCGTGTGTGTGTGTGTGTGTGTGTGCGTGTGTGTGTGTGTGTGTGTGCTTGGTAGCTAATTTCCCACCTGGAATCCCACATAAAGGGAGAAAAGACGGTGGCTGCCAATTAGAACAAGGGAGTTCCATTAAGTCCCCCTCCCCCACCAAAAAGATTGCATACCTCACACACACCCCACACACCCAAGATAGTCTCACACAGTTTCCTGGCCAGCCTGTGAGTGGGCCCATGAAATTCGGGAGCATTTTGCCTCCCCGTATACGAGACCACTCTTTAAAAATTAAGCTCTGCTCTACTTCCTTTGACAACGTTCTGTGGAAATAGTAAAATCATTTTAAAAATTGAAAAGGGTGGAGGGAGAAAGAAAGGGTCGGATCCAGGATATGTCTTCCATGAGAGGAAATGGCTTCACTGACGGGAGGTCTCTCCACCTGATTTGGGGGGAGCCTCGCGCCCCCTCCACACACCATAGCTTGCCCTATTCAGTCAGGGTCTCCTGACTGTCTGTGTAGTATTTTCAGTGGCCTGGAGGGTCTGCCATGGACAGGAAAGTGCCAGTGCAGTTGATCCAGCATAAATCTGGATCCAACCAAAATAGTTAAAGAGGATGGCTTATGGCAGTAACCCCATATCAATGCTGAACCTTCTGCAGAGAGCTGGTTGGATCTGTCCCTACAGGTTTTCCAGTGGGTTTTCCACACTGGGTGTTTGGTGCATTGCCAGTGCAATCCCAATACATGTCTACACAGTGGTAAGCCCCATTGAGTTCAATGGGACACACTTCCAGGTGACTGTGTATAAAATTGCAGCCTACAAGTCAACCCAGTTCAACCAAAGATCCACCCAGATTCATCGATGTGACATGCATTTTAGGAGCGGCGCAGAAGAAACTCCTTCCCTATGAGAGGAACTCCTGTTCTTTATATATTTTCACTTCTCTGACACGTGGAGGAAGTCAAGCGTGCATTGAACCAAAGTTGGGCCATTTAAAAAAAGAAGCAAATCAACCACAAACTTGATTCTGCCCATTCAAGCAAACCAATATAAGTAGGGAAACCCTCAGGGTTTAAAAAGAGTGTGTGTGAGAGAGAGAGTACATTTTGCTGCTCAAAATGCCTTATGCAATTAAAGTTTATCTTAAAAACTGTGTGTGTGTGTGTGTGTGTGTGTGTGTGTGTGTGTGTGTGTGTGTGTGTTTAAAATAATGCTGTAGATGTATTGGGTGGGAACCTCCATTGTTATTCAGTTAAACAAGAACATGTGTAAGCCCAAGGCCAGGATGCATTTCGGCTTCCAGCTAGGAATTTTGAGAGGGTGTTATGGGCAGTCTCACAAAATGGCTGTGGTTGTGATGGGGGCTTAGCCATCGATAAAACGGTTGCCATGTTGGGCATGGCTGGTTACAAAACACTCATTTCATAGAAGGCCAACTGATAAGACTAAAGAAAAGCAACTGCCCCAAGAAGGCAAAGGTGGGGTCTGAGCTCCAAAACACAAAACCACCCTTTTGATTCCAAATAAAGATGTTTCAACAAAACAAAACCATAAAAAAAAGAAGAAAAGGAGAACATGTGTGTGTATAACTACATAGATTTGAATATATAAATTAGAAATAGGTTTCAACAAAAGCGGACCTTCTGCGTGCAAAGCAGGCGCTCTACGGCTGAGCTACTGTCACATTATTCCTCAGAAAAGACCAGATCAAAATGGACACTGAACAGAACTGCAATTTTATTGCTAGGAATTCTAGATTGTAAGCTGCTCAGGTGAGAGAGCAGGATAATGGAATAGGGAGGGATAGGTTGCACAAGCAGAAAGTGCAACCAACCAGTTGTGCAACCGGTTGCACGTAACTCTTGTGCAACCCATTCTGCCACCTGTTGTGCAACTGGTTGCGCAAGCGTAGTGGGCAACCAGATGCACAACAGAAGGATTCGGTGGAGCTCTGCTAGCAGCACTATCTGAGTTTGCAGAATGACACCATTGGATACCGCCCAAGGATATCAATGGCTGCTCATCATGATGGCTCTATGCTACCTCCAGTTTCAGGGGTAGTGTGCCTATGTACACCAGTTGCTGGGGAAGACGGGCAGGAGGGTGCTACTGTGCTCATCTCCCGATTGTGGGCTTCCTATAGGAACCTGGTTGGCCACTGTGGGAACAGAATGCTGGACTAGATAGGGTTTTGGTCTTATTCAGGACAGCTGTTTTTATGTTCTTATGACCTGAGGAAGAGAGAGAGAGAGGGATGGAAAGTAGTAGCATGCAGGGAAGAGGGGAAATGGGTGCATAGCCACAGAAACGAAGGGGACATTTTGTGACAATATCCAATTAGTGACAAATAACACTCACTCTTTTTATGTAACTGACAGTCGTTTCCAGTTGGGTTCCTGTGTGATTTTGTTTATTCATTGTTATCATTTCTAATTAAATGGGTGCCTTAACTGTTTAAATCCATACAGGAATACTGTTCAAGCACCCATTAGACTAAAGATTTCTTGTCTGTCTGTCTCTCCTCATTTGAAATTGGGTACTGTCTACATGACGCAGCTGTCTGCCCGGTTCTGAACACAGCACCATCTAGTGGTGGAAGGGAGTCACTAAAGATTTCCATTACCGTGCGTAGCAGGGAGGGTCTGATTTTGTTGCAGGGCGAAGACAAGCCTCTGGGCCTCTTTGGGCACCCAATTACGTTATAAAGCATGTGATTGTGACATGAACTAGCTGATTTACAGCCCATCTGGAGCAAGGCAGGCTAATATCTCGACATCCTCAGGGCTTCTTGGCAATCAACCAGGTTTTCCTGGATTAATTTTCTGGATTCGACTCTCCATCGGCACCATAGCACCAAGACTGTGAAACTTAAAACATCTGAAACTTCATATGCCAGCTAAGGGGATCGTAGGGGTGTGCACACCAGGGTTATTTTGCCATTAATTTTAACATGTCCATGTGGTTTGTTTATTTATTTATTATATTTATTAATCGCCCATCTGGCCGGTCACCTGGTGGCCAGGTGGTTGAAGTCTTCCATAACATCTTCAGCCACTAGGGGCAGACTCCCCTAAACAGCACATAGCACTGCAGTCCATAGAGTTTGAAACCAGGTAGGATGAGTAAGCGGAGGGCCAGAGTTATATGCCTTCCCCCTCCTGCTGTGGGGCAGCCCCCCTTGTCATGGCCCAGAAACTGAAGATTCCAATGACAGTGACTCTGTGAAGGCATCAGAACCAGTTCCTGGTCCTTCTGAAGTGGGGCCAACTGCTTTGGACCCCATAACCTACCTCACAGGGTTGTTCTGAGGATAAAATGGAGAGGAAGAGGAGGATTATGTAAGCCACCTTGGATTCCTCGCAGGAAAAAAGGTGGGGTATAAATATAATAAATAAATAAATATCTTGTCCACTCAACCCCCAGGAGGTGCCATTACCTTCTGACTCCTCTAGTAAACAGGGAGATCCTGGGGAGCAGTCCCCAACTGGCTCCCGCCTTCTCCGACCTTCATTCCCTGGGAGAAGCCAATGTCTGCAGGTAAAGGTTGCTAGCCCCCTGTAACAGCCAGAGCTAACACCTGAAGGGGTGGAGTTTTCAGAGAGACTTCTCTGGCTCCAGGATCACTGACCAAGGTCCTGAACCTGACCGAAGCTCCAGATACAACCCAGCCATCTGGACCACACCGAGCCTCCGAGCCTGAACTGTCACTCAGGATAACTGATGGATCCCTGATGGATCCCGACAGCCTGCAGGGGAATAGCAAGGACAGAGCCCTCCCTAAAGGGGCTTATAGGGTTGCACCACGGCAAGAGCCATGCCTAGAGGTGCCAGTGGGCTGGCGTCACACAGACAGGGTGGGCACAATGTGTCCAACTCTGACAGCTATGTATGTTTGCTTGAAGGCATCCCTGTATCAGACTAAGGGCTCTTCCAGCCTGCACAAACCTGGGTCCATTTGTTAGTTATTAATATATGTGGAACATTTTGACCGCTTAGAGAGGGAAAGCACTAGATAAATCCAATTATTTTTTTATCCTTTTCATCAAGAGTCAATCGGCCCAGGGAAGAATGACAATATCGAAGTGGAGAGTTAACAAAAAGAATGCTACTTTCTTAATAAACCTCTTCTCTCTCTCTCGACTAGAGGAATGAATAGGCATCACACATTTCATGCAGACACATCAATCTCTTTATCCCAAGACAAGCCTACTCTAGCTTTGTACTAGACCTAATTAGGTTTTAAATGAGATTCCAGCACCCATAATAACATATTCTGATTGTTCTTTTTATATCGTGCAAGTCCTGAACTCATTCCTTGAGTTTGCATTATTAAGCGCTAACCCGCCACCTGTTTAAATTCAGAGGGTGAGGTCATATCTGGAGACACTGCGGCCTCATGGCATCCCACAGCCTATAGACCTGCCCCCCCCCAAGACACACTCATGTTCCTTAATGTTGCATCTGTGGGTCAGTCCACTAGATTTTCATGGTCTGTAGAAACTTCAGATGTTCTAATCTTTAACAATTAAGCACATGGTGATGGGTTTCCACAATTTTGGCTTGCAACAGGATCACATGTTTCTGGTTGCATACAAAGGTCAGTGTGTGTGTGTGTGTGTGTGTGTGTCGGGGGGGTAATTTTAATTTATTTTTTTCTAAATGAAGTGTCAGTGTCTGTATATATCTATTTGTGGTTTGGATACCACAGATAATATTTAGAGGTGAATTAAATTATTGAGAACATAAGAAGAAACCTGCTGGATTAGGCCAAGGGTCCATCTAGTCCTGCATTCTGTTTCTCACAGTAACTTGTCAGATGCCTCCAGGAAGTGCATGAGCAGGGCTTAAAAGCAACAGTGCTCCTCCTTTGGATGTCCCCAATATCTGATAGTTGGAGGTATAATGCCTCTGCAAGTGGAAGCTCCATTTCTAAATACCACAGCTAATAAAAATGCAAGAAGAGCCCTGATGGGTTAGGCCAAGAATCTATATCATCCAGTATCCTGCTCCCCACAGTGGCCAGCCAGAAACCTCAGAAATGCTCCCAAGCAGGGGTTGAAGGCTATTGCTCCCCAAGTGATGTCATATCCCACCAAACAAAGCCTGACCCAGAAGAGACATCCTCAGAAGAGGAGGCTGACTTGCTGAGGTCCTTGTACCACAGTCTGGACTGTGGGGGAAGACCCGAGCACAGGCACCAGACAGAAGGTGTTGAAGGAGTCAGTGTTCCACCGGTGGGGAGTCATTAGAGTAAGGAAATGCAAGGCACCTTGGCCGGACACACATTTCAACTCCAGACTTGCCATAATCACCCTTGAGACCCCAGGAACAGAGGCAGCATTGTGTGAGCTGAAGGCCACCCCAAAAGGCACAGCACATGGCTGGCAGTACTAATCCTTCTGTCTCTGAGCCCTGCTTGGAACGAGAGGGATTGTGAACCCAAGAAGCCTGCCACTCAGGGCTCCACTGATGCCCTGCAAAAGGCTGTGGCAGCAAGGCCTGGAGTACAACCGTTCACTTGCTGCCTGCCTGGCTGTTGCTAGTAACATTTCTTTTGGACTGGCTCGGATCCTTGGCACTGGAGCCCAGCTCTAATTGTGGGGTTGGACAGCTCCCCTGCTGTCTCAGCAGCCCAGCTGGATGGCTCCCTTGCCTTACCAATAGCTTGAGAATCGAAGCCTGGCCTGTACTGCTGGGAAGAGGACAGCAGCTGGTATTTGATGGCAAACTGCCCCTTAATAGGGATGTTCCATATCAGCGATGTAGAATTCCATATCGGCAACATGTCTTAAGGCCATCGGCCAAGCTGATGAAACCGCAAATCAGTTATGCCTTTTTAAAGCCATCTAAATGAATGGTCATCGCCCCGTCTTCTGGCACAGAGTCCATAAAATAAGGATGTGTTGTGTGAAGAAGGAGCTTCCTTTGTCTGTCCTGAATCTACTGCCAATTACATTTGAGGTTCTTGGTATGAGCATTACAGGACTACAGACATGCACACACCGAGAAACGCGATGTGTGAGAGAGAATGTTATTATGTCTGGGGCCAGCCAGTTTTAAATGAGATACAAATGTTGTCTCCATGGTAATTATATTTCAAGCTGCCCCCATCACCGATTCCATTTCTACCTCAGTCAGAATTGATTTGCCCACACATTCTGCCCAAAATAGATACTCTTCTCATCAGCGGGGGACCTTTGCTAATTTCATGTGATTAGAATTCAACTTCATTTACATTCACCATGATCTCCGGCTTGGGGAGACAATTTCACTGAATTTCTCTAATGGGAGGACAAATTCTCGAACAATTTCTCAGGGGCCGGGCGGGCTCCCCAGTGGCAAGGGCTGTAGCACAGCTTCATGTTTGCAAGGGTTTGGGGGCCTTTCCACCGCCAAGGCAAGTGGCAACAGCAGCAACCGTGCTGGCAGCCTGGCCCCAATTTTGCAGTCTCCACAATACCCCAGACCTTGCATTGTTCCAGGGCACTGGTTGTGGTGGGGGGGAAGAGGAAGGCGAAACTCACAAAAAAAAAAAAAACAAGGAAGAAGATCTGGGGAAACTCTGCAAAGTGGCCTTTTATTTCTAGTGCGGTAAAAAAAAAAAGAAAAATCTCAGGACATTTCTGAGAAGAATGTCTTCTGGGAAATGTTGGCGCAGCTCTAGTTGTCATTCCTTAGGGCTCAGTCAGCACCTTCCTTAGGACCTTCCAAATGACTAACATGTCTGAGGGGCGATTGTAGATACATCTTGCCTCTAATGAAGGTGCAGAGAGATGATTGTACAGGGAAAGGCAGGGCCCCCTCGTGCACCCTCCTCGGCTACCACCTCATAAGCAAGGGAAGCACAAGAACCCTGAAGCCAACCCATGAGAACGTCTCCAAAATTTTCTTCTCTGAATTTATTTTCGAAAGCCAGTCCTTTTCTATCAAATCGAACGAGAATGGTCAAAAAAAGATGTGGGAGTTGTGACATCAGAGTTCATGGGGAGGCTTGTGAACATGTTTGCTCCCCCTCTGCCTCTTGTGCCCATCACCAGGAGCTAAGGCAGGGAGCAGCAGCCTCGGTGAGGAAGCCCCCACCCTGTCAGGGTCTCCTAGTTCCTGAAGCAGCCAGTTTTCTCTGAGATTTGCCATGGTCTAGACCAAGGCTCTCCAACCTTGGGTCGCCAGATGTTGCTGGACTACAGCTCCCAGAATCCCTTGCCATTAGCCATGCTGGCTAGGTATGCTGGAAGCTGTAGTCCAGCAACATCTGGCGACCCGAGGTTGGAGAGCCCTGGTCTAGACATTCAGAAGTGCCTGGTATGTCTGAGGTCTGGGAGAAATGTTGAATTGGGGCCAAAATAAATATTCCTTTAAATGTAGAGCCAGTGTTGCCTAGTGGTTAGAGTGTTGGACAGGGACTCGGGAGATCCGGGTTCTAGTCCTCCCTTGGCCATGAAGCTCACTGGGTGACTTTGGGCCAGTCACTGACTCAGCCTAACATACCTCTCAGGGTTGTTGTGAGGACAAAATGGTGAGGAGGAGGGGGATTATGTAAGCCGCCTTGGGTTCCTTGCAGGAAAAAAGGTGGGACATAAATATAATGAATGAATAAAGAAATCTGTGTCTAGCGGCTATGATTTTTGTTCATTTTTACTCTAGAGTAGGTGTAGGCCTCCCGACCCAGATCTTAAAAGCCCCCCCTCCGTTATTCAAATCCGGGGCCCTGCACCTACACTAGAGTTAAAAAAAGACACCCAAAACTAATGTTTTAACTGTTTTTAATGTTCTTGAGGTGGTGGTGGTGGTGGTGGAAGAGGAGGAGGAGGAGGAGGAGGAGGAGGAGGTTGTTGTTGTTGTTGTTGTTGTTATTATTATTATTATTATTATTATTATTATTATTTTAAGGTTTTATAGTTTTACATTGTTGTACACCACCTTGATGGCTTTTTAGCAGATAAGGTGGTATACAAATGTTTATTAGTAGTAATGCTAGCAAGAGCAACAACATTTCTATAACCTGTATAAGCTTGTGTAGCATCTATAAAGCTCTGGCCCACCTTAAGAACTCTTCTCCATCTTGTTATGATGTAAATATATCTTGTGCCACCTGGAGATCTTCAGTGATCTCTTTGTAGGGGTGAAAGGAGCCATAGCTCAGCGGTAGAGCCCCTGCATTGCATGCAGGAGGCCCCGGGTTCGATCCCCGACAGCATCTAGGGCAGTGTTCTCCAACCTTGGGTCCCCAGATGTTTTTCACCTACAACTCCCCGCATGCCCCAGCCAGCTACGAGTTGTAGGCCAAAAACATCTGGGAACCCAAAGTTGGAGAACACTGATCTAGGGCTTGGAAAGAGTCCTGCCTGAAACCCTGGAGAGCCGCTGCCAGTCAGTGTCGACAATACTGGGCCAGATAGACCAAGGGTCTGACTCAGTATAAGGCAGCTTCCCATGTTCCTAGTAGGTGTGGTATAAATGCTCCAAATAAATAAATAAAATGCCCTTTTTGAGGCATCGAAGGAAGTGCAAGATAATTTACACTTTAATAAACAAAAGCGTCCACTTCAGGATATTTTCTATCTCGTTTGCTATTCCAGTAATCAGCCTCAAAAACAAAGAAGTGTGCCTTTAATCCATTTATTAATTCCCCCCCCATCAGCTTACACTGCCCCCCCCACACACATATTGGTTACGCTTTAGTTGGTTAATCTACCAGTTACACCAGTTAGAGCTTGCAGCCCCCAAAATAATCCCAATCCACTAGATTTGATTGCCTCTGTGAGACTCAAGGGAGTTAGGGAGATATCTGGAACTCCCTTCTGCATCAAGTTGGCCAAAGCCTCATCGTTTTATATAATACTTGGAGAATGTTGACATTTACCGATACATCTTATGACTTGAAAAAGCCCAGAGGAAAATTGGCCAGCGAGCATCACAGCTAACTGCATGCCTTCACAGAAAATGACTGCATGCAATTCAGATTTCCATCATTTACAGGAAAGGGACATTAACAATAAATATCAACAATCACCAGTTTTCTAAGATTTGCCCTGATGTATATTCTCATCAAACATTTTAACATCCTATTGCAAATGCATGGAGATAGCTTCTCCTTTGAGCTTATAGTATTCCTTCATAGTATTATTCGTGGAAAGGACATTGTCACCAAGAGATGGGGGTGGGGAAAAGTCCTATTTCAGGAAATCTGTTTGGGTCATCTTGCTTCCTCATATATTTTGTAAGATGAAAGCAATCTGGCCAGTGTTAAGAGCAAATCAGGATACAGTGCGGATGGATCAAAGCCGGTAATCAAATGAAACCTTCTACTGACTTTTGTTTACAAGCTTGCAGCTGTGCTGTTGGGGTGAAAATGTTAGATTTCATTTCCTTTCCTTCCACAAGCAAATGGAGATAAGAGCATTGGGGCTTTCATTTCCCTTTGTTATCAGATGGAAATCATCTGTGTACTCGCCGAACGATTTTTAAATTGCATTTTGGACACTGATGGTCAGAAAGGGGGGGGGGAGAGAAAGAATTGTGTGTCATTTTTGTTAAGCTGTCCACATCTCACTTTCAGTTATTTCCCAACCACCACCTTTTTGTTAAGATCAAGCTTTGACTGAGCCCAAGCAATGCACTCTTTTGGGGAAACAATTTTGGCTATGTCAAAAAGTGCCTCCTTTCAACAATTGTTTAACAATGCCTACAAAAATGCTTGCCATGTTGTGTGCTCTCTCTCTCTCTCTCTCTCTCTCTCTCTCTCTCTCTCTCTCTCCCCATCCCACTGCTTTGTTTACCTTCAGTAATGCCCCACTGACAAACTAATTGGCTACATAGTCTGGCAGCAGTACCCATTCATCGAGTAATCCTTGATTGGCTGGGATCACCGAGGGGACTGCTCCAACAGGTATTGCCTCCTCACTCACAATTGTTTCTGTTTGCCCTCACTGGCATCATCACATAGACAAACCAGATTGGCTATACATTTCCGTGATGTCACCCCATTGAAGGCATGATCTCTGATTGGCTGGGAATGCCCATTTAAATCCAGGAAGAAGAAAGAAGCAGCAACCTGAAGAAAAAAGAACATCTGCTGAAGGAGGCAACAGCAGAAAAAGGGCACAGTGGCACAGAACAGTACTAAAAAGGTGAATATTCTCATAGACAAAAGTCTTTTTGGAAAATATCCCTCTGCCTTCCCCTGCTGTTTTCAATGTGAACACTGAAATGGAAGGATATTCAATGAAATCCTCATCAGGACCACCACACTGATTTGCCTGGCTCAGTTGACCTATCTCCAGCATTACATAGTAACTTGCTGTCCCCAAAAACCTTAGAAGAAAGAGGACAAAGAGATACATACCAATGAGCGATCACAGAAAGAGGCTACTTCATACTGCAATGACTAGCACTTGGCATTTGGCATAGCTCTATGAATTAAAGCACATTTCTGGGGTCCACATTCACTTCGGACTTTGTTAAAGACTTTGCTCCTGTGTGTGGTGTGTTGGTTGCTAAGCATGCAAATGGGTCTAAGAAGAGGATAGGGATTGGTGCAATGGCTCCCTCAATCAGAAGACAGCAGTGTCATAGCCCCAAAGGGGAAGGCTCTTTCTCAGAGGCAATGTTTCCTGTTTCACAAATCTGTTCTATTGCATTCCCCTCCCTCTCAGCTTTGGTTCGAGAGAAAATGAGTAGACAGACAGAGTTGCAGAAGTGTCGGACATTATTGTTTAAGGCTGATGCTTTTGACCCAACTAGTTGTTCCCCCTAGTCATGTGTCTGAGCATTCATTGAGTGCCATTTCCATATGAAAAACAGCACATCTTCCCATGAACAATGGGACCTACCAGTTGGCCAGGGAAGAGCCTGCAACAAAAGCTTGTGTCTCCCCAGCCTGATGCGGTTGTTTACTCCCATGTTATGAAATGATTTCAGAGTTGCCGGAGCTCTTCCCCAGAAACACGACGGCTATTGATTGCTCATGCACTCGCTGCAAAGAACATATGCAAATCTGAATTGTTCCAGCTTTGAAGAGCTCGTTATTTCAAATATTGTTTGACTTTGATATATGGTTGAATTTCTAAGATAGAAGAATGTTTCCCATTGATTGAACTTGAGCTTTTTATCTCTGCTCGCATGCCAAATAATGAGAGGAATAACTCAGTGCATTAACCCTGCAGTAACCTTGTGTGTCCCTTTGCAACAATTTATAGGTTTGCAGATGGAAAAGGAAAAAGAGAAAGAGAGAGAGAGAGAGAGAGAGAAAGGATGGCTTATCTTAGCTGAATACTAAGCAAATGGCTTTGCATGGGATATTAGTGCAATGAAACGTTGACCAGTCATCAGTGGGGCTGTCGTCTGATGAAAGAAATATGCCAGTTAACCGACTGAGTTTTTGATCAATGAAATCTGCATAATCTTGCATATGAGGGAGGCATGTGCCTTGGGACTGTAGAGCTGGAAGGCAGAATACACTGGTGTCCATCAGCCAGGAGACTAGGGAGGCACTGTGGGAGGCTGCACCCCCTGCCTCCCAGGAAGAACATCATGGCAAGGGGCAGACCAAGATGGCCCTTTCTGTGGAGGAGAGAAGGAGCTGATGCTCCAGAGCTTACTCTTGTCTCTTCTCCCACCCCCATTCCTTTCCCCTCCGTGGAGGCTGGTGACTCCTCTTTCGAAGGGGCTCCTGTTCCATTGCAGGTTTCATTTGGAGCTTTGTAGGAGCTATCCATGGCGGCGAACCTATTGTGGGGTTGGAGTTCAGCACCGTGGATAGCTCCTATAAAGCTCCAAATAGAGCCTGCACTGGAATAGGAGGCCCACTGAAATAGGAGTCACCAGCCTCCCCTGTTTCCCCTTTTGTATCATGTCTATTTGAGTGTGTCTATTTGATCTTATCTTTCAATATATGTGCACAGTGCTTATCTAGATTTATAATTTAGATTATTTAAATTTAGCAACTTTATATATGCTAAATTATATCATTATCAACAACAGCGACGACAACACCTATCCTTTCAAAGGGGGGGGGGAATGCTTTCTTTTAAGATGATGAACATACAAGCCACAGGAGGTGCCATTTAGGCATGGCATTCTCTCCTATGTGTATGCAAGAAGGGAGAACGCCTCTTCTGGCACTTGCTATCTGAAGATTTTCCTAAGAATTTGTATTAAATACAGCTGCTTTTTCTTCTTCTTTTAAACGAAGCCTAATTAACTGGGACAACATTTTTAATCAAAAGGTTTGCAATCAAGAAATCAAACTGATTAATCAACTAAGCATTACAGCCCAAATTTTAGCTTCCCCTCTTTTCTGCACTGACTAAAATATGAAGAGTAAATAAATGGTACAATACCGCCAACTCCACTGCCCTCGTTTGCTGTACCAAGCTCTATCCTTCCCCATTTTCTCCAGTTCTTCAGTATCATCTCTGCTGTGTTCTCTGACTAAGAAACTTGAAATTTGCATTGAAATAAAGAGCAGAATGTGTGTGTGTGTGTGTGTGTGTGTGTGTGTATGCGTGCGCACATGTGGGCATGCATGTGTGGGCAAGCAGGGGACATTTACTGAAAATGATAAAAAATGAGGGTGAAATCGAGTCATTCACTGAAGGAACTTGTTGGTTCATGAGATGTAAACTTTAGAAATGATTGTGTCCACAAGGCTTAGACCAGTGTTCTCCAACCTTGGGCCCCCAGATGTTTTTGGCCTACAACTCCCTGGCTGGGGCATGCTGGGAGTTGTAGGCCAAAAACATCTGGGGACCCAAGGTTAGAGAACACTGATTTAGACATTTACATCCAGGGCATGGTAAATATGACCCCTTACCAATATAAGATGGAAACGACAATGAAAGTTGACCATTTACCAAGGTCATTTCCTGACATTTCCCACTGCCTCCTAAGAGCTACCAGTAAATTAGGGCCATTCCATCAGCCCTAAATACCGCCTCTAATAAGGTTCCTCCTCCCTCAACTGTCACCACCTCCAGCCATTTCAGCAAAAGGTGCAAAGGGAGACGAGAGGGGGAAACAGGACCGTTTCACCAGCCCTGCTGGAAAAAAAATTATTTCCCTCTCTTCCCTTCCTATTCCTTTTTCCTTGTGTGTCATGACTTTTTAGATGGCAAGCCTGAGGGGCAGGGACTGCCTAGTTTAATTGATTATATGTAAAGCTCCTCTGGGAAACTTTTTGGCTGAGCAGTGGGATAAAAATACTCTTAAGGACGCAATCCTGTGGCCTCTAGATGCTGTCTAGACAGCCCCAGGATAATCTGGACTCTGGAGTCCCAGCAGCACCAACCTCAGAAAAGCACTCCGAGGTCGGAGTTGGGGCTCCACATTCACAGCACGCTCCCTCCACCCTCACAGCCAGCACAGGTCTTTCCATGCCGGCTGCAGCTCCAAAATTGCAAGACTGACCTCAGAGCCAGCACTGGGTGGGTGTTTCAGGGGGCAGAGTGGGGAGGAGTCAGACACCGCCATGCTACGAGAAACCTGGGCCGTGCCGTGCCTCAGCTTCCTCTCCTCATGAGCCGGGGGGGGGGGATATTTAGATGGCCAAAATTGGCTGTCTAAGTATTTTGGAGGGCAAGAGAAGAGCAAAGGCAATCCTTGCCTCTGCATTCCTCCCGCCTTCCATAGGATGCCCGTAATTCTTCTGAGTGTGGAGGGTTATGGGTAGCCACACTGGAATGCACCGCCTGTAAATATATCAGGTTCTGACACTTATCATAACATATCCGTAGGCAGAAACTACGTGATATACGAACATCAAAATATGCATGTAAATATATAAGAAGTAGAGAATACTAGAACAACTGGATGTTAGCCTCTTGGACGTTCCTGGCCTACAATTATATCCCGGTTACCTTGGTTTCAAAAACACCTCCTTTTCTGATATTAAATTTAGGATAGCATAAATTTGATGCTCACATCAAAAATTGACCTATATCACTCGTTTCCTGTAAACTAGACAAAGGAAAACCTGGAGTGGAGTGGGGTTGGGGGAGGCATGAAGGAAAAAATCCCTTCATTAACTTACATTCCATGATGTTGAGGTGTTGTTGTTGCTTTTAATCAGCTTTTCCATTAGTGCCCTCAAGCAAAACAATGATTTCATTTATCCATCAGTGGCTAGAGCAACGCTGTGCTAGCTTATGTCAGTTCTTCCTTGGTTCCCGGAATTTCATATTATGGCAGCAAATCGTTCTCCCTGATTAGAATTTGATTATGATTGAGAAGAAAAGGGAATGCACAGTAGATTTAAAATTGCCAGCCAACTAGATTTGTACAGGTCTAGCCAGAAATTAATCCTCTTGGATAGTTGTCAGGATGTAAAGCCAGGAGGGAAAATGAGTTGGACATTCGTTTTTATTCTCCTATTCTCTGTAACAGTTTTTCCCAACCCGGTGCCTGTCTGTTGCCTTGGACTTCAACTCCCATCAGCCCCAGCCAGCATGGCTAATGGCCAGGAATTCTGGGAGTTGTAGTCCAAAACTTCTGGAGGGCAACCAGGTTGCGGAAGAATGCTCTGTAAGATGTACTTTTAAAAAACACACCCAACAATAAAAGATGATAGCCTCAAGGGGCACTCTGCACATGCACTGAAGCATGGGATGTCTAAAGAGAGGTACAAGTGGAATTGTCAGGGCCTGGATCTCAGGCAGGAGCCAGGACTTGGACACAGGTAGATACTTGCTGTAGCTGAATTGCATGGATAGCAGAGCCTGTGTGGTGTAGTGATTAGAGTGTTGGACTGGGACTGGAGAGAGAAGGGTTTGAGTCCCCACTCAGCCATGAAGCTCACTGGACCAGTCACTGACTCTCAGCCTAACCTACCTCACAGGTTTGTTGTGAGGATAAAAGGAGGAGGATTATGTAAGCCGCCGTGGGTTCCTTGCAGGAAAAAAAAGATGGGCTATAAATATAATAAATAAATAAATAAATAAATACCTATCTGCTTATTAATCTTGGTTTCTCCCCAACATGCATACATACACACTTACTGTGCATAAACAAGATGGATACCATTGTTGAGACAGAGTTCAAATGATGGAGGAGGTTAACACTGCAGTCCTACGTCCATCCACTGCAGTGTTCTCCAACCTTGGGTCCCCAGATGTTTTTGGCCTACAACTCCCAGCAGGCCCCAGCCAGCAACACTGGCTGGGGCCTGCTGGGAGTTGTAGGCCAAAAACATCTGGGGACCCAAGGTTGGAGAACACTGGTCCACTGGCATGCAAGTCCCATGGAGTTCACAGGGGTGCTGAACCTCTTGCAGCCCAAGAGCCGAATTCCATTCTGGGGAAGCACTCAGAGGGCCACATTCCACTGGATGGGGCCCAAGGAAAAGGGGCAGGGACAAAACACCAAACTGCTAGCATTTTTTAGCTTCAAGCTTTTACTGCCAG
Organism: Shinisaurus crocodilurus; assembly: GCA_021292165.1. Classification (NCBI taxonomy): domain Eukaryota; kingdom Metazoa; phylum Chordata; class Lepidosauria; order Squamata; family Shinisauridae; genus Shinisaurus; species Shinisaurus crocodilurus. The sequence continues at coordinate 318,802 of JAHFWL010000581.1, read as the reverse complement.
GATCTAAGCCTTAGGAGAGGCAACCCGAGGTAGAGCTGGGGAAAAGGACTTCTATTAGAAACCCTGGAGAGCAACTGCCAGTCAGTGCAAACAATACCTTGTGTTGCTATAAGGCAGCCTTCCATGAAGAGCCAGCCTGGTTGGGTGAGCCAGTGCCAGTGACAGAGACACTGGACTTGCCTGATAGCGATCCTGAACCTGAGGATGAGGAGCACCTGGAACCCAAAGTCTCTGAAGCAGGAGCCCCAGAAAAAGCATCCCCTGAGCCAGACACACACACCCCACTAGGAAGCAGGACCATTCTCCTTGCCAGGGACCTCATGTTCACTGACAAAGGCAGTGCACCAGTTGGGAGTGGATGTAGATGCGATGGAATACTCAGCTCAGCACTGAGGAGCTGCCCTTGGGCTGGGTGTGTGTGTGTGTGTGTGTGTGTGTGTGTGTGTGTGTGAGAGAGAGAGAGAGAGAGAGAGAGAGAGAGAGAGAGAGAAGCCTAGGATGAAGAATCAGGGCCAGGAACTGAGACTCCATTGGATCAGTTTGGATGGCTTTAACGGGGGACTGGAGACATTCATGGAGGAGAAGGGCTATCCATGGCTACTAGTCCTGATGGCTACATGCTACCTCCAGTTTCAGAAGCAGTATGCCTATGTATACCAGTTGCTGGGGAACATGGGTGGGAGCGGGAGGGTGCTGTTGCACTCATGTCCTGCTTGCGGGTTTCCCATGAGCAGTTGGTTGGCTACTGTGTGAACAAAATGCTGGACAAGATGGACATTTAGGGTGAAATCCAATGCATGTTTAGACAGGAAAAAGTCCTACAACTCTGGCTGGGGCATGCTGGGAGTTGAACTTGAAGCGTTGAAGGACATTTTTCTGTCAAGACATGCATAGGATGGCACCCTTAGTCTGATTCAGCATGGCTCTTCTTCTGCTCACCTCTGTGTGACCTGTCCAGGGTCCTGAAAACTCTGTTTCTGATCACCTTCACCCTTCGGCAGCCACCCCCAACCTGGTGCCCTCCAGATAGAATCATAGAATCAATCATAGAATCATAGAAAAGTAGAGTTGGAAGGGGCCTACAAGGCCATCGAGTCCAACCCCCTGCTCAATGCAGGAATCCAGGTCAAAGCATCTCTGACAGATGTCTGTCCAGCCGCACCTTGAATGCCTCCAGACTGGGAGAGCCCACCACCTCCCTAGGTAGTTGATTCCATTGTCTTATTGCTCTGACAGTCAGGAAATTTTTCCTGATGTTTAGGTGGAATCTAGGTTCCTGTAACTTGAGCCCATTATTCCGTGTCCTGCAAACTGGGATGAATGAGAAGAGATCTTTGCCCTCCTCTGTGTGACATCCCTTCAAATACTGGAAGAGTGCGATCATATCTCCCCTCAGCCTCCTCTTCTGAAGGCTAAACATGCCCAGTTCTTTCAGTCTCTCCTCATAGGGCCTTGTTTCCAGTCCCTTTATCATCCTTGTTGCCCTCCTCTGAACCCTCTCCAGTTTGTCTATGTCCTTCTTAAAGTGAGGTGCCCAGAACTGGACGCAGTACTCAAGATGAGGCCTAACCAGTGCCGAGTAAAGGGGAATTATCACTTCCCGCGATTTGGAAGCTATACTTCTATTAATACAGCCCAAAATTGCATTTGCCTTCTTTGCAGCCACGTCGCATTGCTGGCTCATATTCAGTTTGTGATCTACCACAATTCCAAGATCCTTCTCACTTGTAGTATTGTTGAGCCAAGTGTCCCCCATTCTGTAACTCTGCATTTGGTTTCCTCTCCCTAGGTGCAGCACTTGGCATTTATCCCTGTTAAATTTCATTCTGTTGTTTTCGGCCCAGCGCTCCAGCCTATCGAGGTCACTTTGAATTTTGTTTCTGTCTTCCAGAGTATTAGCTGTTCCACCCAACTTTGTGTCATCTGCAAATTTGATAAGCATTCCCTGTACCTCCTCATCCAAGTCATTAATAAAAATGTTGAAGAGCACCGGGCCCAGGACCGAGCCCTGTGGTACCCCGCTCGTTACCTCTCCCCAGTTTGAGAAGGAACCATTGATAAGCACTCTTTGAGTCCGATTCTTTAGCCAATTGTGGATCCACCTGATAGTTGTTCCATCTAGCCCACTCTTAGCTAGCTTACTAATCAGGATATCATGAGGCACTTTGTCAAAAGCTTTGCTGAAGTCCAGGTATATAATGTCCACAGCATTCCCACAGTCCACAAGGGAGGTTACTCGATCAAAAAATGAGATCAGATTAAAAAAATGGGACCAGAACTCCCATCATTCCCAGACAGTGTGGCCAACGGTCATGCTGTCTGGGGAAGATGGGAGTTGTAGTCAAACACATCTGGAAGTTAGGAAAGGCTGCTCCTGAGTCTATATTCTGGCCAGTCAGCCTGGGGTGCCCTGCCTGCCTGCATCTTCCATTCTGTTCATGCTCTGGGATCTGAATCACAGATTGGACTCTGCCTGCCCTGCCAGTTCCTCCTCTCTACATCAGCTTCAGGTTGCTGACTGTACCATCTGTCTCCTATGGGCTCTGCTTACCTGAGATGCAACAGGAATTAGGGGATATATTCCCCTTCCTTGTATATATACCTGCTGGAGAACCTCCCCTGGTACTAATCTACCTGTAAGCTATGGTCAACATCTAAGGCCCTCCTCCAAGAGCCTCCTTCAAGGGAGGTTTGGAGGATGACAACAAAGGAGAGGGCCTTCTCAGTGGTGGCCTTCCAATTGTAAAATGCTCTTCCCAGTGAGATCCACCTGACACCAACAGTGTCATATTTTTGGTGCCAGGTTAAGACTTTCCCCAGGCATTTGATGGCATATGATGTGGCTTTTTAATGTCAGTTTTCTTATCAGGTCCCGGTATTGTATTAATTGAGGGGGGTTAGCTGTTTTAAATTGTTTTTAAAAATTTGTATGTTAAGTTTTTATATTAATTTTTTAATCTTGTTTTATTTTAGGGTTTTGATTTTCATGAACCACCCAGAAAGCTTTGGCTATAGAAATGAAATTAAGAAGAAGGAGAAAGGATAGCATAATGCGCCTTTAGGTAACTCACCCACTGACTAAAGGCTTGTTCACTTCATGTATCTATAGATACATGACTATAGAGAATCAATGGATGGCTGCACACATGTGAACAAGCCATCCGAGATCTATCAGCACAGAGAGAACATCAGCTGAAAACACACTTCACTCTCTCATGAAGCTGATTGGCAAATTCAGGTATGAATCACCGAGTGACAAGACATCACCCATGTCCTTGCATGTTCACACCAGCCTGGGCCCCTTCTCTCTCTTTCAGTGTGGCTCTGCTTGGAGGTTTAGGCTTCCTATGCAGTTGATTCTTGGTACAAGGCTACCTTTGACCAGACCTTAGGAGGCAGCTGGCTGTGGCATTCTCAAAAATTCAGGGGAGAAAACCATTGCCCGGGGGTGGAGCACATGCTTGGCATGTAGAAGGTAGACTCAGGTAGAACATGATGGGGAAAGGGCCCTGCTTGAGACCTGGGAGCTCTGCTGCCTGTCAGAGTAGACAATCAAGGCTGGCCCAAGACGTTTTGGTCCTTGAGGCAGGGAAGCAAATGGTTCCCCACCACCACCACATGTCAAGGTGCACCACACCGAAGCCCAGCCTTAGTCAGACAATTCCACAAGCACCTCTCCTCTGCCCTGGCAGGAAATAATAATAATAATAAATAATAATAATAATAATAATAATAATAATAATAATAATAATAATAATAATAATAATAATAATAATAATAATAAATCTAACCATTAGCTACCCTTTCATAACACCCCAAATGAGCTGCCTGAGGCAACCAGCACATTCTGCCTAATGGTAGGGCCAGGCTTGAGTCCGGCAGCTTCCCCCATCCCCTTCCCCTACATAACATAAGCCCCGGCATCTTTCAGATCACAGAGAAAGGGGTTTCCACACCCAAGGATTTCCCCACACCAACCGAAGCAAGCTTACCAGTTTCAGGGTGGCAAGGATGAAGAGACAAATCCACCACCCCCTTCCCCAAAAAAAGCATGTTGCAAGGCAGAAGAAGATGAGAAGCAGGGAACTCCCTTTCATGACTCATCGGAATCGCTCCTGATAGGGAAGGGGCTTTGTTTGTGGAAAGAGAATCCGTGCAAGGAAAGAGAAGATGAGAAATGAAGGCGGTGTTATCGCTATGGGGCGCGTGGCTTGCATGCAGTTTGCCCGTGAGGTAGGCGAGCGAGTCCCCTCTGCTCCTCTGAGCTGCACCCACAATGACATTTTGGTGCAATTAAAACGACTAAACCCCGCTCCCCACCAACACCACACACGCACTCAGCTTCGGGATGACTGTGGCTTCAGCTCACCTGAGCTTTACACAAAGGCAAGCTCAGGGTATCAGTGTTGCTTTTCTGGGGTTTGCGATCCTCCAGCAGGACAAAGGGAGCAGTGAGTCTCGATGCATATGTCATAAGAAGGGGAATTCCATCACCCTTGAAAAAAATATATATATATTATTTCAGGCTTCTTGGTGCTACCCCACTCTGTTTTTCTCTCAACCACCCAAGGGCAGGTTCTTCATTAGCATTCAGAAGCCGCCACCGTTTCCCTACAAGAGTTCGGGGCGGGGAGGGGGGGGACCTTGGGATGCCAGCTGAGAGGGACCTCCTCGGATGTAGGCTAGAGTTATTATGTTGCCAAGGCGACGGTGCCTCAAGCTGCCAACGGTGCGATGTAAAAGAATAGGGAATGTCAGCATGCGGCGGGAGGCAACCTGCTTGGTATGCCAGAGCAGGGTCCCACGGAGATCTCCCCGCGAAGGCTGTCGAGACGAGAGCCCCGTCTGTGTGCGCGTCATGCTCGAATCGCCAGTTCGAATCCTGAATTCATTTTGGGCGCAGGAAGATGGGCTCCGTGTGCCGGTCGGAGCTCGTGGCTACAAGTCTTATCCCATTTGCCCTCAAAACAGCCCTGCCATGTTGGTTGGATTGAGGAGGACTACTGGTCTCCAGTTGGGAGGGGGTAGGGTGTGTGTGTGTGGGGGGGAAGTTACATGGCAGACCCTGTGGGGATTGTAGCCAAAACAGGGCCACTGCGGGAGGGGAGGACGGAGGAGGTATCAGCATGCTTTGTGGTACAAAAAGATCCTCTGGGCAAAAGTAGTAAAGGTAAAGTTGTTGTGAACTGCCCAGAGGGCTTCGGTTCACCATGAAGCCTGAAATAATATTTTTCCCCCCAAGGGTGATGGAATTCCCCTTCTTATGACATATACATCAAGACTCACTGCTCCCTTTGTCCTGCTGGAGGTTATTGGGTGGTTTATAGAAATGTAATAAATAAATACATAAATAAACCTCTGCCCCCCCCAGCCTAGTGAGTGCCAAGCATACTCAGTGAGCACAGAATTCTGACTGAGTGTTGTGGGGGGGGGGCATGGATTCCAAAGGGATGGAGAATGGAATGGGATATCTGGAAGAGGTCCTGGCTGGCTGGCTGGAACCCTGAACAGGAGCATTCCTCACTGAAAAAAGATGTCGTAGTAGGTCCCATTTGTACCTCTGGTTGCCAGCTACTGAGGTCAGCAAACAGGAGGGGATGAGCTTTCCAGTGGCATCTGCTTGGCCACTGTTGTTATAAAGCTATAAAGCGGAGGTGTAAAAAGTGCACCTAGGGGCTGCAGGTAGCCCCCCCCCCAGTCATGTCTGGTGGACCCCAGTATTTGCTGCCACCCAGGGGGAAAAAGGCAGGGGAGGAATCAACACTCTCTAGTAATGGGCTCTATGGCTCCTGCCATAGATGTCTCATTCCTACAACTTCCTAGGAAGCAGTTCCTGCCTGCTTCATAGGATGCTCTGGGAAGGCTCTAAGGATGACGCTGCTATGGCAGGGACCATAGAGCCCATTTCTACTAGAGCATTTTAATTCTTCTCTCTCTTTTCAGCAGTGGCGGAGGGAACAGGCAAAGCTGTGAGTGAGTAGGTGTGTGCAGGGCCAGCGTCAAGGGTAGGCATGATTGGGCACTTGCCAAGGGCCCACACCCCAGCAGGGGGCAGGGGGCCACTGGCAAGAGCCCCCTGGAGTTGCTCCTCCTCTTCCCCATTGCAGCCTGCTTGTTCGCCTGCCTCTCACTCTGGCCCAGACAATGGAGGTGGTGAGAAGGAGGAGCAGGAGATGCCACGTCCTGGTTCTCTGCCTATCAAGCATGCGAGTGGGTACAAGGAGGAGGAGGAGGAGGAGGAGGAGGAGGAGGAGGAGGAGGAGGAACAGCTGGTGACAACAGTGGTGAGAAGGTAGACTCACTGAGGGAGGAGGCCCATGGAGGGTGTCTTGCCCAAGGGCCCCCCAAAATCTGGAGGTGGTAATGGGTGTGTGTATGCATGAGTGAGTGAGAGGAGAAGTGAATGGGTGTCTATGTGAGTGGGCATTGTTTGTGTGTAGGGGGGAGCGGGGCATAAGGGCAAGGGCGGCTGGTGGTGACTCCTATTTCGGTGGGTCTCCTTTTCTGTTGCAGGTTCTGCAGGTTTTATCTGGAGCTTCATAAGAGCTGTCCACGGTGCTGAACTTCGTCACCGGTATAGGTTCACCACCATGTGGATAGCTCTTATGAAGTTCCGAATAAAAGCGGCAAAGCCTGCAATGGAAAAGGAGCCCCACCGAAATGGGAGTCACCAACCTCCCCTACAGAAGGGGACACCCAGCCCTGACACAGATTACCCCAAGGCAGTGTTTCTCAACCTTGGGTCCCCAGATGTTTTTGGCCTACAACTCCCAGCATGCCCCAGCCAGCATAGCTGGCTGGGGCATGCTGGGAGTTGTAGGCCAAAAACATCTGGGGACCCAAGGTTGAGAAACACTGCCCCAAGGGAATGCAGCACAAGTTGTCCACCCCTTAAACGGAAGCTTTTCAAATATTCAGATGTGTACGAGACAAGCACAGTGTGTGTGTGTGTGTGTGTGTGTGAGTGAATGAGTGGTGTGTGTGTGTGTTTGTGTGTGTGTGCCTGCTTGCACATGTGCAGCCCCTGCCTCCCCAGCAGACACCCAGTGTGGCCCTCAGGGCTGAAAATGTTGTGCACCCCTGCTATAAAGAGTGCAGCGCTTGATAGACAATTGGCCTGACTGAGCCCGGCAACGTTCTTATATGAGAAACTGATTATTCTGAACAGGAACACTCAGAATGCATTGAAAGGGACAGACACACAGCAACAGGAGAGGCCAGCAAAGAGCAGGTAGCAGTAGTCTAATTTCACTAGACAGGTATGAAAAAAATTTCTTTAAAACAGTGTCAACAAATTCTTTCCAGCCCCTTTCCTTTATTAACCGCCCACCATGCTATTACAGTACTGTTGCTCACAGACACACCGCTTTGTCCTTTGCTGTCCATTACAGAGCAACTGAAATTCAACCTGACTTGAGTAGCATCACCAGTGAGGCACAGGAGAAATGTTGATGCCCATCTCTGCCATGCTGCGGTAGTCACACCTTTGGCACAAGATGAGCACCACCAAGAGAATGAAATGCATTCTGTTAGATGGTAAAAATATTGTGAGGTGGGACGTTCTTTGCAGGTTAACATAGAAATGAGATGGAGTTGTGCAGTAAACAAACAAAAACACAAGCAATTTTTTAAAAGGCAAGCAAGGCATAAGGGCTACCCTAGTTTACCTTAGAATGGCCTGCACAACTTATGATCCATCCAGCACAACTCAACAGCTGTGTATAGAAGCCCAGCAGGGACTCAATAAACCTTCAGGTTTTAGATTCTGGTTGGGAACCGGAAAAACTAGGGGTTGTCAAGCTCTTGGCAGGTAACAATACAGGGCTGATGGCTTAGTGTGTTTGCTGATTGTTTGGCTGACGGACCAATGTCACCACCCAGCACTCTTGACCTTTACCATGATACATTGACAGCACCCATCCTGGGCTTCCCGTAGTCCTCATGCCCAGTCCTCATTTGGGCTGATTCTCTCCCTGGGGATATTTAAAAAAAATAGCTTCTCCATGTGAACCAGGAAATGGCCTATCCAAACGAAGAAAGGGTGCTCTCTGTACCCTTTTTATATCTGTGTCTCTTCCTCTATCCTCCTTCTCCAGCCATCTGTCTTATCCCTCCTCCCATCTGGTTGTCAGGGATTCCCCAAACCCAGGGGAGGCTGGTGTGTGACCCCCTGTGTCAGTGGGGCCCCTTATCCATTGCATCTTTTTGTTTGAGCTCTATAGGAGCTACCCATGGTGCTCCATGGTGGTATATATATTGTGAAGATGGAGTGCAGCGCCACAGATAGCTCCTATACAGCTAAAACCCAAAGAGATGCAATGGATAAGGAGCTCCAGTCAGTGACACAGGAGTCACCAGGTTTCTCGTATGCCCAGCAGCCAAGGGTTGGGGGACGGGAAGGGGGAGTCGCTGTTATCTACTGGGAGTCCTTGGTCCTTACCAGACTCCCTCTCTGGGAGACCAAGTTTATTGAGTGCATGTACTGGAGGTTGGGTTCCAAGGGCAGTCTGGGGATTCTGCTCGTGTACCGTCCACCCCGCTGCACGACAGACTCCCTGGCTGAGGTGCTGGAGGTGGTCTCTGATGTGCGTGTGTTGTCCCCCAGGCTAGTGGTGCTGGGGGACTTCAACGTGCATTCGGGGGCTGCCCTCACGGGGGCACCTCAGGACTTCATGGAGACCATGGCTTCCTGGGAGCTGCACCCTGTATTAACTGGACCTACCCATGTAGCCGGTCATGCACTGGACTTGGTTTTTGTTTCTGGAGAGGGGGGAAATGATCTGGAAATCGGGGGTATATCCACCACCCCCTTGTCATGGTCAGATCACTATCTGGTGGGGTTGGATTTCTCGATGCCACAACCCCTCTGCAGGGGTGAGGGACCTATTAGGATGGTCCGCCCCAGGCGTCTTATGGATCCGGATGGATTCCTGAACGCGCTTGGGGAATTGGAGCACACAAACGGTAGCTCGGTCGAGACCCTGGTGGACGACTGGAATGCTGCAATCACCAGGGCATTAGACCGAGTTGCCCCGAAGCGCCCTCTTCGCCTAAACAGAGCTCGTGTGGCGCCATGGTTCACTCCGTCGTTGTGAGCTCTGAAACAAGAGGTGAGAAGGCTAGAGCGCCGATGGCGTAATTCCTGCTCCGAAGACAATCGAACACGGGTTAGAGCTGCATCTTCAGCCTACCGGGTGGCGGTGAAGGCAGCAAAAAAGAATTTCTATGCTGCCTCCATTGCGTCTGCGGAGTGCTGCCCCAGGAGGCTGTTCCAAGTGGTCCGGAGTCTGGTCGGTCCAGTCGCTCCGGACCCACTGGAACAATCTAAAGCCTCCTGTGAGGCTTTAGCGAAGCACTTCGCAGATAAAATCGATCGGATTAGGAGTGGGATATCGTGCATCGTGGACACAGGGAGTGAGAGGGAGGAGGCCAATGGCAGACCGGTTTTGTGGGATCAGTTCCGGCTTCTTCCTTCTGATGAAGTGGACAAGGTGCTTTCATCTGTGAGGCCGACCACCTGCTTGCTTGATCCTTGCCCGTCCTGGCTCATAATGAGCTGCAGGGAGAGACTGGGTGAGGGGATCAAGGCGGTGGTGAATGCCTCCCTTGAGGAGGGAGTGATGCCATCAGCCCTCAAGGAGGCAGTAATAAGACCACTTCTAAAGAAGCCCTCCTTGGATCCCCAGGATTTAAACAACCTTCGCCCAGTCTCCAATTTACCATTTCTGGGCAAGGTGATCGAGCGGGTGGTGGGTGCTCAGTTGAAGGCTCACTTGGATGAAGCCGATTATTTAGATCCGTGCCAGTCGGGCTTCAGGTCTGGACATGGGATGGATACAGCCTTGGTCGCCTTGGTGGATGATATGAGGAGGGCTTTGGATAGGGGCGAATGCTCCTTTCTAGTCCTCCTCAATCTCTCGGCAGCTTTTGATACCATTGACCACGGTATCCTCCTGGACCGCCTGGAGGGGTTGGGCTTGGGAGGCACTGTATTGCAGTGGTTCCGGTCCTTCCTCTCTGGAAGGTATCAGAGGGTAGTTCTCGGGGAGGAGGCTTCGGACCCTCGGCTGCTCACTTGTGGAGTGCCGCAGGGTTCCATCCTCTCCCCGATGTTATTCAACATCTACCTCAAGCCGCTGGGGGCTATCATCAGGAGGTTTGGGGTGCGGTGTCATCAGTAGACATGCAGCTCTACCTCTGTTTCAAGTCCTCACCGAGGTTGGCCGTTGAGACCCTGTCCAAGTGCCTGGAGGCAATGGCTGGCTGGCTGGGAAGGAACATGCTGAAACTGAACCCCGACAAGACCGAGGTACTGCTAGTGGGGGACAAGGGGAGGTTAGGGGATGTTGACCTGGTGCTGAATGGGGTACATCTACCCCTGAAGGACCAGGTCTGCAGCTTGGGGGTCATTCTAGACTCCCAGCTGTCCATGGAGGCTCAGGTGGCAGCTGTGAGCCGGGCGGCGCTGTATCAACTCCATCTGATACGGCAGCTGCGCCCCTACCTTCCTAATCACCTGCTCCCATCAGTGGTTCATGCCTTGGTCTCCTCTCGCCTAGACTACTGTAATGTGCTTTACGTGGGGTTACCCTTGAAGACAGTTCGGAAGCTACCGCTGGTACAGAATGCGGCGGCTCGCCTGGTTAAAGGCAGCCGGCGGCGGGATCACATCACGCCAGTGCTGAAGGATTTGCACTGGCTACCAGTTGCTTGCCGAGCCGAATTCAAGGTGTTGGTTTTGACCTTTAAAACCCTATACGGCTCCGGTCCAGTCTATCTCAAGGAGCGTCTCCAGCAACACCAAGTGGGCCACTCAACAAGATCTGCCACAGATGGCCTTCTCCTTGTCCCTTCAGCCAGAGCAGCTAGACTGGTGGGGACGAGGAAGAGGGCCTTTTCTGTGGTGGGCCCCGTACTGTGGAACTCTCTCCCGAGTGACCTCCGCCATGCCCCCTCTCTGCTGAGCTTCTGTCGCTCATTAAAAACCTGGTTGTTCAGGCGGGAATATGGGGTGGGTTAAGATTTTAAAATTTTTATATATTTTTTAATGTATTTTATTGCTTTTATTCTGTGTACATTGCCCAGGGTGGCCGGTTGCCGGCCAGATGGGCGATAAATAAATATAAATAATAATAATAATAAATAGTAATTGCCCCCAGTTCAGTCAACACTCTGTGTCCATGAATCCTCATTGGGCTGTTTTTTGGGGGTTCCCTGCGACGACACGGTCCCTTACACTTTAGGACCAGGCGCATAAACCCTTCTCAGGCTAAGCACCAACACTTAAAAACCCGAGGGGAGGGTCAAATGAAACCTTTCCCCTACTAATGAGGGAAAAGATTAATTCTGGATATTAAGGATCTAGCTTAAATCTATGATACTGAGGGTACAAAGGTGGGGGTGTAGATTTAAAAGTAATGCAGGTTAATAACGCCAAGCTGACACGTAGGATTTGGGTAGCAAACAAAATAAAAATAAGTTTATCTTAATTCTCAAAATCTTAGTTCCAGAAAATAACTTTAAACCTGCCTACACCAAACACTTTGTAATTAACCTAAATCCCTATAACTCCAAATACTTTCACTCCTCAGACTCAGACAAGCACTGATTTCTCTCAAAACTCCTGACAAGACACGAATAACCTAACTCCCAAACTTTCCCCACACTCCAAACACTCTCCCATAACACACTAACTCAACACTCCACTACCTTAACTCCCCAACCCCAACCACCTAAACTAAACTCTGACCTCACTCAAACACTCCTTATATACTCCTCCCCCCACCCTTTCCAAGACATCACAAACCACACCCACTCGGTTCAACATTCTAGACACACTAAACATACTAATGCAGACATACACCAGGGAACGGAATTGTGGGGTTACGCCACATTCCCTCTTTAGGATTTTTCTTAAGATTTTTGTACCCCTGCAAACCTCAAGGTTATTCCAACTCTGCGGACACCTAGGGGTGGGCGATCTGCCCACCACCTGACTCTCTGGGCGCTCGGCGAGCACTGCCGCTACGCCTGCCAAGCGGGGCCAAAAGCGAGCACCAGTCAAGGTGCTGGTTGGACTTCCGGGTTCCTGGCAGTATGCTTTTTATGTAGAAAATGGCGTAAGACAGTGCTTTTTTTCTGGAGAAAAAGGTACCGGAACTCTTGGATTATGTTTCCTCGGGAGTAGATGGCGATTAAATTGTAATGAAATTAATAGAATAAAAGGTGCTGGAACTTAGTTCTGGTGAGTTCCACCAGAAAAAAAGCCCTGGCGTAAGATGCATTAAAAGCGGCTGCGATTTGCATAACTTGTGCAAATCGCAGTCATTTTTAATGTATCTTATGCCATTTTCTACGTTAAAAGTGTGCCGCCGGGAACCTGGAAGTCACTTCTCCGGCTCGGCTCACGGGAACATGAGTTGAGCCGGGGAAGCAGGTAGGCCAAGTAGAGCTTGGGGGGGTTGAACCCGCCAAGTTCACTGGACCTCCACCCCCCAATCGAGCTCCACACACATCCCTATTGACCCTCTTGTATGTGGGTTGTGCTGTGTTTTTGACTACATTTGCACAAGTACAAGAAGACTTGAATCAGAAATGGAGGAAATTATGATACTTGTTGCAAGTGTGGTCCAGGGTCTGGCAGAATTTGTCCAAACATGGCAGATTCCAGTATGGCTGTCATATGTTTTGGGCAGCATTTTGAATTTCCTGGCAAATCTCAAATTTGCAAGGAACTAAACATTACAATCAACTTCCACTTTCTGCCAGTTTTAGCGGGTTATCTTGTAATCAAGAATTTAGGGGTTATTTGTTTAATGTTCTTCCTGTCCAAACATTTTATTTTTGTCCTCATTCTGTGCTTGTTTTTATAAATGAGTTTAATTACAAAAGGTATCAAAAATGAGATCACCGGTGGCTTTTTCTGGATTTCTGTGGTATGAAAGTTTGATTGTATTTTGCCCTCTCTAGACTTTCTGAAACATAATAAGAAAACTGTGTTTTAATTATCACCCCAGGATGAGATAGGTTGTCAAAAGGCAAACATTAAAATTATTTGAAATAAAAAAGGAGGCCGTGCTTCCAGAATGCACAATGTGTCTTATCAGCCTTGTTAAAATCAAACAGCACCATATACCATATCTAGCTAAGGTTGCGAAAAACTAGGCAATTCAATTTTGGAGAGTGTGAAGCTATCAGATTTATGAATATGGATGAGACAGATGGCAGCAAGGACTCCAGGAAAAAAAGGAGAAAAAAGCACATCAATTGTTGATTAGCTTCAATGAATTGGAACGTTCTTATTCTGAGGTCCCAGGACCACCATCCACACATTTTGACAAAGGAACAAAAGGCACACATCTAAAATTCTTGGTGATTTATATAAAATACATTTACATGCCAGTTCCCAGGGTTCTGTCACACTTCGGCACAGCCTTTTATTTAAACGTTATCCTGGTAGCCAAGGGCGATCGGGAATTCCATGCAAGCGAGTGAGCAGGCTGGAGCACTCCATCCCTCCTCCGTGCCCCTACCACCATGCCCAGCATAAATGTGTGGTGGGCTGCTGCTGCACAATTGACAGAGCTCTCCATCCTTCCTCTGGTAGCCCCCAGCAGGCTAGTAAAACATGATTTTTGCAAGCTAGTCCTGTTTTGTGGGGTTATTTACAAGACCGCTTGAGCATCATGCCAAGAAATGGAAGCTGGGGCAGGAATGTGCACTTGGAGAGGTGAGGCTGTGCAGAGACGGGCTGGCTCAGTTCTCAGTGGCTCCTGTTAAGTCACGTGGGTGAGAGTGAATGGGTTGTAAAATCTGGGGCACAGTGGAAAGCCTTAGACAGCTTGGGACTGCAATACCTGACAGAGTGCCTCTCCCAGAATGAACATACTCATTTATGAAGGCCCTCCTCCAGGTACCTCCTCTGAGGGAGGCCTGGAAGGTGACAACGAGGGAGAGGGCCTTCTCAGAGGTGGCCCCCTGATTGTGGAATGATTCCCCCCCCCCAGTGAGGCCCACCTGGCACCAACATTGTTATCTTTTTGGTACCAGGTTAAATCCTTCCTCTACTCTCATGCATTTGGCAGCATATGATATGTTTTTTAATTCAGATCCTGGATTTCTTATTGTCGACTGTTAAAATTGTTTAAGATATGTGTGTGTGTGCATGTGCTCTCTGTTTATATGTTTGTATGTATACAGTTTTTATATTATGTACAATATTGTACATAATATTGTAGGTTTATTGATTTAATATTGATTTAAGGTTTTTAATCTTTGTAAGCTGCCCAGAGAGCTTTGGCTATTGGGCAGAAGAGAAATGTAATAAATGGAATGAAATGAAAGGAGCAAACCCGTGGCTTCACCCCACACACAAGAGGCAGTTTAGTAGTCCCAACTCCAGTTTTGTCCCCCAGTGCAGTATTTCTCCCATATAAGTGAATGGCTGCCATTGACAGCTGCAGGTCAACAGGGGAGCTGCTTTGGTGGGTTATATTCTGCCTTTGTATGGATTTTAAGTTGTAAGCTGCTTTGGGAAGCAATCTTGGCTAAAAGATTTAGAATAAAAGGTATTGTAATAAATCATACAAGGAAGAGTAAAATGAGTTTGGGGCACTGAGTGGTTTAGGGGATGACATAGCATAGCTGAAGGGACCTGGCCAGTCCCTTAGGTGGGAGACCACAGATAACCCATGAAAGGACAGGGCGTATAGGGTTTAAAATGCTGCTCTAGGGTGTAGCATTGCAAAGCTAGAGAGGGGGAATACAACACCCATCACCCTTGCCAGTTAGTAGCCCAGCCTCAACTAACAGGGACCCCGTGGAGTTGCAATGCGTAGCTCTGCTATAGACTCCCTCCCTCCAGGCGATGTACAGAGTCTTGCATACAGGTCATATGAATTCACTAGTCCTTTAACGAATGGGGAGGTTTAGGGTATGAGCTTCATTCTCACAAACAGCAGGTGAAGTTGTATTTATTTATTTATTTATTTATTATATTTATACCCCGCCTTTTTTCCTGCAAGGAACCCAAGGTGGCTTACAGAATCCTCCTCCTCTCCATTTTATCCTCACAACAACCCTGTGAGGTAGGTTAGGCGGAGAGTCAGTGACTGGCCCAAAGTCACCCAGTGAGTTTCATGGCTGAGCGGGGAATAGAACCCGGATCTCCTGAGTCCCAGTCCAACACTCCTACCATTATGCCACACTGGCTCTCTGTTGTACTGAAGTTGTAGCACTTCAGATTGCAGATTGGGGCTGACAGGACTGAATGCTCCTCCATCTAAAATGTGTTTTGTTTTGTTTTAAATCCCTGCACATGGAGAAAGGTTTCATCCTGGCCTTCACCTACTTTTTTTAAGGGCAAGGGATGTGTGTGTGTGTGTGTGTGTGTGTGTGTTTGTTGGGAGTGGGAGTGGCGTGCAGGGGAATCACCCTGTTATCTCTAATCACAGATTGGAGATAAGGGGTTTCATAGACTTCATAGACTTTCATAGTTCATAGAGTTGGAAGGGTCCTAACAAGGCCATCAAGTCCAACCCCCTGCTCAATGCAGGAAACTATTGGAAGGGTCTCCCATCCAAGTAATAACCAGGCTTGACCCTGCTCTGCTTTCCATGCTCAGACAAGCTGAGCCAGCGTGAGCCACAGGCCTCTTCCCAAAGCCCCTAGTAACCCCCAGGCCAGCAAGCTGAGCTTGGGGAGGGGAGTGGGTGGGGCTCACGTAGGGATCCCAGACCTCTGTGGGCTGGGTTAAGAGGCTGTGTCTACCCATGGAGGACAAGCCACATGATCCCCTATCTCCAGTCTGAAGTACAACAGTCCAGAAACAGGCTTGCCTCCTCATCACGGACATACAGATTGTGTTAAATCCATTCTGTCTGGGCTTCATGGGTTGTCAGGTATCTTGTGTTCCATCATCCATTCAGATATTTGTTTGTTTGTTTGTTTGTTTGTTTACCGGAATTTCATTCTACTTGTGCTAATTTGCAGTAGCACTAATGTGCACTTGCACACTCATGCAAATGAGCTGATGCGCATTAGTTAATGCATATTAACATTAATGCCCATTAGCACTAATGTGCATCAGCACAAATCCTCCCACCCATCCTACCAAAAGTGAAAAACCAATTCACAGGCCTGCGAAATCCATATGATTTAGAAAAAGTCAGTCGACTGCAGAATCCTCAGGTCAGAGTCATAGAAATCCGGATTCAGATGAGTTCAGATGAGTTATTATGGCTTACATAATAATCCTCCTCCTCTCCATTTTATCCTCACAACAACACTGTGAGGTAGGTCAGGCTGAGAGTCAGCGACCGGCCCAAAGTCACCCGGTGAGCTTCGTGGCAGAGTGGGGGCTGGAACCAGTCCAACACCCTAACCACTATGCCACACTGGCTCTCTTTGGGAAGAATGCCCCCAAATAAGGCAAGTGTCGGAGAGGAAAATACTATTGGGGCAAATGGTAGGCTTCAAAATGATGTCTGTATGGATCCAGTTAGAATGATGTTCATTCCAGACACTGAATTAACATTGACAAAAGAAGGCATATCTAGATTGTCTATGCTATATTTATTCATTTATTTATTACATTTCTATACTGCCCAATAGCTGAAGCTCTCTGGGTGGTTCACAACAATTAATATATCTAGTAATGTCCCCATTTCCAGATTGACCAGTGTTATTGTAAGGAGTGTCTTCACCCATATGAACCTAACCAAACCTTAAGATCAGTATCAGAGGACCTACTCTCTGGCTCATAAGAAGAGCCATGCTGGATCAGACCAAAGGTCCATCTCATCCAGCATTCTGTTCACACAGTGGCCAGCCAGCTGCCCACAGGAAACCCATAAGCAGCACCCTCCCACCCATGTTCTCCAGCAACTGGAGTACATAGGCATACTGCCTCTGATAGTGGAGAAAGCATATAGCCAATCAGGGCTAGTAGCAACTGATAGCCTTCTCCTCCATGAATTTGTCCAATCCCCTTTTAAAGCTGTCCAAATTGGTGGCCATCACTACATCTGGCGGAAGTGAGTTCCACAGCTAATCAGATCATTAGCTAAGACCTGATTGGCACAGGTACCAAAGACAGGACTTTTTTGCTGGAGGCACCCGATTTATGGAATTCTCTCTTTAGGAAAGTCCAGCAGGTCCCTCTCTTCCAGTTTGAAGATTGATTGTTGTTGATGATGAGGATGATATCATTCTGGATATCATCACAATCACTGTGATGTGATTGAATCTGCTCTTTTTATCACTTTTAATAAAAAGTGCTGCCAAACGCTTTTAATTTGTGCTGTGAGGTAGGTTAGGCTGAGAGTCAGTGACTGACCCAAAGTCACCCAGTGAGCTTCATGGTTGAGCGGGGACTAGAACCCAGATCTCTGGAGTCCCAGTCCCAGTCCAACACTCTCACCACTACGCCACACTGGATATGAACCCATTGTCACTTTGCAAAACCCTCATATACAGCATGACATATCCAAAAGTTCTCCACCCCAAGATATGTAGCCAGCATCATTGCGCTCTGTGCGGCTTCTACCCCTCAACTCCTCCAATGCTATTCTTTCTGTCTCTCTCTCTTGTTTACTGCTGGCCTTTCAAAGGCTATCAAGCAAAGCTTTAGTATCTCTCTGGTTGACGGCAGAGCAATGTTAATGATTCCAACTGGAGAGGGTGAAAAACCTGTTAAGGCTTCACAATGAGGAATATCAAGCTCTCACGGACGTTGCTATCATTTTTATAAGCGACAGTCTCGACATGATTGACGGATTGATTATGGGCAAGAGGGAGCCTTTCTGTGGATCCTTGATTGGCCCTGAAAGAACAACACTCAAAAAAGGAACGGCCTCACTGATGGGCTGATAGAAAGCAGGCAAGGTTGATGAAAATCACCTTGCGCATGATCAGTAGTAAGCATTCCACTGATTTTTCATAAGTATTTTCCAAAGTACTCTACCAAAAATCAGAGGATTATAAATCCAGTATTCCAGATTTTTTTCAGTAGGGTGTGCACTTCAAGAAATTTAATCATCATCCTCATAACAATAACCATAATCAGAATACTTCTAATAGTTACAATAGTTTTATACTTCCTTTAAAAGGTAAAAACCCTTCTCAAGGCAGTTTACAAAATAATTTTAAAAAATGAAACGGTAAATGCATTACGCGCGCACACATGCGTGTACACTTACACATATATATGAACAGCATTAAGATACAATTCCAGTACAAATAAAAAATCAATGACTGTTAAAAACCTTAAAACAGATTCCCCCAACCTGGTGGTGTCCAGATGTGCTGGACTAAAGTTTCCATCATCCCCAGCAAGCATGGTGAATGAATGTGCTGCTGGCTGGAGAGGTTGAGGAGTTGTAGCCTAACACATCTAGAGGCCACCAAGTTGGAGAAGGTTGCCCCAAAATGTAAGATATAGGATAAAATCCAGTCCCAATTAAAAGTGGATGGGAACATCCATGATCTTACAGCCCATTTAAAAGAGTCAGGGAGGGAGCCAAGCATATCCCCCATCAAAGGGCATTCCATAAGGATGGGGCAACCACTGAAAAGACCCTGTCTCCTGTGCCCACCAATCCGATAGATCTCACCAGCGGGCACATGAGTGCAACAACAGAAGCTACAAAAAATACCCAGTTATGGATTGCTTAAGATTTGGGCTCATGATGAAGATTTATTTGTAGCAGGCTATTGTGACCAGCCATCCATTAGTCACTTTGTTATTCCATGGGTTCTATTGGACTCTTGTGAACTTTTAGTCCCTCATTTCCAGCCTCTGGCTACTTTTCATGCTTGAGAGCGCTTATCTTCCGTTTGCATTTTTGGTGGTGTAGCCTTCAACATTGACTGGTGTGGTGGTAGCATGGAAATGTTCCATTGCTCAGGGGACAAGGCAATTTGCAGTCCAGGACTCCAGGTTCTTTGGGGGAATGGAAAGCTGTCTGTTGGGCTGCCATTTAAACCTCACATAGGCCGGTTGAAGACTGAGAAAAGGTTTTTATGACATTAATTAAATTTGCCAATTTGCTGCCCGCTTGGCCAGTTTTTCCTAGGCCTGGTGTCTTCTGGATGTCTTGGATCACAACTCCCCATCATTCCCAGCCAGTCAGGTTGGGGATGATGATAGGAAACTTGACCGAGAGTGAGGCTATGCCATACTGAACCTGTTTGGCCTGAGAGCTGGCCTGGATTCATTAAAAAATCAAAATAGAAAATAAGTCATGTGCACCTGTAGAAGCAATGATATGATCAATTGAATTAACTAGGTAATTCTTTGGAAGCAGGATTCTAGTTATGAACTTCTGGGCTACTGCAATGTGTATTGTGATCCTTGTAGGGTGGCCGCCTGTGACTCACCAAAAAAGAGGACATGCATCACCGAATAAGAGGACAAAGGACCACACTGAGTTGCATAAAATTTGCATATGCTAATTGATAGGGAAAGGTGCAAATGTAGGAATAATTATTCTAATTTAAATAGAAATGCAGAACATCTCACCATTATGTGGAAGACTGTGGCCAGGTCCTCCTCTCCCAGGCATTTACTGGCATTTAAGGGTATGTTGAGGCACTTATATCAGCTATTTTTAACAGCTCTCATTTTTACTGAAATTGTTTTAGCTTTTAAATTGCTTTTAAATTTTGTAAATTGGGGGGGGATGCTGTATTTTATTGTATTTGTGGTCCATGTTTTTGTGTCTTGCTGTGAACTGCCCAGAGAGCTATTGGGCAGTACAGAAATGAAATAACAACAACAACAACAACAACAACTGTATGCCTGCTCAGTCTGCTTTCCAAGTGCTAACTTGATGGGCAACTTTACCCAGCTCTTCCTTCTGAGGGTTCTTCATTTATTTTATTTCTTCTATTTATTAATTGCCCATCTGGCCGATATTTATCTTTATACTTGGACTGGGCAGCCCTTCAAATAGAGTATTTTCCTCTGTAAAAGAGGACTCACAGCTACCGCACATGCTTGCTTTGTTATTCCTACTGATTCACTTTCTTTGCCTTCCGGCTCTTGTGAGATCACCTGGTTTTCCCAGTTTCATTTGACTCTCCTGATGAAATCAACACAATGCAATTTACAAATCTGCTTTATGATGTGCACAATCCATTCTGTGGCTTAAAAATAGTGCCGGGATTGGGTAACTCCATCATTGCATACCATCTAATGATTTCTAAAGCATTGTGGTTCGCTGTCTGCTGTCTGTTTTTAGATGTCTGCATCCTATATGATCGCTCGCTGCTGTCCCAACTGTAAATGCAGATAGATAGATAGATAGATAGATATGATAGATACGATAGATAGATAGATCGATAGATAGATAGATAGATAGATAGACAGATAGATATTCCAGACTATAAAGCCAACATTGTTTTCCATGAGGTGATCATTTTACAAATGGAGGCCGTATTTCTGGAATGAGCTCTCTGCCTCCTCATTATCTCCACAAGGGGCCTACCAGTGGAAAAAACCCCACCTTCTGATTTTAAGCTGTACTTCCTAAAACATCCTCAGCAACAAAACTACTATGCATTCCCATTATTAAGAATAGACCAAGACAGGACACTGGGAGGAAAAATGATAGCTGCTGCAGCTGGCAAGAGATTTCTCAGCCAACACAGCTTCCAAAAATAATAAGGATCGTGGACATAACTTGCCAAAGCAGAGTAACGAATAAAGACAAGTCCTGACATACAGTACAGTGGCAATTGGGGTTGTTTTTCAGTATCTATGCCAAAAGAGGTTAGGTTTTGTTGAGGGGTTCTAAATCTCCTTAACAATTTTAACGTACTCTTTGAAAATGAAACCAGGAATCTGATTATGTTCAGGACTTGGGTAGCCCAGTTTAGAGCAATGAAATCAGCAAGTATAAATGTATTGGCTTATTGACTTTTCTCTATTCATCTGTTTATTTATGTCTCACTTTTATATCCTACCCATTTTATATTGTCCAAGGAGCTCAAGGTTGTATATATGGACACGGTTTAATAGATTAATGGGTGGAAAACATTTTGATAGGCTGAAAAAGTGCCACCAATTCACCCTTCCATAGATCTTCTTTAAGACACCCCCCCAGGTGTTCCACCAGCACATCTGTCATGGCAGCAGCAAATCTCGCATTCTTCTATCAATATCTTTAGCTCCCTCAGCCGGTGTAACTTGACTTATTATAGGGTTGTGCCTTAAACAAAAATAATAAGCCTTTACCTAAAATCGTTAAATGTGAATGCAATAAGTGCACTTTTGCGAAGCGAGGCACATCTCATGGAGGTACCCTCATTTAGGCAACTGTGATTGTATCCATGGGTGGTGCTAGGCACCAAAAATATCTGGGGCTCAGGCCCACAGGACAAAAAAAAATGTACAAATTTGCATATGCTAACTTACATGTGCTCTAAAGCAGAGCTCTCCAACCTTGCTGGCCTACAGCTCCCAGCATACCCAGCCAGCATGGCTAATGGCAAGGGATTCTGGGAGCTGTAGTCCAGCAACATCTGGGGAACCAAGGTTGGAGGGCCCTGCTCTAAAGTCTGTGCATGTGTGTCTGTAAAGAAGCCTCTCTCCTAAGGATACCCCTATTTGTAAAAAGAGATGTACGGAGGGGGAGAGGAGGGCATTTGATTTCAGAAGAAAACCTCAGGCAGGAAGACTCAGGGGGAGGCAGCAGGAGGTGAAGCACATGTGGGCAAAAAGCCAGCTAGTCCAGGGGGATCAGATGCAACAGAGCTCATCAGGGCCCCTGTACCTTTATTTCAGCAAGTGCCCCTGGAGAGCAGGGTGGTGGGGCAGATGGCCTCCCAGAGATCTGGGGCTCCAAATGAAAGATTTGGTGCTCCTAGTGTGCCTCCCCCTAATGCTGCCTCTGATTGTATCTCCTCGCTGAGTGTACATGACAGGGCACTGCAAACCCAGGCTTGACCCCTGCAAACTATATAAAAAATGGCTCTCAAACCAAGCCCTGCATATATCTGAAGTTTTCCCAAAGAGAAGCCAAAGTTCCAATTCCAAGCTGATTTGAGTTTGCAAAATGCACTTGCTGCTCTCCGAACAATTCAGAAAGCCATTTATAATAGTGGAATGAAAGAGCAAACAAGCCCATAATCCATGTTGATGGAAACTGGAACGGCCATTGTATGACAGAGGGTTTGATGGGAAAAGCTCCAGGTGAAAAAGCATTGCTGGGAACAGACTGAGCTAGCAGGGGATTGGTGGCCAAAGGAACACCAGGAACTAGTCGCTTAATCAGTTTCTAAGCCATGAACCACTCAGACAACTGTGGCTAGTGGGTGATACAGAAACAAAATAATAACAATAACAGTAGTAGTTTTGTTTGTATATCATGCAATAGCCAAAGCTCTCTGAGCAGTTCACAGCAATTCACAAAGTACAAAACACAGATACAATAAAATACAGCATAAAATACAGGTACCATAAAATACAGCATAAAATACAGGTACCATAAAATACAACATAACATTCCAATAAACAAAACGTAAAACAGTTTAAATAGCTATAACAATTTCAATTTAAAAAAATGAGACCTGTTAAAACAGCTGACATATGCCTTCATTCTCACCATGAAAGGCCTAAGCAGTTTTGGACCTGGGTATTACATAGGAATACAGGGCATGTCAACAAATAGAAATGGAATCTTGCTAAGATAGAGTCATTGCAGGTACCGTAGATAGCTTTCCTGTTTGGATAACTGATTTTCAGCCTGTTTTGGATCATGGTTGCACTCCCCCTGACAGAAAAGGCTTGCAGCTTGGGGACAGAGCATTTGAAGTGCTTAAGAAGGCAAAAGCTGATTCCTGTGGTTAAGAGGAGATGCGCTAACACAGCACCAAATTCCCATTCGAGCTCACTCCTGCAAAGAATAACGTCCTGGCTCTTGTTCCTTAGTTTTTGCTTGCTCGAGGTCTCCAGGGGCCAAAGGATTACAAGAACATGGAGAAGGGCTGTTGTAACATAGCCATGCATGCATCCTAAGTGCCCAGGTGAGGATTCTCAGAATCCATTTTTAAAACAAACAAACAAAAACATAATGAAGTTAATGTGAGCCATCTTCTTTGCTGATGCCAGTGGCCGGCACCCAACAAGAACTGTGCCTATATTTTTGAAGGCCTCCATTCCCATTTTGTCAGAACTGAGCTGTGGATAGCCTTCAAGCAGGGAATGGAAATCAAGTCAAAAGTCCAAGCTGGGGGGTCAGAAGAAGAAATCAAGGCCAGAGCTAGAAACACACTAGAGCTTGGAATTTATTTATTTATTATATTTATACCCCACCTTTTTTCCTGCAAGGAACCCAAGGCGGCTTACATAATCCTCCTCCTCCTCTCTATTTTATCCTCACAACAACCCTGTGAGGTAGGTTAGGCTGAGAGTCAGTGACTGGCCCAAAGTCACCCAGTGAGTTTCATGGCTGAGTGGGACTAGAAGCCGGATCTCCTGAGTCCCAGTCCAACACTCTCACACCACTATGCCACACTGGCTCTCCACTGAATGAATGTTGTTGCTCAGGTAAAGCCTCAGCCTGAACAGGTACCAGGGATAATGATGTCATCTGCCACCCAACTCAGGCTTAAGAACATAAGAGCCCTGCTGGATCTGACCAAGGGTGCATCTAGTCCAGCATTCTGTTCACACGGTGGCCAACCAGCTGCCCACAGGAAACCCACAAGCAGGACATGAGTGCAACAGCACCCTCCTGCCTATGTTCCCCAGCAGCTGGTGTACATAGATAGGCATAGGCTTCCCTGTTCCCTCTGAGATGAGATTATCTTCTTTGTAGCTGGAATGGTCTGTGTGCGTGGGGGATTTTCCAAGCAACAATATATGGCTGTGAGCAATCCCTGTTGTAATGCAATGCATTTTGGGGTGGCTTAGTCTCAAATGGGCAATTAAGACCCATTAGCTTTGCCAAGACCTGCTGTTGATGGAGATGAAAACTGCTAGAACTGGTTTGTTGACTTTGGGATAAAATGTTTTCCCCTGGTGCTGGGAAAAGCAACTCCTGGGAAATCTTGAGCTGGGGGCCTTCTGCTCTTTGGGGAAATGCTGCATCCCACTCTTTCCTTTTCTCATGCAACCTTTCTCATGAAATCCAGCCAAAGTCCAACAGGCTAACCACTAAATTGCCCTTTGTCACCTCACAATTCTATGACTGTCAGCTCATCCTAATCAATCTGGTATTATGCTATGTACATATAAAGAGATGAATCACCTGGCATTTACTATGCGCATACACATTAAATGCAAACTATAAGACAGAACCTGAATTAATGAGCCTTTATCTTTGGCATGGGGTGTGTGACATATATTTCCCACCCTCTAGATATGCCAACATTTCTGCAGCTGTGGATTCCCCCCTCCCTCCGCCCCCCCACAATTACAAAGGAGAAGGACCCTACACTTTGCAAAAGAATGTTTTTTCTCCAACTAACACAATGTGCACAGAATTGGTTTGCTCATCGCTGCAAAAATCCCTAGGGAATGTCAACATGGAGGGGTTTTAAAGCAACTGCTGGCATTACAAGTGGGCGGGTGTTGTCATGGCAAAAAATAAAAAAAAAAATAAAAATCACCAGCTTCCTTTTGTAGCAACTGTGTCGCCACTCAAAACTTTTTACAGTTAAATATTGTGATTAATGTTTACTACCTTCAACTGCTTGTAATCCCTTTGTAAATCACATTTGGTGTGATGTGCTCAATCAGATAGAATTTCTGCTCTGTGTGTGTGTGTGTGTGTGTGTGTGTGTGCAACAGACTTTGATCCCTGCTACTTATTTCTGTCTGCAGCCTGGATAAAAATTAAAGAGAGTCTCCTATGTGTCTTACAAAGAAACCAGAGATTAGAGTCACAAAATACATAATTTAATAGTTATTTAAGGGATTATTTTTTTAAAAAAAATCACCCATCATCCATTGATCCTAGGGCACTTTACAACCATTAAAAACAAGAAACTACACTGTGTGACAATTAAAAACAACAATAGTGAAAATTTTGAAGCTAAAAACTAAAAAGAGCAGACCAGAATATGGAGCTTAATTAATTAATTAATTAATTAAGGCTGAAATCCTCTACACCAGGGAGTGTTGAACCACTTTCAGCCTGAGGAGAGCTAGATTCTATTCTGGAGAAGTTCTGGGTGGGAGGCACATTCCAGTGGTGGGTGGAGGTGAAGGCAAAGTGGGCAGAGCTAAAATACCAAAAATACCACCATATTTTAGCTTGAAGCTCAGAAGTTGGGAAACCACCACATGATAGGCAGTTGGGGGAAAGTGGCAGGGGTAAGGGAAGATGGAGTGGCCATGAATTAAAATAGTTGCAGGATTATTATTTTAAAAAAAACAAAAAAAAACAGCCAACCTGCATGGTTAGTCATGCTTTTTTACTGCATGGCTTCCAGGCAAGTGAACCGACCACCCATCATGAAAATGATTTCCATTATCCTGCTCCCAATAAATATTTTGTCAGACCCTAACCCAGAACGTGAGTAAAATTTAGACTGAAAGTCCTCTGAGTAGGGCCAGTAAAAAGGTTGCTCCAGAGGCGAGGACTAGAACCAGTGGTTGGAAGTTGCAGGGACGAATACATACTTCACCTAATCATTAGAACAGTGTTCTCCAACCTTGGGTCCCCAGATGTTCTTGGCCTACAACTCCCAGCATGCCCCAGCCAGCAGCTGGCTGGGGTATGCTGGGAGTTGTAGACCAAGAACATCTGGGGACCCAAGGTTGGAGAACACTGCATTAGAAGAAACCTCCTAAAGGAGAAGAGCTATTCAATCGTGAAATGGGCAAAAACAGGAGGAGATAAGCATCCAATAGCAATGCAAAAGGGGGGGGGGGGAAGGTCGCCACTAAATAGTGAAAGACCTTTTAGTTGCTGAAGAATTCTGCAGACATCTTTTCACAACCCCCTGAGGAAGGCCTTAGAAATACCATAGGCTGAAACCAGTCTGGCTCCTCCATTTGTAAACAAATATTTAAAGAATTTGCATCCTGATCGTGAAACAGACCTGCTTTGGAAAGGTGGTGGGCTCCCCTTCACTGAGTGTATTTAAGCAGAGGCTGGGACCCATCTTTCAGGGTTGCTGTAGTTGCGAGGTTCCCCCTGTTGAGAAAGGGGCTGGGCAGTAGCTCAGTAATAGAGCCCCTGCTTTGCATGCCGAAGGTCCCAGGTTCAATCCCCGGCATCTCCAGGTAGGGCTGGAAAAACTCTTGCTTGAAATCCGGGAGAGAGCTGATGCTGCCAGTCAGTGTCGACAACACTGGGCCAGCTGGACCAAGGGTCTGGCTCTGTATGAGGCAGCTTCCTCGGTTCCTAAGAGTTTGGGGTTACATCTTTGAGGAGAATGGGCCATGGTTCAGTGGTAGAACCCCTGCTTTGCATGCAGAAGGTCCCAGGTTCAATCCCAGGCATCTCCAGGTAGGGCTAAGAATGAATCCTGCCTGAAACCCTGGAGAGCCATGGCTGCCAGTCAGTGTTGACAATACTGGGCTAGATGGACCAAGGGTCTGACTCGGTATAAGGCAGCTTCCTATGTTCCTGTGACCTCAAAACTCTTAACACCCTATGATTCTATGACTTAGCCTAGTTACAACACACAGCTGGCTTAGCTATTCCCCCTGCCTGCCTCCTTTCCCTTCCAGTAACGCAGCACATCAGGCAACCTGCTCGCTTTCACGCTACATATGCCTGCTAAAGCTTCAGCCATTGTTCCAGCAAAGGGATCATCTGCTAAATTCAATAATATCAATAGCTCCTGGGAGCTATAGGTTACTGAGCTTATGACTCACACACTGAACGTCATCGCTGGTACAGGCATTTCTTCATGTTACGGATCCAAACGGAATAGCATCGAGGGTTTGATAAGCCAACAGGAAGAAAGGTCTCAACAGGGATCTTGTCAAGAGATCGGTCACTGTACAAGCCCCAAAGCAAAATGGCAATTGCAATCCTGTACTCACTCATTCCAGGGCCAGGCCCTCGGCGTGTATATTGGTAAATAAAGCAAATATTACATGAAGGACATTGAAAGTCCCTAATGTTCTCTTATTCAAAGGAAACCAACCCTCAGTTATTCTGGCCTTGGACACTGATATACAAAAAGCTGTGTCACATCAGATCAAAGGCCTCTCTAATGCATGATCCTGTTCCCAATGGTGGCCAACCAGATGTCTTGGGAGCCCACAAGCAGGATAGGAGGGTAATGTAGACCTCTCCCACTGTTCTCCAACAACTGGGATCCAGAGGCATACTTCTCATGGCTTGGGGAACTGTGGAGTGTGCAATATTCACTTTGATATGGTTAAAAAAAAAACGCATTGTAGTTAGTTTACGGCTTCACAACTCATGTGCATATGGAACACAGCTGGTGGTGGGATTTGTAGGCCCAGAGCCCAAGAGGGCTCTTCTACCTTTCAGAGTTGCACAGAAGGCTGAACTCTAGAGTAGTCACTTATGAATCA
The DNA here is from genome assembly GCA_021292165.1 of Shinisaurus crocodilurus. Taxonomy (NCBI): domain Eukaryota; kingdom Metazoa; phylum Chordata; class Lepidosauria; order Squamata; family Shinisauridae; genus Shinisaurus; species Shinisaurus crocodilurus. The sequence goes on along the minus strand of JAHFWL010000581.1, from coordinate 291,300 downwards.
CCCCAAAAGAGGAAATGCATCACCAAAAAAGAGGACAAAAAGAGAACACTAACTTGCATAAAATGTGCATATACTGATTAATATGTATAAATGCAAAATTAGAAATAATTATTATAATTTAAATTTAAATATAGTACACCTCACCACACTGTGGAAGACTGTGACCAGGTCACCTGTGTGTGTGCCTGCTTGCTCAATCTGCTGTCCTGGTGCTCGCTGTGGATGGGCAACTTCCAGGTTGGACGCTCTTCCTTCCAGTGGTTCTTTAGTTTTATACCAGACCTGGACCAGACAACCTGCCAAACAGAGGATGCCTTCAAGTAGAGAACTGTCCTCTGTAAAAGAGAATGCATGGCTTCCCTACGAAAATGTTTCATTCACCGCCTTCTCTGTCATAACACTGTAGTGATGGGGACGACGGTGGGAGACAGTGGTGGTCCCAGCTTTCAGAGCTCCTCGGGTAAGATGTTCTCAGTGGGGTCCCCTCCTGAGTGGGCTCACCTGCTCCCCACTGGTGTCCCTGCTGCCCATTCACTCTGGTCTTCCTCTGGGCCCCAGTCCACACCACCTCTCAACGGGAGAGGACATGGTGCATGGAGGGTACTCCTCCTCCTTGCTCCTCTCACTGGTTGCTTGGAGAGGGAAGGTGAACAGGCAGCGGGAGAAGCAGCAGGGCTAAGCAGCAGGGCTACAGATATTGGCAGTGGGCCCCCTGTTGAAGTGTGGGCCTTAGCAGGTGCCCATTGATGCCAACCCCATACACTGAGTTCCATAGATTTCATAGATCATAGAGTTGGAAGGGGCCTACAAGGCCATCGAGTCCAACCCCCTGCTCAATGCAGGAAACTAGAGGAGGGGTGTCTCTCGTCCAAGCAATGACCAGGCCTGACCCTGCTTAGCCTTCCACGCTCTCAGACAAGCCGAGCCAGCATGAGCCACATAGGAGGGGAGGAAGCTGAACCAAGGGGGAATTTTCCCGCTCATGCAGTCCACCCAGGGAGCGGGATCCATCTCTGCATCTAACCCCATGCATTTTCATTAAAAAGCAACAGGGAGCAAGGCAACCTGAAAATGGATGGCGAAGATGTGAGGCTAATGGGTGGGAATAAAGGGCAACAAGTGTTATTAAGCATTAAGCATTCTCCACTTACTGTCCATGGCAGCATTAAAACCAACTTATTTCCCCCCTTTTCGCTTTTGCTTCGCTTTTGCTGGCCAAACGTATAAACATCAGCGTTATGGGCCCTCCCCACCCTCTCCTCTTCCCCAGCCTGTGTGTGTGTGTGTTTTAATTAGAACATGTCGGGGGGGGGTGCACATGTGATAACGGAGGGGGGAAATAAAGCTGTTTCGGGGAGAAATGATAATTTTGTGACATTTGAATGTATTAATTATTCATACCCTCTTTGAGCCAGATTTTCCAAAACATCCTCCGCGCCGAATTTCAAGAGACTGCAAGCTTCTGTTTGGGATGTGGAAGAATTGGGCCACGAAAGCTCCGTTGTGAACACAGCACGGGTGGGAGTGGAGTTGGGGTTGTTGTTCTGGAAGGTTTTGCTTCCAGATCTCATTATGATATACATGGCACTGTGAGAGTGTGCATAGTGCTGTAGGGCAAGGGTGGGTTGACTTCAATTTTGGAAAAGCTCTCAGGGGCCACATTTCAGTGGTGGCTGGGGAAAAAGGCGTGGGGGTGACCCCCCCCCACCCGCCCCCCGGCATATTGTAGCTTCAAGCTCTTCTTACTGCCAGCAATTAAGTTTTAGGAGAAGCATTTCAGCCTTAAGAATACAGTAATACCTTGGATTGCAAGTAACTTGGTTTGAGAGCGTTTTGCAAGACAAGCAAATTTTTAAATATTTATTTAACTTTTTTTTTACTTGATATACAAGCGACGTCTTGCAAGACAAGTCCTGTAGTACGGCTTAAATTAAAAATCTCTGTACAAATTTTTTTGGGGGGGGATTTCGTTTTGATATAAGAGTGTTTTGGATTACAAGCACGTTTCCGGAACGAATTATGCTCTCAATCCAAGGCATGACTGTATAAGAACATAAGAAGAGCCCTGCTGAATCAGACCAAGGGTCCATCTACTGCAGCATTCTGTTCACACAGTGGCCGACCAGCTGCTCATGGGAAGCCCACAAGCAGGACACGAGCGCAACAGCACCCTCCTGCCCATGTTCCCCAGCAACTGGTGTACGTAGCCATACTGCCTTCTAGAATGTGTGGGGGGAACTGCACAAAAGCCGGGAAACCACCAAACCATTGGTGGTTGTCGGAAAGGAGTGTGGCTCTGGGCTGGGACTCAGGAGGCCAGATTTGGTCCCCAGGCTTGAGATTGTGCACCCCTGCTGTAGACAGTTACCTGGACAGAACAGACAGGTCCCTGCCCCCCAGGGAGCTAACATTCTATTGTAGACAACGGAGAAGAGGACGGAGGGAGAGGCAAGGGTAGCGAGGAAAGAATGAGAACAAACATAATGCTACGTGCGTCGTGTCCATTTGGAGCTGAACATACGCATGTGCTGTGTTCCAGCTTCTCCGTGGGGAGTTTGCATTTGCTCAGCTAGTACCCCTATTTAGGCATTGCCCACACATGAACATTTTCCGGAGGCATCTGTTCACTGCAAGTCGACAAGTGCCGAACTATGGAATGGTGGAAAATCAAGTGATGTACATAATAACAAGGGTAAATAAATAAAGCCTAATTTAAAAAACAACAACAATAACAACCGTCTGTTATTGATAAACCAGGCCATAACTGCCACTACCATTTTTTTCTGGGGGGGGGAGGGAAACCCTGCATAAACAGAAATGCATGCATAGATCTCTAAGGGCACAATCCTATTGCTGTCTAGACAGAGTCTAGACCAGTGTTCTCCAACCTTGGGTCCCCAGATGTTTTTGTCCTACAACTCCCAGCATGCCCCAGCCAACTACGCTGGCTGGAGCATGCTGGGAGTTGTAGGCCAAAAACACCTGAGGACCCAAGGTTGGAGAACACTGGTCTAGATGGCCATAGGGGAATTCGGTGTCCCAGCTCCAACCTTGGAAACACTCTCCAAGGTCGGAGCTGGGACTCCAAATGCAGAGCGCCCTCCCTCCGACCTCACAGCCAGCGTGGAAAGAACCACACCAGTTGCGGCTCCGAGAACGGAAGAGCGACCTCGGAGCCAGTGTTTTGTGGGTGGGGAGGGGGGCAGGGAGGGGAGTGGTCAGGCTCCGCCAGCATACATAATATCCCTCCAGCGCCTCAGCTTCTCCTCCTCATGCTCTGGGGCAAAATACTTGGATGGCTGAAATCGGCCGTCTAAGTCTTTTGCAGGGCAAGAGAAACACAGAGGCAACCCTCACCGTGCTCCTTCCGCCCTTCATAGGATGCCCATAACCCTCCGAGTTCAGATGGTTATGGGCAGCCTCAGTGGATTGCACTGTAAGAGAGAGAGAGAGAGAGAAATGGGAAGGGACATAGCCTAACAAACTTCCTTTGGCAAGAGAAGGTGCCACTACAGAAAAGACCCTGTTCTTTGTGCCGAACTCCCCTGGCCTGGCCTCAGCTAGAGGGTCTTCTCTTTGTGCCCCCCCCCACACACACACACCATGAATGTCCTTAAAGCGCATGAATGGGTATATGGTAGGAGGCCAAATAACATTTATTTTATTTCTTTATTACATTTTTTTAAACCACCCAATAACCTAAGTTCTTGGTTATTGGCCTTACCTATCACCATTGCAGTGTGGTGGTGGTTATTTTATACCACTTTTCCAAAACCGTCACCAGTCCAATGTGATCCAATGAGGGGCTTAACCCGCTGAACTCGGAGGATGACGGGCTTCCTATGGAGGGCAGAAGGAGCACGGAGGTGAAGGTTGCCTCTGTGGTATACAGGAAATCAAAATAAAAACAACAGCACCACTATTACACTTGGAAATTCACAATAAAACCATTGGAAACATTAACAAGAGCATTAGAGCCACTAAAAGCAATTTAAGAGGCCAGATTAAAAAGATGTGCCTTAACCCATTTTCAAAAAGCAGAGCACGTCATCGTGAAGGAAGAGCAGAGCATCCCACACTCCGGGAGTGAAAAACTAAGTGAACGCTAGGCGTGGATTCCATTTCTTGGGTGAACTTTCCAGTGCCTGGACTGGGAAGATACCTCAGCCATCTATTTGCGGTGGTGCAGCGAAGCCAGGACTCACAGCCACAGGGGTGCCACCCCAGCACCTTTTTTTTATTAGACCGGAAGACTGGATCTCTGGCCTGCAGGGCTGAGGTCCCCCCACCCCTGCTATAAGGAATGACATGGGGCGGGGGTGTTGAGAAGACTAGCTGGAGCTCGGCATGTCGCAGAGTCAACGGTTGCACTTGGGACGAGATTCAAGAAGAAGAGAGTCACTCATTGTTTCCATGGGTGTTATTCCGAGTCACCCAACCCATGGGGAGAAAAAGCTCTGAAGGCTTATCGATGATGATGATGATGATGATGATGATGATAATAAAAATAATCCTGTAAACTCTTTAGCGGTGACGTGAATCCAGTAGGCTGTCTCGACTTGCACATCCAATTCATTTCGCATGGGATTAATTCTCCCCCACAGCAAGAGCTGCAGCTGTCTCGTTCTGCCACTGTATCCTCTTTAGACAGGATCTCATTAAGGGACTGCATGTCACCGCCCAGCGAAGGGTGCTGGAGGTCACCAAAAATACATACTCCCAGCTGCTACATTTCCGACTTGGTCATCCAGACAGTCAACTTTGCCAGTTACGGTTCATAAGAACATTTCTGCATATAAACAATTTGGCATCGTCTGGTTCTCTCCCCTGCTCCTTACATGTGCGACTCTTCGAACCAGAATCGCAGGGTACGCTTCGTATTATATTCAACAAATTAAAGGTGCAGATGCTAGACTTCTCCCCCTCCCGCTGCTTCCTCAGCCTGGGAGAAGCCCTGCTGCAGGCCTGTGCTTAGAGCCCTGTCAGGGAGACACAACATTGTAAATCAGAGTGTCAAACCCCTTTCAGCCAAAGGGCTGAATTTAATTCCAGAGAAACTCGGGGGGGGGGGGATATTCCAGTGGTGGGTGGGACTGAAGGCAAAAGGGGGTGAGGCCAAAGGCAAAGGGGTGAGGCCAAGGTACCCACATATTTTAGCTTAAAGCTCTTCCTGCCAGTAACTATTTATTTATTTATTATATTTATACCCCGCCTTTTTTCCTGCAAGGAACCCAAGACGGCTTACATAATCCTCCTCCTCTCCATTCTATCCTCACAACAACCCTGTGAGGTAGGTTAGGCTGAGAGACCATGACTGGCCCAAAGTCACCCAGGGAGCTTCATGGCCAAGTGGGGACTAGAACCCGGATCTCCCGAGTCCCAGTCCAACACTCTCACCACTACGCCACGCTGGCTCTTAGGAGAGCCATCTCAACATTTCAACATTTCAAGCCTTAGGAGAGGCATTTCAACCTTTTAGAATGGGGTGGGGGATGGAAAATCCAGATAACCACCAAGCAGTTGGCCATGGGCGGAGTGGGGGGGGGGCTAGGAAAGCAGTGTGGCCATCTGGGGTTCAACACCCCTGTTGTAAATCAATCACCTGTGTGGGGTCTGCATGCAATAATCAAGTTTTGATCAATGTCTCACCCTTCCTCCTATCCAAAAGCCTGCATGGATTTGTTGCAGAAGTGCCTTCTTCAACTTCCTTTTTTTAAGATGGAGGATTTTGTAACGTTGGGTTTAGATAGGGGAAGGCAGGCTCTCTTTGCAAATAGGGTGATTAACAATCCCCCCCCCCCCGGGCACATGCTGCCTGCATTCAGAAGGCCCCACCCAGGTTCGATCCCTAGCATCAGCAGTTCAAAAAGGATCTGGTAGCAGGTGATGGAAAAGAGTCTTTCTCGGAGACTTTCAAGAGCTGCTACCGATCAGATAAGACTGGACAAATAGTCTGACCTGGTTTAAGGCAGTTTCCCATGTGTTCCTAAACAAGAGTTAGCCAGAGAGAGAGGCATATGGCATGTCTACTGCACAATACTTCAACTACCCCACTCTAAGGGCCAAACTACATGCGACATTGAGTGCATCTTGGCAGTGGCTGGCAGTTCCGATGCCAGGTTGCAGTTTGAACTTTAAAGGAGTTATCCATGTTGCTGAACCTATTTGGGGGATATGGTCCAGCACCATGGATAGCTCCTTAAAAGTTCGGCCTCAAACCCAGGGTGACTACACTGTCCCACTGATACTGGAGCCACCAGCCTCTACACGCAGGTATTTTTTTTTAAAAAAGTAGGTTATATCAGCTGGGTGGGTATGCTGGATTAATTATGAGGATGGCAAACTGCAGGGTGTGTGTGTGTGTGTGTGTGTGTGTGTGTGTGTGTGTGTGAATTTAACCCTTTTCTTCCCTGCTGTGACCCCCCCCCCCCCAGGAAAATCCCACCTCTGATGGTGTTCTTTGCATTGCTGCCAGAGGGGGGAATTTCTTTCCAAAGCAAATACTAGCTTCAGAAAAAGGAATTTTTCTTTAGAACTACAGCAGAAGAAGAATGGGTGAAATTATCCCCTGCATGCCTCCTGCCGCCTCTGTCATTAATCAGCTCCCACCACCACCACCAGCTGACACATGTTATTTACATTTTTAAAGATGCATTTGGAGTTGTTCGGCCCTCAATGGCTGTTTGTTAAAACAAAACAAAACAAAAAAACAGGCAGGCTGAAAGTTCTATTTAGAGAAGGTGTTCCACCACCTAGGTGCCATTCCTTAGAAGTCCCCGCCTCATGTTCCCACCCACCATTGTGGACAGCAAAGAAAGAGATAACAGGGGGGCTTCTATTGTTGATCAGAATGCACAGGACAGGTTGATTCAGAAAGAGGTGGTCTGTAAGAGATCTTGGTCTGTAAGAGATCCTGTTCCCACCAATATTCAACTTTGAAAAGATACAGGAGCGCTTTCTGGGACTGGACCCACCAATCTGCACATTGGGCTACTAAGCAAGTGTATAGGAGTAGTGCTAGCAAAAAGAGGTCCACTGGGTATAGCTTCTTAGGAGCTCGTTAAACTATCACAAGTCGCTATCAGTGCAATATGCTTGCAAAATCATTAAAAAAAAAAAATAGAAAGAAAAGAAAACCCCAAACCTTTAGCAACTGTTGGTGGAAGTAACATCATCAATCACATCATTAAAGTCTAATGACTCTGTGACGGCCTCAAAAGAATGAGCAGGTACACATGCAGGCGTGATGTATCCTACTTTGAAGGTAGCGTTTGATGCATTTCCAAACAGAATAATTTGTCTGCATCAGTGTTTGATGTAAGATGGGGGCAAAAGCACCATCTCAGCACGAAGCAAAGGCTGCACCATCCAACATCATTTTGGGCCTCCTTAAAAGAAGGTGACAAATGAGAGAGAGAGAGAGAGAGAGAGAGAGAGAGAGAGAGAGAAGGAAGGAAGGAAGGAAGGAAGGAAGGAACACTGGATAAGACTGCTCAGGTCAGGTGTCCCTCCATTCAAGTTAACTTTCTTCTATGTCCAAAGCTGCGATGCTCTCCACAGAAATAATGACTCATGATGGATGGTTGCTAGTTCTTATCCCTCCCCTTTTTTCAGGTTGAGCGTAATTTTGGTGGTCCCTTACAAAAATAGCCAACGCCTAAAATAGTATGAGTGTAATAGTTGACAAATAACTACATGCTTAAACTGCAGATCAGATCATTAAAATGCTGGTGAGTCTTCTTGAGGTGGCTCAGCCTGCATTATTATTTCAGACTGGAGGTAGAGTTCACACCTGATGGAATGTACCCCAATTTAAAATAAAAACCAGACCCTCCGTATCACATAGGAAACTGAACAGTGCAATCATAAACATGACTACTAAGAAGCAAGCATCACCAAGTTCAATGGGAACTGCTAGCTCAGTGCACATAGCAGCCTTCCTCAACAGGAGCCCTCCAGATGTGTTGAACCACAACTCCCAGCACTCATGACCATTGGCCACACTGGCTGGGGCTGATGGGTGCTGGAGTCCAAAACATCTGGCAGGCACCAGGTTGGGGAAGGCTGGCACACAGGATGGCAGCTTGAGGATGCCCTCCAATGCACACGTATCTGCGAAGCAGTCCCCTTGACCTCAGTGGGGGGCAGGGGGGACTCCATTTTCAGCCCAAGGTGTGGATTCCTTTATGGCTAACCCTCTGGGGGCTTCATGCCAGCAGTGGGCAGGCCCAAAGCAAACGGTGGGTGGAGACACACACATACATGCAACCTCTCACCTTCCTGTAACCTGTCTGTCTGTAATCTTTATTGTGTATAAGAAAGGCCATTACAATGAAATAATATTCCATAAAATACATTTGTATATAACCAATATACAAAGACTCAATAGTAAACCCAAATATAATATCATCAGAGCACAGGATTGCCTTCAGTCCTCTTTCTCTCTACACACACACACACACACACACACACACAGTGGGCTGGTTCACACATCACAAAAAGCCACCATGGATGAACTTCCCTGCAGGGCAGCAGCAGCAACCACCATTTTGAATATTTGGGGAATGGTGGGGTGTTACATGTGAACCAAGCAAAGTTGGGTTGTTCAAGTGGTTGACAAGCCACCCGCAACTCTAAAACAGCCCATGGGTTGTGGGTGGCTGTCAACCAGCCCAACAATCCACTCTCATTGGATTCACATGTAACAGGAAGCCACCATGGCAGGGGATTGGACTGGCAACCCATGGGCGCCACAACCAACTGCGGCTAACAAGTCACAGTGGATTGCAGTGTACATGCAAATAAGGTCAATGAGAGAGAGAGAGAGAGAGAGAGACCACCAACCACACACACACACACGCCACAATGCCCTTGCCTAGTAATTGCACTTGGGGGAGCGGGGAAACAACCTCCTATTGGAAATACCATTGCAAAAGTGAATACAACATATTTTGCAATGCGTTGATACAATGTTATGTTACAAATGAACTAAAATGTGCATGAAAAAGGAAAGAAAAGCAGGGCTACAATCCTATACATCAGTGTTCTCCAACCTTGGGTCCCCAGATGTTTTTGGCCTACAACTCCCAGCATGCCCCAGCCAGCTACACTGGCTGGGGCATGCTGGGAGTTGTAGGCCAAAAACATCTGGGGACCCAAGGTTGGAGAACACTGCTATACATTGTTATTTGGCAGTCCAGGGGTAGGCAACATGTGGTTCTCCAGATGTTTGGGCCTGCAACTCCCATCATCCCAAGCCAGCTTAGCCAATTATGTGGGCTGATGGAATTTTTAGGCCAAAACATCTGGAGGGCCACAAGTTGCCCGCACCTGTGGTAGTAAGTCCCCTTGAATTTAATGGGACGTATTACCAGATTGGCCGTGTTTAGGCTTACGCTATAAATGCCAGGGACAAGAGTTCTGGCATAGCCATACCCTGCACATATTCACTTTCTTTTGTACAAAGGATTCCATCACGTGAACCATCAGGCGCAGCTGTACAGCCCAGAGACGACGCTTTATGGGCTTTACATGGTGATATATTTGATTAATAGGGTTGTCTTTTTGAATTTATTTTCTTGGGTAAGTTCTCATGGAAAGATGAGATATATACATTTTCATAAATACATGGATACCTCTTCAGTGAGAGCTAGAGCAGTATCCACCCCTCCTCCGTTTCCCTTTCTTTTCTCCTCTCTTTTCATCTCCTTAAAACAAAGCACCCAAATAAAACAGAATCATCAGAAAGTCCACCATTCTCAGAGGAGTCACAAAAGCAGGACCAATCTTTGGGGGGGGGGGGAACAATAACCCTGAAATGTCAACATTAGCTTCGACACTCCACCACCTGCTGCAGCAATATAAACACCCCCTTACTTCATAGAAAAGTGATATAGCCAGCAATAGAGATGAGGACCCTTTGGGATACAAGTACAAATTACTTCCTCCTTGCTTTCCATACAATCTCCTGATGCTTTCGGCACTGGAATATGCATCTGTCCAAGTAACGGGGGGGTGGAGGGGGAAGGCAGAAAGGGCCCCATTTCCCAGACTTCTGATACCTGAGATAGAATGATTTCATTCAAAACATTTTGTTCCTCGAGAAAGCCATTAGCACACGGGATGTCTGCGTTTCCCCTAGAGACCTGTGCTTCTTCTGCAAAATGGTTCAGAAATGCTTCTAAACAGACGCACTGCTTCACATTCACTGCTCTTTGCCTGGTTTATGAATATTCAGACTTCCCTGTCAAAAGCTGAGATGAAATGATTCTCCACTGCTGTGGAGAGATAATGCTACCAATAACTTGCATGTGCCTCTTTAAAAAAAAAACACAAAAAAAAAACTCCATCAGATATTATTTATTTATTAATTTTAAATTTTTCTAGGGGGCTTTTCAGGGCAGAAGTCTTCCCCAACCTGGTGTCTTCCAGATGTTTTGGATGCCCACTCCTCTCAGGGAGGTCCCCTGAGGTGGTGGGGAAGCAACAGCATAGCCAGTGGAAGGAAGACTCTCCAGGCTCCAGTCACCCCAGAAACAGGGCTAAAGACCTGGGGATGTCAAATTTGACATCAAATACCCGGAGGCATTCCTTCATGTTTAAAGGTTAAGACTAGTGTCTTAAACTGAGCTCAGAAATGCACTGAAGGCCAGTACAGCCAACGTGGTATAGTGGTTAGGGTACTGGATTGGGACTGGGAGACCCTAGTTCAAGTCATAAAGCCCACTGCTTGAAGCCCACTGGGTGCCTTTGGGCTAGCTAGCCACTGGCTCTATCTAACCTACCTCACAGGATTGTTGTGAGGATGAAATGAAGAAGAGGATCCTGTACTCTGCCTCAGGCTCCTTGGAGGAAAAGGTGGAGCATACCGTATATGTAACAAACAAGCAAACAAAGGTCAGTGCAATATGGTCTCAGAACAACATTCTAGTTGGTCCTGATAACTTTTTTTTTTTTTTTAGCTATTTCTAATATTTTAATGCTTTACTGTTATATTGTAAGCGCTCTTTTAAACTATGGTTTCATCTTTGTTTGTGGCCTTGAGCTCTCTGGAGTGAATGAGCGGTATACACATTTTAAATAAAATAAAATACTTGCCCTGGAATGGCAATTTTGTCAGACAAACTGGAAACCATTTCCCCTCAAGTTTTAAATTGGAAACCTCCGATCCAGGTGAGCAATTGAGGTTCGGTTCTGTGCATTCCCCCATGCCCGCGATCTGGATTTTGTTCATAACATGCCACATACAGATATGACCGTTGGAGCCAGATTGACTTTTGTACTGAAGAACTGTGCTGATTCCCCCTCCCTCTGCTCATGTCTATACCAAGCTTGTGAAGAAGGCTACTTATCTATCATCCGCCAAATTCATTACAGTCCACGTTGACACTCGCTTTTCTATCCCCAGCAGGCCTTTTTAAATAAAGGAGAAAGAGGCAGCTTTTCAGAGACCACACTGTTATTCATCAATGTTATTAAATTGCTGTCCCATTTCCTCCTCCTCCTCCCCTCCGGTCCTTGGCTCCTGAAGCTACAAATAGCAAACATATAAAATTGCCAAGGAAGAGCAGGATTTAAATCAGGCTGTCAAGCAAGGACTCTTTGAAAATCATGTTTTTGGATGGTTTGCGAACAAACAAAACAGCATTGCTGAAGGAAAGGGGATCCTGACAGAGGGAAGCGAAGGTTGCTCTGACACTGTGGGCTTGTATACTGCCACTAGGCCTCCACTAGTTCTGTTGTGCTAGCTGCAGAATGGTCCACTAGTGCAACAGGAACCAGTGGTTCCTGAAGCAACCCTGGAAATGATGAGCAGAGATGCTTGTTTCTGGAATGGGGCAGCCCAGTGGAGCTCCCTACTGGGATTGAGAGTTTCAGGAACCACTAGTCCCTGCTGCTGTAGCGGTCTATCCTGCCAGCAGCACATGGGCAGCATAGAATGCGGCCTTATGACCAAAAAAAATGTTGATCTTGACAAAGTTACTTCTGGTGGTGGGCAAACACACATTGAAATTATCTCAGATTTCTTGGGGGGAAACTCAACATTTTACTGGGGGTTCTCCGGAAATATTAGAAAGTTGACCCCAGGAAGAGCTCCCTGCTGCCCTTCCCTACAGATTCTCCACTTTTTTCCCCAACCAAGCTTACCTTTGCAAAGGTGGTGGGGAACCAGGGCTGGTATCAAAGGTAGGCATGGTCAGGCACCTGGCAAGGGCCCACATCCCAGCAGGGACCCACTGACAAGACCCCCTGGAGTCACTCCTTCTCTTCACCATTGCAACCTACTTGGTTCACTGGCCTCCTGCTCTGGCCCAGACAGTGGTGGTGGTGAAGGAAGGAGGAACAGCAGATGCCGCAGCCTACTTTCTCACTGGCTCTCTGCCTGTTAAGCAAGCAAGAGCCTGAGGAGCAGGAGAGGCTGGTGACTCCTATCTCAGTGGGGCTCCTGAAGGGATGTCACACAGAGGAGGGCCAGGATCTCTTCTCGATCATCCCAGTTTGCAGGACACGGAATAATGGGCTCAAGTTACAGGAACCCAGATTCCACCTAAACATCAGGAAAAAATTCCTGACTGTCAGAGCAAGAAGACAATGGAATCAACTACCTAGGGAGGTGGTGGGCTCTCCCACTCTGGAGGCATTCAAGGTGCAGCTGGACAGACATCTGTCAGGGATGCTTTGACCTGGATTCCTGCATTGAGCAGGGCGTTGGACTCGATGGCCTTGTTGTAGGCCCCTTCCAACTCTACTTTTCTATGATTCTATGATTCCTTACCCACTGCAGCTTTTATTCTGAGCTTTATGGGAGCTATCCATGGGGCTTCATGGTGGTGAGCCTATTTTTAGGGTGGAGTTCAGCACCAAAAATAGGCTGAGGAGGATGAGTCTGAGGAGCAATAGCAGCTGGTGACAATGGTGGCGAGAAGGTAGACTCGCTGAGGGAGGGGGCGCATTGAAGGTGTCTTGAAGAACCCAGAGCCGGCACTGTGGGGAACCAGTGACAAGTCAACCTGGCTGGAAATTGTGGAGCCTTCGTTGGCTTCATCCCTAAGGAGGATCCTTTGCCATTGGGGTGCATGGGGGTGCAGTTGCCATCATCTAGCATGGATGTCTTTAAAGTGGGGTTAGGCAAATTAATGGAGGAGAAGAGTTCCTTTAATGGCTATCCGTCATGATGGCTGGATGGAATCTCAGAGGCAGTGGCTATCAGTTGCTAGGGATCAACAGCCAGAGCAGAGATGGCTTTTGCCTTTAGACCAGTGTTCTCCAACCTTGGGTCCCCAGATGTTTTTGGCCTACAGCTCCCAGCATGCCCCAGCCAGTGTTGCTGGCTGGGGCCTGCTGGGAGTTGTAGGCCAAAAACATCTGGGGACCCAAGGTTGGAGAGCACTACTTTAGACTCTACTTGTGGGCTTCCAGGAGGCATCTGCTACTGAGGTTCGAGGTATTATTACTGATATATAAAGCCCTAAACAACTTCGGACCAGGTTACCAGAAAGATCGTCTTCCCCTGTATCATGGATGGGGAACCTCAGGTCCGAGGACCAAATCAGGCACCAAGGAGTTTTTGATGATTATTTAAAAACTTACTGGTTTACCCTGGCCACCATCCACAGAGAGCAGTACCACCACTACCATGAAACAGGTGACAGCAAAGAAAAGTGAGCCCAAGGTGGCGCTTTTGGGACAGACACACACACAGCATCCCAGATTTCAGGCTGAAAGAGAACTTTCAGCTCAACCTTTATTGTAATAGCCAGGAATTGTTTGGGTCCATCCCTGGCACCAATTGGAAGTCAAAGGTCCCTTGAAAGGCAGAGAGCAGAAAGTACAGAAAACGGCAGTATGTTAAAGTTAGAGGTTAATTTTAGATGATGCCCGGGGTACAGATTCAACTTCTGGGGGGTGAGGGAAAGCTATGGCTACAGGGTATTTGCAAAGCAAAATGATGCAGACTAGTGATCTTACGGACAAATGTATCACCTGTCTGGTGGTGGGATGGTCTTGGGTCCAACACAACTTCCACTGAGCAGACAATTCATGTGTTCTTCTGGCATAACTCAAAAATAGACACTTCAAAATAGACACTTCCAAGCTACATCAATGCACAGAGGGCACTTAAAAACCCAACCTTTCTGAACTTTGTGGGTAGATTTAAGAATAGTAACAATAGAAGCTGCCACGCTTCTTTCCCAGGCTACAGGTGTTATGGCTGGATTAGTTTATGGAGAGAGAAGAACCATGCCTACGTGTATGATGGAAAATAAGGGTTTTAAGAAAATTAACCATATTGTTCAGGGACATTTTTCAGGAGGAAATTCTTGGAGGATTTGTTATCTATTTTTGATATATTATAGCTGTCCCTGTTATTATTATTATTTTTTAAATGTTTTAGGATGGTAGTTTGTCCTGAGAGGCCTCTTTTGGAGACAGAACAGTGGGGTACACGTATTTACCCAATTTGCCCCTCCGGGACCTGAACGCAATCTGTGGTTGAAGCCTGCACAATTCCAAGCTTGTAATGCATTTGTGGTGCGCGCGCGCACGCACACACACACACACAAATGTGTTAAAAAATGCACATGAAGCCTTTTTGAAAAATGTGTGTGAACACACTTTAATCCAGAGGAGAAAAAATTGTGTACTTTAAAAAAATGTGCACAACTGACATGTACATTTGGGAAATGAACACAGAAATAGGCACGTATTTTCATGCAAAAAGAAGGGGGAAACCCCCCACAAAACTTGCAACCTGATACAGACACGAGTCAGAATGACCTTCGAGGTCAAACTCAGGAAAACTCACTAAGCTCACGTTTTGCTGATTTGCACATCCTTAGTATGAATGTATTCCAGGAGTTATCTGGATTGAGATAGCCAGTGTGGTGTAGTGGTTAGGGTGTTGGACTGAGACTCGGGAGATCCGGGTTCTAGTCCCCACTTGGCTATGAAGGTCACTGGGTGACTTTGGGCCAGTCATGGACTCTCAGCCTAACCTACCTCACAGGGTTGTTGTGAGGATAAAATGGAGAGGAGGAGGATGTAAACCGCCTTGGGTCCCTTGCAAGAGGGGGGGAAAGGGGGGAATATAAACGTAATAATAAATAAACACAAATAAAGTAAAATGAAGTGAGGGACCAGCCATCCCAGAAACAGAGCTTAAGACCCAAGGCTATCACGAGGGAAAATCAAATACCTGGAGGTACTTAGCTTGCTTTGAAACATAATTGTTATTGAATCAATAAACTTACATTTGCTTTGGCTATTAATCAAGTGGATGCCCTGTATCTCAGCTGATGCTTGAGACAGATGATAAAAGGGATTGCACAGCTCGCAATTCTTAGAATATCAGAAGAGGCATTCTTTCTCACTGAGAGAGAGAGAGAGAGAGAGAGAGAGAGAGAGAGAAGGGAGAGGGAATGCATCCTTCGCACCCATGCTTGCCAGCTGCTGTTTTTAAACACACATATCAGAAGTTAATTCTTCAAGACTCTGTCGCCTGTAATTGGAGACATGCTGATAAAAAGTTTTTTTATTATTATTCAATGAAGCTGATTCATTGATTATTGCAGCCCTTTCAGTCTCATGTTTCTCTGATTTTTTTTTGGTTGATTTTTAATATATATTTTTTAATGTTTTAGAAACCAGATGCAACATCTGACCTCCCCAAGTTGTCAGGGCTGGGCTGCAGTCTCAGGTGAGCCAGGACCGGTGAGCAGCCCATAGCCAGGATCAAAGAGTAGGTCAGACCGTAGGCCAAACCAAGAGGCGGTGTTGAGAAGCAAGCCGGAAGTCAAGACTGGAGAGCAACCAAGATTATAGGAACAACAAGCCAGTGCTCAGGAAGTCCTTGTTGCTTGAGCAAGACTCAACCAGAACAGGGAGTTGTTTTATACTCCTTCCTATCCAGGAGGATCCAATGGCCAGCTTGGGTGGGTGGAGTCATGCCAGGCCCTGAAGGGGACTTCGCTGAGAAGCTGCCACCTGCAGTTCCATGACTCTCCACATGGGGCAGCTGCACACAGATCCAGTGGCTCCTGACAGTAATATGTGCAGTGATATAAATGCATGGATGTGGGTGCCTCCATCCTCATGGGTTTTTTTTTATTTAGTTATTATAAACTACATACAACACAGTAAAACAAAAACATACAACTACAGTAAATCATAAGATGCACCCCACCACCACCTAGGGACCAACTAATATACTTCCATCCCCTTAATCAATTGAATTCCACATTCCAAAAATATAACATTTCCTGACAAGGCATACTCCCCTTCCCCTTTATTAATACATAGTCCAATAATTGATTCCATATATCCATACAATTCTTCTTTAACTGTCCCTTTTTGCATTTGATACTACAAGTTAGTTTATCGTTTAGGGCTATAGCCCAAACTTCCTTATACTAATCAGTTATTAGAAAAACATGTTGTACTTTCCATTTCCTCGCTATCATTAACCTAGCCGCAGTTAACAAGTTTACAATTAGTTCCTTCGTATTTTGGGCACAAGTGATTTTATCGGTTATTGATAACAAAGCAAGTTTAGGACAGACCTCTAGATTAATACCAATAATTTCCGATATTTCTGTAAAAACCTCTCGCCAAAATTCCAGAACATTTTTACAACTCCACCACATATGAGCATATGTACCTATTTCCTGACATCCTCTCCAGCAAAGTGTGGAGCAATTGTTATCTATTCCATTTAACCTTACTGGAGTTAGGTACCATCTCCATATTATTTTATAGAAATTCTCCTTTATCCTAGTTGACATAACTTTCACAATCCATCTATCCCCACCTCATGTTGATCCTGTGAACAGAACCTGCACCTTTTGCATGATCTCCACTCACATGGCACATCGCCATCGGTTTTGTTCACAGCTTCAGATCAGCAGCCAGTGGGCCCAAGTCCACTGTTCCCTGTCCACATGTTCATATCCCTGTTGAGGTTGCATGGGTGCGTCTCTGGTGTTTATTAGCTCACCCCTGTCATTTTTCTGCAATAGAGGGGGGAAAGAGAAACACCCAAGCAGGGTTATTCTTGACTGCAGAAATGTCCCCCTCCCCCAGCATCACATCCCAACCATATAGTTCTATCACTTGGAAAGAAGATTCCCAGAACGGTGTTTATGAGATGAACCCACCGTCTCTGGCTGAAAACGGCTCCGTGGAGCTGCTGTCCAAGCCGCGGGTGGCCTCGGAGTGCTTACGATAACATTTTACAGCAACATCAAATCAATAAAGGGGCATTAAATATTTATCCAGAGGTACTTTGTGCTCCTCTCATCTTCGCTGGCCTTCAACAAAATCATCACAACCTATTAGCATTAGCAGAGTTTAAGGCTTAATATGGTTCGGACAGATTAATATGAACATTTTGCTTAAATACGCAGACGTGCCTCTCTCAGTTAGACAACCGCTGCAGAACAGAAATCCATTCTTAAAATCAAGACAGAGAAGGATATGGGGGGAGAAACTTTAATTGCTGTGAGTTTAGTCTGGACTATAATTTGGGAAACTTAAAAGACAGCACAAAGATTGGGGTGTGCAGACATTTAACAACCCCCACCCCAAGAACTTGTCCCAGTGCAACACTCAGGGGATTCAGATCACTCCCCAATATTTGAGTGTGAGATGGGGGGGTGGGACTGTGCCTGCTAGCCATGTCCCTCCCCCCTCCAGTGCAAATGTGTCCATTGTCCATCCTCCCACAATGGCTGTACATTTGGGTGAAAGGAGGCATATAAGTGTGTGCAGATCTTCCACGTAGATCTCCTTCACACAAGCAGAAACCCTGATTGGCTAGGATTTCCATGCCTGTGGAGGAGCCCTATACACATACATCTCTGCATAGACCCCCTTTCTTATGACCACTGAATGCATGGCCTGCAAGATCATCAGGGCATGATTGGCGGGCATGGCCCTGTTTTCTCTGTGTGCCCTGACTGAATGCGTCAGGAGGGATCACCCACGTAGAACTACTGTATGAGCATGATTTAAAGAGCGCTATATTAAGAGTTCTCTTACTTATTATTGCTTATAATTTCCAGAGCACCAATGATACAGGCCTGTGGCTTACGCTGGCTCAGCTTGTCTGAGTGTGGAAAGCTAAGCAGGGTCAAGCCTGGTTATTACTTGGATGGGAGACCCCCTCCTCTAGTTTCCTGCACTGAGCAGGGGGTTGGACTTGATAGCCTTGTAGGCTCCTTCCAACTCTATGATCTATGAAATCTATGTAAGCAGTGCTTTACAGCATCATGGAAGCAATACAACAGGCCACTTCCTCCAATGAGCTTAGAGTCTAAATTTTGACAGTAGAGAAGACAGCAAGGAAGGGAGAGAGGGTGAACTGGGGGGGTGGAGGGGTATCCAACAGTTCACAAATGAAAGCAGAGACATACATGCAGCTTGCTCCCCCCCCCCGTACACCAACGCACACACACACACACATACACACACACACACATACACATACACACACCAAATAATAAAACACTGTGCCAACTGCCAGGACTGCAGACCTAAAGGGGGGCACACACTGGGAAGCGGCACCTCCTGCCTCCCGAGAAGGCCACCACAACAAGGGAAAGACCAACCCAGCCCCTCTATCAGCCAGTGAAGGTGCAGCTGCTCCGTTTCTTGCTTTCCTTTCCCTTCCCCATCCATTTCCCCCCCCTTTTGTATCATGCCTATTAGGTTGTGAGCTTGCGGGCCAGGACTACCTTATCGTGTGATTTCAGTGTAGCACTTAGAAGATCTTAAGCACTTTTTTAAGTGTTAAATAATAGCAACCGACATCTCAGTCCTCATACCGAGGAGGTGGGCCTGAGTCTCACCCCCTCCCCAATATTACCCATCATGGAAGGCCATTGTCCCTTCTGTATGCTTTGCAACAACAAGCCTACCAGTTTCAAAGCCAAGAAGATGATGACTATTGCGGTGCAAGATACACTAGGAAAACACAATTGTCTGACAATACAGCCCAAGTCATGCATTCAGAGAAAGTGCACAGGCATGAAGTGTGTGTGTGTGGGGGGGGGTGCATGCAGCAGCAGCCCTGCCCACAATATCAGCAGGGCACCAAGTTGGGGAAGGCCGGTTTAGGAGCTAAAAGGCAAGTATTTTTTCAGCAGTGACCAGACTGCAGTGGCCATGTGTCCTCTTTTACAAAGGAGCGTCCTCTATTTGAAGGGCTGTCCAGTCCAAGTCCAGCATGAAGCTGAAGAACCATCAGAAGGAAGAGCGTCAACCTTGAAACTCCCCATCCACAGTGCACACCTGGACAGCAGACTGAGCAAGGAGGGACACATGTCACCTGGCCACAGATTTCTGCACCATGATGAGATGTACTCTATTTCTATTTAAATTATAATAACGATTTCTAAATTTGCATCTATTCATATTAATTAGTATATGCATTTTTGATGCAAACCAGTGTCCTCCCTTTTGTTGGTTCCTAAGTGACCACCCTAACCTCAAATGAGGGCCCAGTTCCAGCCGCAAGCATTTAACTCTGCTCTCAAAGGGCCCTTATCTCCTGAGGAGCCCCCTAGCCATGAGTAGCTCTGATGTTTTCTGGTGTCTACACTCTCTGAGACTGGGAAGCAGCTTGGCCTCCCCCTCTGACTCAGAAAGGCCTTTGTCTGGCCCAGGCGAGCCAGAGACCTGCCCCAAGTGTCTTTCCAGGGCATCCTTTGGAGACAGGCCCCCGTGAGGTCCCTCCCTTGTTACTGGGGTCTTCCTGGGCAGTGCTGGAATTGAGGGGCTCAATCTACCTCCCACAGCCCACTGGTTCTTGGGGTTCTGGGTCCCCTCCAGAGTCAACATCCTGGCTGGGTTTGGCCAGGGCCAGTCATGAGAGAGAGGGGTGGTGGTGGTACTACCACATGAGTGTTCTGGTGAGGGATTCCAGGACCAGGGGGCAACAAGGGGAGGAAAGGCAATTCTGCACACAGGAGGAGAAGAGACTGGCAGGGGGCATGCAAGAACTGGAGGGGTGGAGATCATGGACTTTTGGGGAAATAGGGGCAGAAAGAATTATTGCCCATCAGCTGAACAAGCAGACACACAGGTCACCTGGTTCCAGTCTTCGACACTATGGTGAGATGTATTTCTATTTCAATTATAACGATGATTTCCAAATTTGCATGTAGACATAAATTGGCATATGCAAGTTTTATGCAAATCCCTGTCATCTTTTCTCATCTTTTGTGGTGATGCATTTCCTCCTCTTCTCTCTCCGCCCCCCCTTTATTTTGGTGATTCATAACATTTTCCACCCTAGGTCTGAAGATGTGTTTTCCACTCCCCATTCAGTTTCGATGGGAATAAAAACCTGTTTATTGTGGTGGCTATTTTCATCCAATTAATGTCCACAGGGACTTGGATTTAATGCTTAATCAGAGGAATAGCTGCTTCTTCCAGAGCTGATCTGCCCCTTTCTTACTTGCCGGGTTTATTTTTAGAATTCTACCCAAAGGAGGTGTGATTCAAGCCTTCTCAAATGGTCCTATCAGTGGAACAACATTAGCAAGGGAAAGTTGTTGATGTTTTTTGGATACAGACTCTCTTCGGTATTGACCAATTGATTATGTCATCCTGGATTTATTCTCCTGTCCTAATAGCAGACATAAATTGTCAATTGAGAAAAACAAAACAAACCAAGAAATAAGAAGGAGAGGGGACAAACTTCTCTTTTCAACACTCTGGGCACTCACATCTAAGACTCTGGAGAAATTTGGTGCAGGGCAAACTGGATACCAGACACACACCATGCTGATCCAGAGAAAATTGTTGAGCATAAGCTCCATTGAAGTCAATGGAACTTACGGAATCCAGAGAAGCACCACAATTTTTTTTTCTGGATTGTGACCAATATGGCAGCCAGGTTGGTCTCCGGGACACCCCATGGAGACCATATAACACTGGTTTTAAGATCTTTACACTGGCTGCCGATTTGTTTCCAGGCAAAATATAAAGTGCTGGTTCTTACCTTTAAAGCCCTACATGGTCTGGGTCCAAGGTACCTTAGGGAACACCTCCTCCCCTATGTTCCACCATGCCACTTAAGGTCCTCTGAGGGTCAGCTATTGCAGCTGCCCAGTGTGAGACTGGCAGCTGTACATAGATTTCATAGATTTCATAGATCATAGAGTTGGAAGGAGCCTACAAGGCTATCGAGTCCAACCCCCTGCTCAATGCAGGACACTAGAGGAGGGGTCTCCCATCCAAGTAATAACCAGGCCTGACCCTGCTTAGCTTTCCACACTCAGACAAGCTGAGCTAGCGTAAGCCACAGGCCTGTCTTTTTCCTTTGCTGCCCCTCAGTTGTGGAATGATCTGCCGATCGAAATGCGTCTTTTGACTTCTTTGAATGTTTTTAAGCAGGCACTGAATACTTTATTATTCAGGCAGATCTTCCCTTTATAGTATTTTATTACACTTTTATGGAACTTTCATCAATTTTTATGGAATTTTATGGAACTTTTATCATTTTTTATGGAATTTTATGGAATTTTATGGAATTTTAATTCTGTTTTTATGCTTAATTATATCCGTTAGTTTTAATTGTATATTATTGCATATTTGTTTGTTTTTTTAATGATGATTTTGTATGCTGCCTAGGGCATTTGTGTATAGGCGGGATATAAATTGAACGAATAAATAAATAAATAAATAAAATGTATAGAACTGTCAAAATGAGACAAATGGACACATGACTGCACACGTTGGACTATTAATTAGATCCAGAATAGTCAAAATGCATTATCTTTCTGCAGTGGAAGGTGGTGTAGCATACTGGACAAGAGACCAAGCTATGGATCAAGATGTGCTCAGTTCCCCTGGCATGAACTGACTGGGTGGCCTTAGGCAAGACACTAGGCAATCTCTCTCAGTCTCCCCATCTGCAATATGAGGGAAATAATCTACTCACCCTACAGGTTGTTCTAAGGATTTCATGAACATAATGTATATTTCATCGGTTTCATAGATCATATAGTTGGAAGGAGCCTACAAGGCCATCGAGTCCAACCCCCTGCTCAATGCAGGAAACTAGAGGAGGGGTCTCCCATCCAAGTAATAACCAGTCCTGACCCTGCTTAGCTTTCCACGCTCAGACAAGCTGAGCCAGCGTGAGCCACAGGCCTGTATGAATCACCTTGAACACTCTAAAGTGCTACAGGGGTGCTTAATATTTGACTCCAAATGATTTTATAGAAGAATTAAGGCTGAACCTTAATTGGCCGGTGACTCCAGTTTCAGTGGGGTGGTGTATCCACTTCAGGTTTTAGTCTGGACCTTTTAAGGAGCTATCCATGGTGCTGAACCTATTCTGGGCCTCGGGTTCAGCACCATGAATAGCTCCTTTAAAGTTCAGAGTGGATACACCGCCCCACTGACATTGGTCATGGTTCAAAATTGTCCTTCCAGGGGGTGGAGGATGGTGAAACTTGAAAGGGTCCTCAGAACTGGCCTCACTCGCTTATTCTGTGCACTGCTGATGCTGCTGCCCATTGAGATCCTGGTGGCACGGCCACTCCCAGGGCTCCTGGCAGCGAGTGACTGCCTTTCTTTCTTCCCATGATTCCCTAGACTGTAGGGCAGGGACAGGGAGCATCCAACCCTGCCCCCCTTTCCCACGTCCCACCCTTCTCCCCAGGCAGGGAAAATCTCTTATCTCTGATCAGCAGATCACTGGAGGTAAGAGGTGTCCGCTGATGCCCCTCACACTAATTCCACACTGCAGTTAGGTATTTTAGAAAAGCCTCCATTCATGCCAATGGAGGGTTTTTGTTTGTTTGTTTGTTTTGTTTTTTGTTTTTGTTTTGCTTTAAAACCTAATGGCTGTGCCAGGGGCATTTTTGGGGAAGGGTAATTTCTGGGGTGGGAAGGGCTAATCCTCACCTCCCCAAATGCTACTACCCCTTGAAAATTGCACCTACACTGCAATCAGCCTTTTTAAAAGCCTCCACTGGTGACAATGGGGGCTTTTAAGAGCCTAGTGGCCAGGTGGGTGCAGGGGCATTTTCAGGCAGGGAGTCTGTGTGTGTTTGTGTGTGTGTGCGTTCTGTGTGAAAATGGGTGTGTGTATATCATAGAATCATAGAATAGTAGAGTTGGAAGGGGCCTACAAGGCCATCAAGTCCAACCCCTGCTCAGTGCAGGAATACAAGTCAAAGCATCCCTGACAGATGGCTCCCCAGCTGCACCTGGAATGCCTCCAGAGTGGGAGAGCCCACAACCTCCCTAGGTAGTTGGTTCCATTGTCATATTGCTCTAACAGTCAGGAGGTTTTTCCTGATGTTCAGCCAGAATCTGGCTTCCTGTAACTTGAGCCCATATATATGAGTGAGTGTTTAGATACTGCTGGCATGCGGCCCCCAACTTGCTTCACGCCATTGAACCCACCCCTGCTCTATGGACTATAGTGTGAACAGGAAGAATTGTCCTCACTCCAAATAGGCTTCATGACAATGGCATGGGAAGATGTAGCCTTACTGAAGCCTATGAGAATGCAATCACTCTAGGGCAGGGCCAGGCAACTTCCAGGGCTCAGGGGGTTGAATCATCTCACCCCCAGAAGCCCAGTGAAGGCTGCATCCACCCTGGCCACCACTGAAATGGCTGCTGCTCGGCAGCAAAAGAAACCAAAACATGACAAATTTGCAACGTAACAAGGCACATGGGGAGGTTTCCAGGAGCATGAAGCTGCTTGCAAACAAGGCGTGCTCTTGCGGCATGCCTTGTTTCCTCACAAAATCGCTGTATTTTTTTTTGCCACTGCCACAGTGGCAAATTGGTTTGCAGCTCCAGACAACATCTACCAGATGCAAATAAGGTAACTATGTTCAAAACATGTGAATTCATTTCTAACACTGGATTACTGGAGCCAGGTGGCCAAACACAACTGAAACACCACCATGCCAAACAGAACTAGCAATTATCTTTGATCTCAGACATGGCTTGTGCCTGTGTTGTGCAGTGGAGACCTACAACAACCCCCAGCCAGCTGAAGTTAGTTATGACTTCAATCCCATCAAAGCTAATTGGAATGGTTAGTCATGATGACTAACTCAACTTCCACAGTTTTCAATGGGATATAGGCTGTAATTCCCCCAAAAATATGCTTACTAGAGAGAAAGTCCTACAGAACTAAGATGAATATACTTCTGAATATACTTTGGTAGGGAGGCCTCTCGTGATCACCAAAAAAAGAGGACATGCATTACCAAAAGAAGAAGAAAAGAGGACAATTTGTATAAAATGTGTATAAGTCAATTTATATGTATAGATACAAATTTAGGGGGGGAATGCTGTAATTTAGATTGAAATATGGTACATCTCAACATAATGAGGAATACTGTGACCAGATGACCTGGGTGCCTTGCTCACTCTTCTGTCCATGTGCTGTTGATGGGCAAATTCAAGGCCCAGCAATTCCTTCTGTTGGTTCTTTATTTTTAAACCATACTTGAACAGGGCAGCCCTCCAAAATAGAGGACATCTTCAAATACAGGACAGTCCTCTGGCAGTCCATCAAATACAGGACTGCCCTCTGTAAAAGAGGACACATGGTCACCCTTTGCTTTGGGCTGGGTTGTAAGTCACGACTCGTTTTAACTGGATCAGGGCCCCTGTATCCCAGTTCTGTGGACTGCTCTGAGCAATTTCAGACTTGCAAGATGATGAAGACTTTAATTAAAAACTTCAACAAATGTCTGTCTAGATGAATGGAGAATTTAAAAATAGGTCCTGCCTGCCTTGAAGAATTTTATGACATACATCAGCGGCAGTGGATATTCCAGTTACATAATGTTTCCAGTTCCATTCATCCTGTGCCAACGCTTTTAATTCATTTACCTGTGACTCAGGGATGGCTTCTTTTAGAAACACCATCTTTGGTCGACACACCTGCATTTTGCTCACCTGTGGTAACTGACTCTGGAAAGTCGGCTTGGATAATAAGCATCAATGACTGACTACAAAAGCTGGGAGAAGTAACCTGCTCATTGATAAAGGCCGCATGGGCCACAAAAAGATTGTGGGAAGAGTGTTGGGGGTGGGAAACTCAGCAGCAGCAACAACAACAACACAAAGCCATATTTTTCTTTATTTTTCATGCTCTCTTGAGCAGTCTGATTACTCAGCCCAATCACCAGCCACTTCGATAATGCCAGGCTGGGCAAATCCAATAACGACATATTAATATTTCTCTATGCTGGAGAAATATCGACTGTTGAAAGCTATGGTTGGTGTGGCCTAGGAACTAGAAATGAGCAGTTTGGCACTGGGAGACCAGCAATGCCATCCTATACATACGTACTCAGAAGAAAGTTCAACAAGTCTTACTCCCCTGTAAGTGGGCATAGAATTGAATCTTTATAGTACAACTCACTGTGTGTTTACGTCAAAGTAATTCCCACTGTGTTCAGTGACTTTATTGGACAAATTCATCCCCCCCCCCATTCTCATTCAGTTTGATAGAAAAGAAATGGCTTTCGAACAGAAATTCAAAGGGGAAGAAATTTTGGAGAAATTCTCATGGGTTGGGTTCGGGGTTCTTGTGAAGCGGCCGAGGAGGGTGTACGAGGGTCCCGCCTTTCATTGCACAATCCTCTCTCTGCACCTGCATTGGAGACAAGATGTATCCACAATCACCCCTCAGACATTTTAGTCATTTGAATGATCCTGGGCAAGATGCTGAACCCCAAAGAATGGCCGCTAGAGCTGAGCCAGAATTTCCCAGGAGACATTTTTCTCAGAAATGTCCTGAGATTTTTCTTTTCTTGGTGGGTTCCTCCTTCCTTCTTTCCCCAGCCACCCAATGCCCCAGAACAATGCTAGGTATGGGGTATTGCGGAGAATGCAAAAGGGGGCCCAGGCTGCCAACACAGTTGTTGCTGTTGCCACTTGTAGTGGCAGTGCAACCCCACTCCCCCAAAAAACCCTCCCCCCCAAAAAAAGAAGAAGAAGCTGTGCTATAACTAGTGGTGAGTGACCCACCAAGGACCCGACCCGCCTCCGGCTCGCTGGACTCTGCTCCTTCGCCAGCCAAGCCGAGCCAAAAGTGGGTGCGCACCAAGCTGCTCGGCAAGCTTCCAGGTTCCCAGCGGGCTGCTTTTTACGTAGAAAATGGCATAAGATCTGTTAAAAGCAGCCACAATTTGCATAACTTGCACAAATTGTGGCTGTTTTTGGCATATCTTAGGGCATTTTCTATGTAAAAAGCGGCCTGCCAGGAACCCAGAAGAAGTCGCTTCCCTGGCTCAGCTCGGGAGAATGCAAGTCAATCTGGGGAAGTAGATAGGTGGGACAGAGTTTAGGGGGTCGAGCCTCACGAGTTCATTGGACTTCCACCCCTCAAACGAAATCCTCACACATCCCTAGACTACAACCCCTGCCATTGGTGAGCCCTGCCTGTGAGAAACTGTTGGAGAATTTCTCCTCCCACTGGAGAAATTCCTTGAAATTGTCTCCCCAATTTCTCTGCCCAGAAATAGGGTGGAGAATTTCAAGAGGCCATTTGCACACAGCTCTGATAAGGCTATCAGTGGCTACTAGTCATGTTACTGAGGAACATGGGTGGGAGGGTGCTGTTGTTCTCATGTCCTACTTGTGGACTTCCTATAGGCACCTGGTTGGCCACTGTGTGAATAGAATGCTTGACTAGATGGGACCTTGGTCTGATTCAGCATGGCTTTTCTTATGTTCTTAATGGGGCTTACTCCCTTACCTAGTGTGTCTATGTAGTCTTACATTCATGACCGAGGAAGGACATGCTAGGGTTAGATAAAGTCATGCATGCTGTAGAGACAGAGATTTTTTTTTCCTCCCTCCTAGAATGCAGGGTCTTGCAATGAAAGTGATTGGTGATAGGTTCAGGATGGACAAAAGAAAATACCTCTTCCCACAATGCATTGCTCATTTTTGGGCCTCTGCTGGCAACAGAAGGCTGGGCTAGATGGACATAAGAAGGTAAGAAGAGACATGCTGTATCCCAGCAGTGCACAACCCAACCCACCCCACCCCACCCCAAGGCCTTAACTGTGCTTCCAGCAGGCCTATCCTTCTCTCTACCCCTTGCCCCAGTGATCTTTGTACAGATCACTATTTTTCTGATGCTGCTACACGCAAGGAAAGACTGATCTGTATTAGGATTGCTGGTGTGTGTGTGTGTGTGCACCTGTGTACATGTGTGGCCCTCAGGCCCTGAACAGTTATGTACCCCCAGCATGTCTACTCCAACATTCTGTTCACACAGTAGCCGACCATATGGCCCAATGGGAAGCCCACAAACAGGACATAATCAGAACAGCACCCTCCTCCTACCCATCTTTCTCAACAACTGGTATTCAGAGTCATGGACCAGTAGCCACTGATAGCTTTACCGTCTTCCATGAATATACAGGCCTGTGGCTCACGCTGGCTCAGCTTGTCTGAGCGTGGAAAGCTAAGCAGGGTCAGGCCTGGTGATTACTTGGATGGGAGACCCCTCCTCTAGTTTCCTGCATTGAGCAGGGGGTTGGACTCGATGGCCTTGTAGGCCCCTTGCAACCCTATGATCAATGAAATCTATGAAATCTATGAATTTGTCCAATCCCTTATTAAAGCCATCCAAAGTGGTGGCCATCATTACATCTTGTGGTAGTGAATTCCATACTTTAACTCTGTACTGTGTGAAAAAGGACCTCCTTTTATCTGTCCTGAATCTTGGGCCCTTCAACTTAATTGGGTGACCCCAAGTTCTAATTCTGCAAGAGAGAAACTTCTCCCTATTCACTTTCTCTACAACATGCATCATTTTACATATCTCTTTCGTGTCCCCTCTTGCTCACTCTTTCCTCTCAGCTAACACCCCCTTCCTCCACGTTGTGACCTTTTCCTCATGTTGTTATTTACGCAGCCTAATTTTTAGGTGGTGACTCAACTCTCCCCCGAATATCCTGGTAGTTTGAAGTTCCAACACTGACTCAGTAAATTCCTCTAACGGATCACCAAATTTGCAACACCAATGTGGCTAGTAGGTAGGTACAGCTTCCGTGAGCGCTATTAAGTGCATTCACTTTTCCCTTATGGATGGAATGGATTTTTACTCTGCTTGAAAAACTGATCAATGCTGCCACCTATTTAACATACAGCTACAGTGCGGAAAATGTTGAACATTCAGTTTTCTAAACAGAAGTGAGGCAGGCACTTCAGATATTATCTTGTTTGTTTTTTTTAAAGCGCACATTGATATTCCACTTTTCTTCGAAGGAACCCAAGTGGCTGACAATAGAGACAATTAAACACAATTGTGAACATAAAATTTAAGATCATGGCGCAGCAGCAGGTACAGCAACCAGCAAAATGGGGACATTGCCCTGTCACAGCAGCGGAAAGAGCCACCCAAAAGCAGCAACAGTGATATGCATCTGTACCCCGCTTCCTATTAGTGGGAACTTTCAGGGCTTCCTCCAGAACTTACTTATTCCATTTATTACATATCTATACCGCTCAATAGCCAAAGCTCTCTGGGTGGTATACCAAGATTACAAACCTTAAAAATATAGTATTATGCATAATATAAAAACAGTTTAGCTACAAACATGTACGTACACAGAGTAGACACACATACACACACATATCCAAACAATATCCCATGACCTGATTAAAAACCTATCATATGCTGTCAACTGCTTGGGAAAAGGAAGGCCTTAACCCGGTGCCCAAAAAGGTAATGATGTTGGTGCCAGGCAGGCCTTGCAGGGGAGTTCATTCCATAATTTGGGGGGCCGCCACCAAGAAGGCTCTCACTCTTCTTGCCATCTTCTGAGCCTCCCTTGGAGGAGGCACCTGGAGGAGGGCCTTAGACAATGAGCATAGTGTATAGGTAAGTTCATGCCAGGAGAGGCACTCCATCAGGTGTATACTCTGGGTTCAGTTTCCTTAGAAAGATGTCATGGGAGAGGTATGGTGTTTATGTACACATATATACAGGCTGAACATAAGACAAGGGTTTACAGCATTAGAACTTCAACAGATTCCTGTTCCCCATCAGATGTCTAGGTAAATGCATAGTACTACAGGATTTTCTGAAGTGAGCAAAGTCATCTCTCTGCCTCCTTTTCATATCCATCTTTCATAGATTTCACCCCTTGTGGCCCTGTTTTAGACCAATGACAGTTTATGGGCCATTTTTAAAGGCAGCCCCCAGGTAGTCTAAATGGTTTCCAGCTCATGGTTAACTGTGGCCAAGCTATCTCCATCCTAGTATGACTGTAGCTGATGTATCAGCCAAAGCTTCAAGCCAGGGAACCACTTGAGTCAGTCTCCAATGACAGTGATAATCTATAAGCACCCCCAGACTGAGAACCTGGTCCTTTAAATCAGCCAACTCTCCCAACCTGGCACCCTCCAGGTGTGCTGCACTACAAATCCCATCACCCCCAGTCAGCATGATGGGATTTGTAGTCCAACACATCTCGAGGTGTGGGAAGGCTGCTTTAGAGGAAGCATGACCCAATCCAGAATGAGTGGAATGCCATTCACCCTGGTGGATGAACCACCCATCAAGAGTTCCTCCATTCTGTCTAGACTGAGTTTCTGTGTGTTCACCCTCATCCAATCCCAGAGTGCAGTGTTCTCCAACCTTGGGTCCCCAGATGTTTTTGGCCTACAACTCCCGGCATGCCCCAGCCAGCTACGCTGGCTGGGGCATGCTGGGAGTTGTAGGCCAAAAACATCTGGGGACCCAAGGTTGGAGAACACTGCCATAGTGAATACACTGGCCCACTGACACTGGAGCCACCAGCCACTGCTGGACAAATAGTCTGACCTGGTGTAAGGCAAGTTCCTTCAACTGGGCTTGTAGTAATGTGTGGTGGAAGATGGAAAACTGAGCCTTTTCAGTGATCCCCACTCAGGGGAGGCTGGTGACACTCCTATTTTGGTGGGGCTCCTTTTCCACTGCAGGTTTTGCAGGTTTTATTTGGAGCGTCATCATAGGAGCGACCCATGATGCTGACCTCCCATCTTTCAATGGGTCTCCTTTTCCATCGCAGGCTCTATCTGGGGCTTTGGTGGAGCTGTCCGTGGTGCTGAACACCATCTCCAAACTAGGTTCACCACCATGGAGCTCCATGGATAGCTCCCATGAGGCTCCAAATGAAACCTGCAATGGAAAAGGAGCCCCACCAAAATAGGAGTCGCCGCCCTCCCCGGATCCCACTCTTTATGGAGGGGTGTCAAGCCTCTTTCAACCCAAGGGCTGAATTCCATTTTGGAGACCCTCTTGGGGGGGGGGTGCATTCCAGTGACAGGTAGGGCCAAAAATACCAGCATATTGTAGCTTCAAGCCCTTACAGCCAGAAACTAAGCCTTAGAGAGGCTTTTCAAACTTTTGGAATGGGGGGGAAAAAACTCGGCAAAGGCCGGGAAACCACCAAATAATAGGTGGCTGGGGGGAAATAGGGCGGGGACATGGAAAGGGGGCGTGGTCATCTAGGGAGCCCCAGAGGGCTGGGCTGGGGCCTATTCCAGGTTGGCTGGATTTGGCCCGCCGGCCTGAGATTAAGTGCCCCTGCCTTATGGGGATGGTTTCTCTTTTCTGGGTTTGGGACCAGCATTCCCAGCGTTTCCAGAAGTAAAAGCTAGACTGCTAAAACAAAACAAAACCTGAGAGGAGTTATCTCACACCCTAGAACAGCTGGGTCCGGATACCTAGGGGAGGCTGGTGACTCCTATGTCAGTGGGGCTCGTTATCCATTGCAGCTTTTATCCTGAAGTTTATAGGAGCTGTCCATGGTGCTGAACCACACACCCCAAGTCAGGTTCGCCACCATGGAGCACCATGGATAGCTCCTATAAAGCTCAAAATTAAAGCTGCAGTGGATAAGGAGCCCCACTGACACAGGAGTCACCGGCCTCCCCTGTGGATACCCAAGCACAGAATCCCAAGTGCCAGGAGGGCAAGTGGAAAGTCATAGAATCATAGAAAAGTAGAGTTGGAAGGGGCTTATAAGGCCACCGAGTCCAACCCCCTGCTCAATGTGGGAATCCAGGTCAAAGGGTGGCTGGTTGCCGGCCAGATGGGCGATTAATAAATGTAAATGTAAATAATAATAATAATAATAATGATGATGATGATGATGATGATGATGATGATGATGATAATAATAATAATAAATAAAAAAAATTTAAAAAAGCATCCCTGACAGATGGCTGTCCAGCTGCACCTTGAATGCCTCCCAGTGTGGGAGAGCCCACCACCTCCCTAGGTAGTTGGTTCCATTGGTGTATTGCTCTAACAGTCAGGAAATTTTTCCTGATGTCCAGGTGGAATCTGGCTTCCTGTAACTTGAGCCCATTATTCCATGTCATGCAATCTGGGATGATCGAGAAGAGATCCTGACCCTCCTCTGTGTGACAACAACCTTTCAAGTGCTTGAAGAGTGCTATCATATCTCCCCTCAGTCTTCTCTTCTGAAGGCTAAACATGCCCAGTTCTTTCAGTCTCTCCTCATAGGGCTTTGTTTCCAGTCTTCTGATCATCTTTGTTGCCCTCCTCTGAACCCTCTCCAGTTTGTCTACATCCTTCTTAAAGTGTGGTGCCCAGAGCTGGACGCAGTACTCAAGATGCGGCCTAACCAGTGCTGAGTAAAGGGGAATTATCACTTCACGCGATTTGGAAGATATACTTCTATTAATGCAGCCCAAAATAGCATTTGCCTTCTTTGCAGCCACATCACATTGCTGGCTCATATAGTAAATGGGCTCCATTGTTTTGGGTACCAAAGCATGCAGAATCATCTTCCTTTCTATCTTTGAAGTGTGTGTGTGTGTGTGTGTGTGTGTGTGTGTGCAGTTGGAAAATAAGCATTAGCAAGATGTGTTATGTTGTAATTTCTTTTTAAGCATTAACAATAGCTGTTTGTTGTTTAATCTGAACCAGCCCCTTGCCAGTTTGTACTTTGTAGGATGGTTCAGTAGCGAGCTCTGCAGAATTTTACATGTGTTGCATGATGTCTTGTTCTGGATTTTTAATGGGCTGTGTGGTTATTTAATTTAAAAATAATATGCTGCAGGAGACAGACAGGATTTGACATTATTGCTTACACATTCGCAAAAAAAGGATGCAGTTGATCTTTACGTGTTTATGACTTCCTGGAACTACCAGTTAACAGCTGTTGTGCTACTGGCAAACTGGCCACATTCAGTGTTCCTCTCTTTACTTCGGCTGTGTGCCTTTGGCTTCCCTTCAGATACAAACTGCAGAGATTATTCAAAAGTGTAGCGGTGGGGGAAAAGCCACATTGGCACTGGTAAACACAGGCCTATGGACTAAATTCCCTCACACCTCTCACAGCAGGTCCCTTAATCAAACTCAAACTCCCCCCCCCCCCATTTGGAGAGAAGATGTGGATTTTGCGATAGGTCAGCACCGTGAAATACTCTCTTAGATTTGCCCACAAACACCTCTCTTGGCACCCACCAGGCTCCTGCCCATCCTGATTTTCTTTCTTTCTTTAGATGTTTTAATTTTATTTATTTTTTTAACTGGGAGGCTGGCATGCTGCAAAATAAAGTGTTGGCTTCCAGGGCTGCCTTTATTTCCGATAACATCTCTGACACACTCCAAGCGGTTGGGGCACAGGGGAGCTGGCTGGTAGCCCAAGTGGGCCAGAGACAGGAGTGTGGTCCAAAACAGGCAAGGGGCAACTTCCAGAGGAGGAAAACCAGGATCAGGTGCACAGTCGGAACCAATCAGGAGCCAAAATCTGAGGAACTCATAGCTTACACAGTGACCTCGTCCGAAAGACAAGTTGCTCAGACTGAGACGCAAACTCTGAGGCCAGGGCTTTATAGGGCTTGGTGGACAGGGATTGGCCTTTGGGGAAGTCAGCTGACAGAACGCTCCGGCAAGCCGGCACTGCAGCCTAGATGGCACCCTCAGTGGCCAAAGCTGAGTCTGCCGGGCTAGCAGTGAGAATAGAGCATTGGTGGCGCAGGACGTAAAGCGCCACAGCCTGACTTCTTGGAGCAGTGTTTTGAGACTCTCCAGCAACAGACATTTGCTGGACACAATTTTCCAGGCACCTGCCCTGTCAAGAGTATATTGGGAGCCAAGTACTGCTAGAGAACCCAGAGTTAAATCTGGCAACCGAAAGAGACAAGAGTAGAGGGAACGGTTGGCGTGTGGGGAGGCTGGTCCCGTCATCCTCCATTCCCTCCTACAAGAAAGAGGAAATGCATCACCGAAAAAGATGACAAAAGAGGATACCGATTAGCATTGCATCTATAAATGCAAATTTAGTGAGAACTATAGATTTCTATAATTTAAATAAAAATTAAATAGAATAATTTAAATTTCTATGATTTAAATAGAAATACAGCACATCTCTCGATAGTGAGAAAGATTGCCCGGGTGACCTGTGTACCTGCTCAGTCTGTTGTCCAGGTGCTAACTCTTCAAGGCCGTTGATCTCCCTTCTTATGGTTCTTCAACTTTAAACCTGACTTGGCCTGGGCAGCCCATCAGACAAGGACATCTTCAAATATAAGGCTGTCTTCTAGCAGCTCTTCAAATAGATGACTGCCCTCTATAAAGTAGAACACCTGGCCACCCCATGAACCTTCCTCAGACTGGCTCTCCTATAAAACTACTTGCATACTAGCAGAGAGAAAGTGTGTGTGTGTGTGTGTGTGCATCTTTTATCTATATTTAATTCTGTAAGTGCTTCATTTCAATTTAATGTTGTGGGTCAAAATCAGTTTAACGTCTGTCATTCATAAAATCAACCGGAGATTATCTGTTGTTATTACATTTATTTTCATAAAAAGAGACCTTTTAAAATCAGTGTCCTCTGCCCATTGTGAAATCCAGGAAGGTAAGATAGGAGATCTAAAACATTTCTGCAAAAATTTCTGCTCATACCTCCTTTAAAAAAAAAAATATCACCAAGGAGTTTCCACTGAGAAGCTATTCTAAGAATGAGGCCAGGGGGATCCCCTTCAATTCCTTGGATTTATCAGAGGAAGTTAATTATATTAATCTTTCAAAATTTAACACAGTCATATCAGAACATAAACCATTATCAAGCATAACAAGATGCTATCACAGATCAACTACCAAGCTGATATATTATGTATAAAAGCCATTGCAAAGATAGGCAACCTGGTGCCTTCCAGATGTTTTGGACTACAACTCCCATAATCCTCAACCATTGGAGCTTAGGTTGGTTGCTGTCCAACACATCCAGAGGGCATCAGTTGCTTTCTCCTGCTCTAGAGGTTAGACTACACCGGAGGAAGCCCAGGTTCAAATCCGCAAAGCCATAAAGCTCACTGGATGACTGTGGGCCAGTCATAGCTCTCAGCCCACCTTACAGGGCTGCTGTGAGGATGAACGAGGAGTGAGTGAAAAACTTGTATACTGACCTGAACATCTTGAAGAAATGGTGACATAAAAATCTATAATTAACCATGACCGTGGGGCTGCAACAAAATGTTGCAGTGTACAGTGCTCCTGTTCAGAGTTCTAGTCAGCCAGCCAGCCAGCCCACCAGCCATGCTCTTTTCATGACACTCCATTACATTCTCATTCTCCTCTGTTTATACTTACACACACACACACACACAGCTATGAATGTATATTAATTGAAATGGGTTATCATGGTGTTAAAAGGATAGCATCCTTCCCCCCCCCCTTTCAAGCAGAATCCTATCGATTGCACCCTCAGTGATTGGGAACCTGGAGGCTTCCAATCATACAGTCCGGGGTGGGAGGAGCAGCGGAGGCCATTTTCGCCTCCCTGTCTTCCCACCCTGTATTTTTTGCCTATCTAGGGACAGTGCTTTGAAGCGGGAGGAAAGGAGGCTGGAAACACCTCGGGACAGCTTATATCCTGGGCCCCTCCAGTCTCCTCCCCTTTCCCCACTCTCCGGGGTCACTTTTCTGACCTCAGAGGGCAACTGTCATGGTGTTTTCTGCGCTGGTTGCAAGGGGGCAGAGGGGGGGTCAGATGTCTCCAACTCCCTCCAACCTCAGAGGGGGAAATCTCCAGTATCCTATGGCCTCTCAGAGAATGTCTAGGGGTCATAGGGTTGCACCCTATAGATTATTTCATTATATATATATATATATATATAGAGAGAGAGAGAGAGAGATCCTCCTGCTTTGATTGTGTACAGAGACCTCTTCATTTTATTCCTGAGCAGTATATATTCGGTGCTTGTATAGATAATAAAGTGACAGTGATGCTTAGAGGAAGTCATTTGCTAATTCTGTATTATTATTATTATTATTATTATTATTATTATTATTATTATTATCATCATCATCATCATCATCATCATCATCATCTTACAATACAAATATATGTATCCAATCTCATAGTATGACAATGTGAATTCCAACTTAAGTCCATTTCTGAAGTAATTCAGAGGTTTTTTTTAAAGGGTTTGCATTTGCCTTAACTTCGCTGTTAACTATACAATTTGAATATGTTAAAATAAGTTACAGGAAATAAGTGATTGTTTGTCTTTCATGAAAACGAATTAGGGAGGCTTCCTAAAAGCATCTGACTTTCTCACCTGACAGAAGAGTTGTGTGTTAACTCAATACATTTCCCTAAAAAGAACACACCATCCCAGCTAGTGAAGATTTAGAAATGCCAAGCCTCCTCAGAGTCTTCACGTGTGACAAGCTGTAAAACAGGGATCTGTTACAAAGTATGGCAAGATATTTCTTCTTTTTCAAAATTCAACCAGCAAAAAATGGCAAGAAGCACATTCTGCCAGAAAAACAAAACCAGATCACTTTATACCAGGGCTCTCCAACCTTGGGTCCGCTGGCTGGGGCATGCTGGGAGTTGTAGGCCAAAAACATCTGGGGACCCAAGGTTGGAGAGCACTGCTTTATACTGATTGTGGCTCTTTAAAATCACCACCAAACCATACCTGAACTCGGTTTTGTTTTATTTTCTCACCCTTCTTCTTGTAAGGATATTTTCTGCCACAAGTGGTCACTGTTGCACTTTTCAACAACATTTTCTATTCTCCAATTCAGAAGTCTGATTCTGAGTCAACTCCGTTCCTGAGAACAGATAGGGCCCATTCCCTCTGCCCATCAGAAACTAGCAGAACTAGGTGTTGCATAGTGAAATTGGCAGTGATTAGCCTGAGGACTGAGCTGAGGGGAAAGGTCTTCCCACCACCACACACAAAAAATTACTGTTGCAATTTACTACCACAAGGTTTGGTGATGGATAACAGTGTCAATGAAATAGACCAGGAGTGGACAACATGCTTCCCTCTAGGTGTTATTGGACTCCAACTCCCATCAGCCCCATGCAGCATGGCAAATGGTTGGGGATCATGGGAGTTGTAGTCCAACAGCATCTGAAGGGGCATAAGTTTTTATATTGTTTTTATATTGTTTTTATATTGTTTATATTGTTTTATATTGTTTTTATATTGTTTTTATATTGTTTTAATTATTATATTTTATTGTGTTTTATTGTATTTTAATTGTACATCGCCCAGGGTGGCCGGGTGACTGGCCAGATGGGCGATTGATAAATGTAATAAATAAATAAATAAATAAATAAATAAGTTGCCCACCCCTGGGTTAAACACATTAATGGAGGATAAGAGGTCTCTCAAGTCATGGGAAGGACCACAAAATGGACCCTCCAGCTAGAGAGATACTATACATCGGAGGACCATGTACTGAAATAAACAAACAAATAGGAGAGGGGTGTTTGCTGAACAGTCCTGAACAGCCCGATCTTGTCTGATCTTGGAAGCTAATCAGGGTCAGGCCTGGTTAGTGCTTGGATGGGTGACCACCTTGGAATACCAGGTGCTCTAGGGAGGGACCATCGCTCAGTGTGACAGAGCACAGGCTTTGCATGCACAAGGTCCCAGGTTCAATCCCCGGCCTCCGGGTAGTGCTTGGAAAGAATCCTGCCTGAAACCCTGGAGAGTCGCTGCCAGTCAGTGCTGACAATACTGGGCTAGAAGGACCAATGGTCTGACTCAGTATAAGGCAGCTTCCTATGTTCATTAATGTCCCATTTATGGGCTTCCAGAAATGTTTGGCTGCTTGCTGATGAAACTATATTCCAGTCTAGAATCATAGAGTTGGAAGGGGCCTGCTTAGTGCAGGGATCCAGTTTAAAGCATCCCGAACAGATGGCTGTCCATTCAAATAACTCCAGTGATGGAAATCTTTATTTTATTTCATTTACTACATGTCTATACCACCCAATAGCCAAAGCCCTCTGGGCAGCTCACAGACATTAAAAACCCCAAATGCAACATGATCAAATAAAGAAACCTTTACAACAGTTTTTAAATATGAATAAAACCAAAGTAAAACTCAGAATAAAAACCATCAGCAAAGATCTAAAAACACAGTAACACATTTAAAAACGAAACTGACAAGACTGAAAAGCTTTGGGGAGGGGGGGGGGAGATGGACCTTAATTGTGATCCAGCTTGCAAGTTCTTATGTTTTTAACATTAATTATCCCAAGTCAACTCATGGTCAAGTGGCTAGTCCTCACCGACAGCATCCCCACACCACCATTTCAATCAGATGTGATTTTCCCAGCCAAGCTGCCTAAGGGGTTTTTAACTGGAGATGCCAACAACAGAACCTGGAACAATCAACAATGTAAAAGCATGTGCTCAAGCTCCCATTGACCTATGACCCTGCCAATGTTATGTCATGTCATGTCATGCCAGGCGATCACTCGTGACTGAGTAAGATTGCCTTCCAGGATAAAAATTTACAAAAAGGTGATTTTAAAAGGAGGAAAAATTCTAAAGAAAATTGTGTAGACTCTAGCGATGGGTCTGTAAGTGACTGTGGAGGCCAATTCTAGATCCACACAGCTTCCCACAGTGAGGACACAGGTTACCAGATGGAAGATGGTCCTGTTAAGGATTCGTGTGACGTGCTTTTCACTTAGCACATTTCTCCCTTTCACCTTGCACTCGGGCTTCTTCAAAGTCCATAGAACCTTTGTGAAAGGCCAACCTCCAGTTAGATCGTTCATGGGCCAGAGCTTGCCACCTCTTTTGGAGGCACTTCCTCTGTGTGGCAAAAGTCATCGCTCAGTGACAGAGCAAATGTTTGTATGCAGAGGGTCCCTAGTTCATCCCCTGGCCTCTCCACTTAAATGGTCAGGTAGCAGTTGATGGGAAGGATCTCTGCTGGAAACCTTGGAGAGCCACTGCCTGAAAAAGAACACAGTAATGGACTAGATGAACCAATGGTTTGACTCAGGAGAAGTAGCCCCATATGACTACTTATTGAGGCAGATCTGTCCTAGCTAAGCTATATGTCCAAGAGAAGGAGCCTATGCTGCATGTATTCACAAATGGCACCGTGTCATGTAGAGAGGGATCACATCACATGGTCAGGTCCGGGAGAGCAGTGTCACAGCAAGGTAAAGAATGGTCAGGACCCTGGACAGCATTCTACAAGAGGGTACTGACTAGATTGTCTCCTCTCAGGGAGAGCTGTTGTCTCAGCAAGGAACTGAGGCCTTAAGGAGGCTGGTAGGCACAGACCTTTCAGAGACTCCACCCCTGCTGGAGGCTAGCTGTAGCCCATGGTTATTTCTGTAGCCTCATGCTCCTGTGTGGTTGAGGGACTGGATAAGCTGTGGGGGAGTCATCCACAGAGTCCGAGGTTGAGGGGAGGGCTATGCCCTTAGGTCCAGCTCATGAGGCTCTGAGTCCTCCTTGGGGTACTGCTGAGCTACTGAACCTGGGTTCACAACAGGTCCTACGGATATCTCATGGGATGAAGAGCCAAGGAATATTATTTATTTATTTATTTATTATTTACATTTATTTATCACCCATCTGGCCGGCAAACCAGAATAGGGTCACTCATGGCTGAATGCTGAAATAAGGGTGGGGAAAACTATCCAAACTTGGATAGTCAAGATATAAAGTAGGAGTGTTGAACTTCTTTCAGCCCAAGGGCTGAATTCCATTTCAGGGCAGCTCTCGGGGACTACATTCCAGTGGTCGATGGGGCTGAATGCAAAGGGGGCAGAGCCAAAGGCAAACAGGGTATGTCCAAAATTAGCAGCATGTTTTCACTTAAAACTCTTATTGGCAGTAAACAAATCTTAGGAGAGGCATTTCATCCATTCAGAATGGGGGGAGAGATCTGTACAAAATCTGGGAAGTCGCTAAACTATTGGTGGTTGCGAGGGGAAGGTAGGGAGCATGGCCATGTGGGAAACCAGGGCTTGAGATTCTGCACACCTGGTCTAATGCTACCTATAGATTCCTTCAGGACTGGTGCTACAAAATTCTTGTTCAATCAAGAAAAAAAGTTCATACAACAAAAATGGGGGAAACAAATATATTTACTCAACTTATTTTGTTGTTATTTATTCAACCTCCCACTTCAAAGCACTCTATGACATCCAAAATAATTCCCTTGCTGGTTGAGTAGCCTTCTCATACAGGGCTGTAGTCCCTCCTCCAAATGAACCAATCCAATGTCAGGAAGAATACTTTGCTCTGATTGGTCCCTGACAGTGGCCAGGATCTCAGTTTTGGAACCTGGCTTCCTGGAGCTGAGGCAGAAGTCTCAATTATTGCAGTAATCCCACTAATTAGCTATAAGCCTTTATAGTCCCAGCACGGATCCATGGTTAACATATCACAACGACAACGACATTGCTATACAAGAATCCGTTCATGAGCATCACAACAAAAGACCAAACTTTCACTAGGTTCAGCACACAGAATGTCCCAATAAAGTTCACAGTTCCAGAGAAAGCAGGAAGCCTTCTAGGTTACCAATGCATTGTTTCCAGCAAAGTCTACTGCAGGTTGCTCTGCTTAAATACAAGGGAGGAGTTGCTAAAGATCACTATCGGACATTCCATCCTGGCAGGGAAACCTGGCTCTCAGGAAGTTGCTGGACTGCACTGGATGCCTCTGCCCTCTTTAGTTGACGGCACACCAAAGGAGACACCTCCCCTCCCCAAACCACCCTCTCCTGCAGAGACCTCCTCCTGTTGCCCTGCTCCCATGGAAGACATCCCTGGTGAAGAAGCAGGGTCCTCTGTCAAGGTCAGGTCTCCCAGCTGTGGAAGATAGGCTGTATCAGTTCCTGCTCCTCACCCCCTCCTGGCTCATCAGCCAGTGGGAGGACTGGTAGAACTGAGTTCTCATGCATCTGGCTTCCCATGGTTGGACCTCACTTTACAGCATCCACTTCTGACTCAGAATCAGTGTCACAGGCTGTAGCTTCCCCCGGGCAAGGTCCCACATCCAGGGCTGCTAAAGGGCCTCGGGTCCCATGACAGGGATTTCTCTCTAAAGTCATATCTACATTGCAAACTTATATCAGTTTTGTAGCACATTCTCTGTTATTATGGCGGCTCCTCCCAAAGAATCCTGGGAGTTGTGGTTTGGTGAGCCTGTTGTTAAGGATCTCTAGCACACTTTCATCATGCTATAGTCGCAAGTCTAAATTGGGTTTTGCAGGGTTTTGAAGGAACTACAAAACTGAGTTGTTGACCACAGACAATAATGGACCATTCCAACTTCAACACTGGGGGAAAAAGAAAAGAAAAACTATTCTGTGCCTCCAGCTGGACTCAACCATGCTAACAGAACAAGCTAATGACCCAGCACAGGTATGCTCTTGGGGGGCTCTGTTCATGTGGTTACCATATAATATAGACTCTCCCTCTTTTTTTTCCTTTCTAAATATATTCATTTACTATAAATCCAGGCATAGATAGCTCAATTTGGTTGTAATCTATATTCAAAGACGCATTTCAATATTCCATTAAAACAGATTTACCTGCAGATATAATGGAATCTGCCAAGGTAATAGGCAACCTTTTGGCTCTAAGCCCCCCCATTGGCACCACGTCGATTTCTACATACCCCCCTTCATTTATTTCCAATTCTGGCTCCCGTGGCCATGGCAACATACACTGAAACCTTTCAAGCAGAACAGAACTGACAATCACTGTAACACAGCACAAAATACCTGAGCTGGGGAGAGGGGGGGAGGGAAAGGGAAGAAGCACAAAGAGGCAGCTGTTGAAATTAAAAGCTAATGACTAGAAAACAGCTGGAAACAAAATGGGAGAAGATCACATGACACTGGCTTGCTGGTTCTTATTTGGCTCTTCGCCGCCGCCGCCCCCCCCCCCCCCCCCGCTTCTCATCCTAGTTGGTTGAGTTTTGCAGCTGAAAGTTCACAAACAGGAATCAGCACATCTAGGGCCAACATGAGTATTCGTAAAGATTTCGAGGAATTGTTATTGCATACCATCTTGGTATGCCTATGGATGAAAGGTGGGTTATGAATTGTTCTAATAAATAAATCAAGGACTGAATTTTCTAATTTTGTCATTCTGTTATACAAAATGAGAAATTTCAGAGCAGAATTCAAATCTGGCTTACGCTGGCTCAGCTTGTCTGAGCGTGGAAAGCTAAGCAGGGTCAAGCCTGGTTATTACTTGGATGGGAGACCCCTCCTCTAGTTTCCTGCATTGAGCAGGGGTTTACAAGACCATCTTCCATCTGGTAACCTGTGTCCTCACTGTGGGAAACTGTGTGGATCTAGAATTGGCCTCCACAGTCACTTACGGACCCATTGCTAGAGTCTACACAATTTTCTTTAGAATTGTCCTCCTTTTAAAATCTCCTTTTTGTAATTTTTTTTTTTTTTATCCTGGAAGACAATCTTACTCGGTCACGAGTGATCTCCTGACTGACTGACTGACTGACTGGACTCAATGGCCTTGTAGGCTCCTTCCAACTCTATGATCTATGAAATCTATGAACATGAAAAAAATGAAACTCAAACACTGAACGATAGAGGCTGCAGTCCTATACCCATTTACCTGGGAGTAAGACTCATTGAATTCAATGGAACTTATTTCTGAGTAGACATGTTATAGGATTGCAGTGTTAGGCTACCTGGCCTCTCATTTGTTTTTACTTTGGCAGGCTTCAAGTTTAATCTTTCCTCAGCTGTCAACTGTCAGATATCAATCGTCACCAATGCATGTTATCTATGAAATGCTACAAAAGAACAAATACAGTACATGTCAACTATCAAATCATTCCCTCTAAGAGTTGGTTGAGTGCTGACTGGCTTGGAGCCAATACAGGGCCACTGAGCAACAAAGAAACAAGAGGGAAGCATCTGACACACTTGTGAGAACCTCAAGATAGGCAGAAGTTCACACAGCGCAGAGTTAAACTATGGAACTCACTTCTACAAGGTGTAGTGAGTGATGGCCACCAATTTTTGGATGACTTTAAAAGGGGATTGGACAAATTCATGGAGGAGGAGAAGGCTATCCATGGCTATGAGTCCTGATAGCTATATGCTACCTCCAGTATCAGAGGCAGTGTGACTATGCACACTAGTTGCTGGGGAACAAGGGTCGGGGGCTGCTGTTGCACTCATGTCCTGCATAAGGGTTTCCCATGGGCAGCTGGCTGGCCACTGTGTGATTGCCGGGAGTTGAGGCAGTTTTTTTCTGTCTAAACATACATAGGATTTGTGTCCTAAGTATACCTAAAATGAACTGTTGTTTGTATTGTTATATTTCATCGATTTCATAGATCATAGAGTTGGAAGGATCCTACAAGACCATCGAGTCCAACCCCCTGCTCATTGCAGGAAACTAGAGGAGGGGTCTCCCATCCAAGTAATAACCAGGCTTGACCCTGCTTAGCTTTCCACGTTCAGACAAGCTGAGCCAGCATAAGCCACAGGAGGCCTGTATCTACTTATGTTTGGAAATTTAATTGGCACTAAGCTGTTTATCGTAAATATGTTTTGATACATATTCCTGTTCTTGCGATGCTATTCTTCTGTTATGAGCAAATTTGTGCACATTTATTTATTTATTTATTTATTTATTTATTATATTTATACCCTGCCTTTTTTCCTGCAAGGAACCCAAGGTGGCTTACATAATCCTCCTCCTCCTCTCCATTGTATCCTCACAACAACAACAACCTTGTGAGGTAGGTTAGGCTGAGAGTCAGTGACTGACCCAAAGTCACCCACTGGGTTTCATGGCTGAGTGGGGACTAGAACCCAGATCTCCCGAGTCCTAGCCCAACACTCTCACCACTATGCCACACTGGCTGATAAAGCATCATCTTCATCTTCATCTCTGCGAGGAAATTTCAAAGATGGAGTGCCACCACTGGAAGGCTCCCTCCATGGTTGCCACTCACCTAACTTCAAAAGGGTGGGGGCATCCAGAGCAGGATCACCTCCACGAGAAGGCAGGTTGATACGGGACCAGGTACTCCTTCAGTTACTCTGGTCCTAGCAGCCAATTAGAGCTTTAAAGATCAAAACCATCACTTTGAACTGTACCCAGAAACAAACTGGAAGCCATGAAGATAGTTTAGCACTGCCAGAATATGTTCAGTTTTGAAACAGATTCTGACTGCCAGGTTCTGAACCAACTGGAATTTCCAAACCATCTTCAAAGGCAGTCCCACACACAGCACATTGCAGTAGTCTGGCCTAGATATTACCAGTGTCTGGCAAGGCTCTGTCTATTGACATTTGCCCTACCATTCCCGTACTGTAGATGTTCATGCATCAGCATATCCTTAGTCAACCTTCTTTTCTGACCCTAAGCAACCCACCCGCAGAAGAAGAGGGAATGCCATCAGCTACTGTGCATAAGATATGAGGGTTTGGAACAAGTGAAACTCAGCTTGGAATCCTTACCCAGGTGTGGAACTCATCCAGAA
Source organism: Shinisaurus crocodilurus (assembly GCA_021292165.1). Classification (NCBI taxonomy): domain Eukaryota; kingdom Metazoa; phylum Chordata; class Lepidosauria; order Squamata; family Shinisauridae; genus Shinisaurus; species Shinisaurus crocodilurus. The sequence continues at coordinate 247,524 of JAHFWL010000581.1, read as the reverse complement.
GAGGGAAGGTCCTCTCTTCAGGCTAACATAATCATGAAGGCTTCTTCACTGTTGCCCTGTATGTGTTGCCACTGAATGCCGAATCCTGCACAAATTTAAAATAGGATGCCAGAACAACATGTTGTACAACAGCCCAGATATGGGTACTTCATTAGCACCAGGGAGTCTGCTTCAACAGGGGGATTAATTAATCGTAGAGCGAGAGAGTTTTGTTAGTACTGCTGCCCAAACTCAGCGGAAGAAATGGAGCTTGAACTGGTTGCAGAGGAGATAGGATGTCATCTAGCTTCAGTTTCTAAAGTCTCACTCCCTTTGTCACGCTGGTGCATGTGAAAGAGTCATCACTCACTGTCACCCAGCCAATGCTAGGTTGTTCTTTCTCTGGGGAACTGACTTTTCTGAAAGAGTTTCTCTCTCTTTCTCTCTCTCCGTCTACAGGTTTTTGTGAAAGAGAAGGTTGGTTTTGTCTGCCATTGACTTTCATTCTCTGCTTTGCCCTTCTTGAGTATCTTTTTCCAAGCCATTGGAAGGGGGGAGTAATTTAAGCTCTTCTCATTAACACACACACACACACACACACACACACACACACACACACACACACTTCGCTTAATTGTGATGGTTATTTGCTCCAGATCTTTGGGTTAGCAAGATAAAATACCCATTTTGGCAGATACTTAGAGAATGTTGGTTTCCAGCATTAATTGCATCATTTAGGCTGCAATCCTATGCATGTTTAGACAGAAAGAAGGCCTACAACTCCCAGCATGCCCCAGTTAGCCATGTTGGGCCTTCCCCCCCCCCACAATGCATAGGATTGTGCATTTATTTATTTATTTATTTATTACATTTACATCTTGCTTTTCCTTTATGAGGAGTTCAAGGTTGCACACATACAGTTCCCAGGTGGTCTCCCATCCAGAAACTTACCAGCTTAGCTTTTGTGCATTTTTCCTCCCTTCTAAAAGGTTGAAACACCACCACTAAGGCTTAGTTACTGGCAGAAAGAGCTTTACTCTGCAGTGTGCTGGTACTTTTGGTATTTGGGAGGGCCACCTCTTTTCCTTTGGCCCTGCTCACCATGGAAATGTGCTCCCCAAGAGCTTCTCTGAAATAGAATCCAGCCCTCAGGCTGAAAGAGGCTCAACATCCCTGGCCATGGCGAAAGTAGATAGAGAGAAGATTTCCTCCCTTGCTCATAATACTAGAACCCAGTGGGGTCATCCAATGAAGATGAATGGAGGCAGATACGGGACAGAAAAAAAGTAATTATTCTTCCACACAATACAGAATCAACTTATGGAATTTGCTGGTGCAAGTTGGCCGCTACTTTAGATGACTTTAGAAGAGGGTTCAACAAATTCACGGAGGAGGAGTGGTCTATCCACACCTATTAGCACACTGTATTACTCTATGCATTTGTATTATTGGCATTTCTTTAAACTAGTTCATTTCACCTTTGCATTTGCTATTGTTACATCTTGCATTTGTGCATTTTTTTCAAACATTGTGATTCAGTATTCTCAATTTTCTGTATAAAGTTCTTTAAAGTTCATAAATATAAATAATATATATATATCATCATTCTTGGGCTCCTGTGCTTTGTGCATTTTTTGTGAGTTGCATTTCCTGGAGCTCTCTCCTCTTGCTTTTTCATTTCCGATATGCCACTGAATGCCAGTGGCTAGAAAGAGCTATTGTCTACATGCCCTGCTTATTGGCCTTCCCAAAGGCAACTGGTTGGCCACCGCGGTAATCAGGATGCTGGACTCGATGGGCCCACCTTGGTCTGATCCAGCAGGGCTCTTCTTATCCCAAATATCTGAAAGCCTGCCATACAGAAGAGGGAGCAGACTTGTTCTCTGTTGCTCCAGAGGGAAGGACTAGAGCACTCATGTGCCACTTGTGAGTTTCACACAGCAGGGCCAGTGTCAAGGTTAAGCATGGTGAGGAACTGACAGATGGACGACCGCACCCCAGCACAGGTCCACTCACAACAGCCCCCCCTGGAGTTGCTCCTCCTTGTTACCATTGCAACCTGCTTGTTCACCGGCCTCTTGCATGCTCTGACCAAAACAACAGTGGTGGTGAGAGGGGAGGAGGAGGAGGAGCAAATGCCACTGCCTACTTGCTCAGTGGCTCTGTGCCTGCCAAGCAAGTAGTAGTAGTAGTAGTAGTAGTAGTAGTAGTATTTACAGTATTTGTATACTGCTCCAAATCAGGCAGATTCCAGAGCGGTGAACAATAAAAAGACTAAAACAGATAAAAGAAACAAAAACAATACATTGAAAACAAACTAAAATTACATTGGTGGTTGAAGAGCAGAGAAGGCTTCCTGGAACAAGGAGGTCTTCAGCAGGTGCCGAAAACAGCACAATGTTGGAGACTGCCTGACCTCCAGAGGAAGGGAGTTCCACAGAAATGGAGCCACCACACTGAAGGCTCTTCTCCTGGTGGACTCCAATTGGGCCAAAGGTCCACGAGGAACCGCCAGGAGTACTCCATCTGATGACCTCAATGACTGGGCAGGTTGGTATGGGAGGAGGCGCTCTCTCAGGTATCCTGGTCCCAAGTTGTCTCAGGCTTTGTGCACAAGTACCAGAACCTTAAATTTGACCAGGTAGTGAATAGGTAGCCAGTGCATTTCCTTCAGCAAAGGAGTTGCATGCTGAAAAGGGGCAGCTCCCAACAATAGCCAAGCTGCTGCATTCTGCACTAGCTCCAACTTCCAGAGCAGCCTTCAGGGCAGCCCCATATAGAGTGCATTGCAGTAATCCAGTCTTGCAGTCACTAGCACCTGTATCACTGTGGCCAAGCTATCCCTGTCCAGGAGAGGCCGTAGTTGGTGAACCAATCGAAGATGGTAAAAGGCACTCTGAGCCATCGCAGTCACTTGTTGGGACTCCAGCGACAATGATGGATTACAAACCTGATCCCAGACTACGAACCTGATCTTTCAAAGGGAGTGCAACCCCATCCAGAACAGGCAATGAGCCTATTTCCTGGACTCAGGAACCCCTCACCCACAGGGCTTCTGTCTTGCCAGGATTCAGCCTCAGTTTATTGGCCCTCGTTCAGCCAATCACTGAGTTCAGGCACTGATCCAGGACTTACACAGAAAGAGGAGGAGGAGTGATAGCAGCTGGTGACAATGGTGGTGAGAAGACAGACTCAGTGAAGGTGTCTTCTCCAAAAGCTCTGTCATGTCTCCCCTCACTCTCCTCTAAGCTAAACAGTCCCAGATGTTGCAACCTTTCCTCCTAGGGGAGTTGCTTCAGCCCCTTGATCATTTCAGTTGCTCTTTTCTGTACTTTTTCCAAGCAGGGACAAGTGCTAGATAAAGGAGGAGGAGAAGCAGCAGCAGCAGCAGCAGCAGCCTCTGCTTGTCTGGCCCTTTCTCTCCCGGTGGTGGTGGTGGTGTAGACTGGGCCTAGATGAAGAATGGCAAGTGAGTGGATGGCAGCAAGAGCAGTGAGGAGGAGCAATGAAGACATCTTGCTCAAAGGTCCACCTAAAACTTGGAGCTGGCCCTACATATCCTAAGACCCTGAACCTCCTCCCATATAATCTCCCTTAACTCTTCAGGTGGTAGCATGAGTGGCTACCAGTGGGAGGGACCTTTTGCTTGATGGTGCCTCATATTTTGAATACCCTTCTGAAACTGATTTTGGAGGGGGAAACATCATCATCATCATCATTATTATTATTATTATTATTATTATTATTCAGGGTTAATTGAGTGATTTGTTCTGCTGCAATATTGTGTGAGCAACTCTCGGCTTTATAACCTGCACTTTTATTGACTCCAGCTGGTGCTTGTTTTGGTTATTGATTCATGCTTTAATTTTATTGTTTAAATTGTTAACATGTTTATTGGCATGCAGTTGCCTTTTTTTTTTTTTATTGCTGTCTGTCTTGTTGGATGCTTTTGCGGGAAAGCAACTCACAAATCCTCGAAAGAAAGAAGCAACATGATGTGAGCAGAACAAAAAGCTGTGTAAGAACACCCAGTTTCTCCACCCCTTTTTTGCCTCTAGGCTGGCAGTTGGGGAGGGGGACAACCAGCACAGCTTGGGGAGGAGTCTCCATTTGCTGACTCCTAGCCTAAGAGGTCATAACTTGCAGGAGGTCAAACAGAGGGCTTCAAGAACAGGAATTTGAACCCAAGCCACCTTGCTGGTGCTAGCATGATGGGCTATATAAGCCTTGACCAACCTGGTGCCCTCCAGATGGGTTGGACTACAACTACCATGGCTGGCTAGGGGATGCTGGGAGTTGTAGTCCAACCCATATGGAGGGCACCCGGTTGGTCAAGGTTGGGCTATATCTCCTCCTTAGAAGTTAAGGAGCAACAACTATTGGATTTAACAGAAATTTGTAGCCTAACTCTATATGCCCCCTTGCCTCCATGCTTTGGAACCCCTGAAAAATCACTGGGCAGTTAAAAGTAAAACTCTGGGGCAAAGCCTCTCTCTTCACATTAGCAATTGGTGGCCCTGAAGCAAATCTGACACTTGTAGAACGTTCACATCTGAAAGTGACTTTTTTTAGGACCAGTGTGAATTTGCCTTGGAACTCCAAACTTGAGAAATTCTTCACTGTCCCTTGATGAAAGAATAAAAATGAGCACTCGAGCCCGACCAAACCGTCTCCTGCTCTATTTTTCTGCAGCCGAGTATGAATTATTCCAGAGAGGAAGCATGACTGAAGAGAGGAGATGCAGAAGGATCACTCAAAAGGCATGACACTTGGCAGGTCAGTCCATGCTTGAAATGTTCAGTTTGGCGACACAGCCAAGTTTAAGGCGCTTCTCAGAACCTTATCCAGTCTGTGGGAAAATTGTTGTGTGTATGTGTGTGTGGGGGGGGGCAGATACAGAAGGAGGAGAGGCCTGATGAGTGTAGTATTTGTTTCATATGCAACGTCAAATGGATTGCTGTCTTTGGGGTGGGATGAGAAATTGGTTCTGATCACATGGTTGTGTGTGGTGTTGAACACATACAAACCTGCCTCACACTGACCTGGTTTGCACATAATGCTATCCCATGATTTATTTAACCCATGGCTAACCCATGTTTTGTTGCCCTGCCCAGGGTTTATCTGGCAGACAATTGGAGAAATGGTGGCTTGTTTTCTCAGTCCCTGAGTTGTTGATTCCCTCTTTCTTCACCTGCTCCTTCCCTGTATCCCAGATGCCTTTGCAGCACTGTAATACTGACATGTAGAGTGACTGGCTTTTTTGACCACTCTTGCCTGTTGCCTCTGTAGCCTGGTGAAACAACCCATGAACAACCCAAAGTTCTGTGTTCACATATAACGCCAACCCATGGTTTAAACAACCCAGAGTCCACAACCCAACAACAAACCTTGGATCTTCTTCCTGGGTTGTTCATGGTTAACAAATCATGGTTTGTTAGCATGGCTGAGTTTGCACATCATGACAACACAGAATTCAGCAACCCATACCATGGGTTAGCATTATGTGTGAACCAGGGCGTTCTCCCAATGTAAAATGGTGAAATGTAAAGGGATTTGTGCCTATATTGCAAACATTAGTTGCTGTGGCTTGCTAGGTGTTGACCAATAAATCTGATACGCTTGCCGATATATCAGCTCATGGAAGAATAGCCTATCAACAGCACAAGCCCTTGGTATCTGCTATCTTTCCTTTTATTTAAGCAGCCGGGCGATCTAATGCAACAGCACAGCATGGGTCGCTTCACACACTGTGTCACGTGGCCGAGGACTTGCTTAATACAACCTGACTTAAGGTGGTGCTTTTATTGTGTGCAGAGTGCCGAACGAAGGAATAGCACTTGCTTTGACAAGTGAGTAATTATCTTTGCCAGTTGATAGTGTTTTGTTATTTGCAGGTCAACATGAAAAACAGGTGCTCTTTAGCAGATTTCCTTCGTGAAACAGTTCCAGGAGGAGAGGGAAGAGAGATGTCTAACTGTCGACTCCACCAGAGGTGGCAGGCAAGAGGAGCAGAATAAATGGTTGTACTGGAGGGTGAATGGGCAATTTAGGTTGCTGTAAAGGGCTTGAACTTGGTGTAAGGGAAATCAGGAGATGGGAACCAGAGCAATTGAAAAAGTGCCTTTGCTTGAGCCTGCGTGCGCTAAAAGGCATCCAGAATGGATTTTTTTTAAATAAAAAAAATGCTGAGAGAGAAAACATACAAGAACCCTGGGATTTCAAGACCTCTCCAGCCATTCTCAGTTTCTTGCACTGGATTAAGATACAAACATTTACAGAATTACATTTATTCAGAATTACATTTCCTTATTCCTGCAATTAAAATAGATTACATTAAGTATCCTTACAATACATGTTTACAAACATATTAGGCACAATCCAGATACACAATCCAGTGATGGATTGTGCATCCCTGGAGAGGCAGGGTGGGGGCGTCAAACTGACTCTATCCAATAGCCAAGCTCACAGGCCTAATCCTGCACTTGCCAAGGTGTGCCACTAACTCCTGATGCCATTTGTGACATCCATGCCCCAGCTTGGTGACCCGCATGCACTAGGCAAAGTGAAAGGCCAAGGCCCATAGAGTATATAGGCAGAGGATATCCTTGCATGCAGAAGGTCCCTGGTTCAGTCCATGGTATCTCCAGTTAAAAGGATCTCGGAGAGCAGGGCTGGGAAATCCCCTCTTCTTGAGTTCCTGGTGAGCTGCTCCCAGTCATAAAAACATGAGAAGAGCCATGCTGGATCAGACCAAAGGCCTATCTAGTCCAGCATTCTGTTCCCACAGTGGCCAACCAGATGCCGTAATGCAAAGCCCACAAGGAGGACATGCAACAGCACCCTCCCACCCATGTTCCCCAGCAACCGGCATATAGAGGAAGACTGCAGGTAATATATAGCCATCATGACTAGCAGCCACTCATAGCTTTATCCTCCATGAATTTGTGAGAATGGGCAATACTGGGTTAGATGGACCAATGGACTGATGCTTTATGCATCCTTCAGAAGGCTCTCCAGCTCAGTGATGGAACAGAAGTACTTCTTCACACAGCACAGAGTTAAACTATGGAATTTGGTACTATGAGATGTAGTGATGGCCACCAATGTAGATTATTTTTAAAGGAGATTAGGCAAATTCATGGAAGATAAGGCTATCATTGGCTACTAGTCCTGATGGCTATATGCTACCACCAGTGTCAGAGGCAGTCTATCTACACCAGTTGCTGGGGAACGTGAATAGAAGGGTGCTGTTGCACTCATGTCCTGCTTGTGGGATCCCATGGGCAGCTGGTTGGCCACTGTGCAAACAGAATGCTGGACTAGATGGACTCTTGGTCTGATCCAACATGGCTCTTCTTATGTTCTTATTTTGCTGCCTGAGGCAGAATGGCCAATGGTGCTGCCCACCCAACCAAGTAAAGATGCATAGTACCCAAAGCCAGCCAAGTTATTTTGGCCCATGAGGCAGAAAATCCCACAAACATCTCTCCCCATTTCCAGTAGTAAAAAAATAAAAATTTAAAAAATGCAACAATAACAAATTAAATAACTAACAATTTGCTGTCCTTTCATGACACCCCAAATTTGCTGGCCTGAGGCAGTGGCCTCACTCTGCCTAGTGGTGGGGCCAGCCCTGAGGTCTACAGAGGCCTTTGGTCTGGCCCGGTAGGTGTCTTCTTATGTTCTTAACACAAACCTGCATGCAGAAAGTCCCAGGTTGTATCAGCTCACCAAAACATTAGGAGGATAGTCAGAGCAGGCAGCACTGAGCTAGATGAAACTCTAGTCTGTTCACACAGAACTCTAACCCATGTTATGAGTTGTTGAATTCTGGGTTGTCGCGAAGTGCAAGCCCAGTCATGCTACCAAATGGCTGGGCTGTGAATTCTGGGTGGTTTGAACTGTGGGTTGTCATTACATGTGAACGCAGAACCATGGGTTGTTTTGCCAGACTACAGAGGTGGCAGGCAAGAAACAAACCCTGTGCAGGGTAACAAACCATGGGTTAAAGAACCCATGGATTAGCACTATGTGCAAACTAGGCCAATTCCCTGCCAAGAAGGCTCATGGTATGCAATGACTGATGCGGGAGAAGAGGCCAAGAATTGGGTACTACCTCCCCTTATCAGTAACAGCAGTCATTTTGCTCAGTCTCACGGTCGTAGGGACGGGGAGGGGGGACTTTGTTTGATCTGTCCTTTTTATGTGAACTGACCTACCGGTAATTCACGCTTCTCAAAATAATATGCAGAATCGGAGTGCAGCTATCCTTGGGACTCGACACTCCTTCAAATGTTGTGCTGCAGTTCTCAGCTCAAATGTTGTTTACAAAAATGTGTATATAAGGGAAAGCAGCATACAACATGGCATATATCTGGGGAAATTGCATATGCAATTGTGCATATTAGGGGAAATTATATACGAAAAGGGATGTGAATTTTGCTGTGTGTGTGTGTTTTATTATTATTATTGCAGACTGGTGCAGAAATTGGATGGGCCACAATTTGGTGCGCCACAATTTCATAGAATCATAGAATAGTAGAGTTGGAAGGGGCCTATAAGGCCATCGAGTCCAACCCCCTGCTCAATGCATTGTCCACCCCTGCCTTAGAGCAAAGATGTCTAGATGTTCTATCTCCAGGGCATGCTTTCCCTAGCAACTTGTCTGCCTGAACATCTGGTAGAGGACCCCTGTCAGTAGAGGCTGGTGGTGCCAGTGTCAGAGGGGCTGTGTATCCACTCCAGATTTCACTCCAGATTTTTGAGGGGCTATCCATGGTGCTGAACTTAAAAGATTTTGCAGGGTTCAGAACCCTGGATAGCTCCTTTAAAGTTCAGACTGAAATCCAGAGTGGATATACAGCCCCGCTGACATTGGCGCCACCAGCCTCCGCTGACCCCTGTGTATTGCAAAGGATTCTGGGCCATGCTCTTGGCTGGACACTCAGTTGCTATGGTATTCTGGCTAGGCCCTAGTTGTTACCACACAAGCCACAAGCTGGGAATGTGCCCATAACTCAAATGTGCCCATAAGAATGCACATAACATATCCCTGCCCACCCACAACTGTACACCAGAGAAGGTCAGCAATGCTGGGCAAGCTGCATTTCGGGGAAACTTGGCTGTCATGACAGATCATCTTGCCAAGTTACTCCCCAAAATTCCCAGAACTCAGCTGGAAAAAGTACCACCTTACAAGAGCTGAACCAACCAACAAATCCAACACAAGCACATAACATTCCATCACCACATTGTAACAGCACTGAAGGCCAAAGTGGAGGCAGCTCATGGGTGGAATTATGCCAACCACTTGACCAAGACTGTGGTTGGGCAGCTGTGGTTGGTAGCATGTTTGCTGGCCACAGGATCCTTTTCCCCCAGCATTGTTGCATCATGCACCACAAGCAAGACCTTCATAAGGTCTCATGACAGCTGCTATTTATTATGCAAATATTTCTGCCAAGGCAACATTGCTCGAAGTTTGTTTGTTTGTTTTTCTCCTTTCCATTGCCCCTGCTATACGATGCACAGCTTCCAAGTACAGTTGGGTACAATGTTCCTACACATTACAAAGATTTTGTTTTCCCTGACACTTAACAGGAGAGCAAACTGCAATTAAAACAGCCCATTGAAGCAGACAGCACCCAATTAGTTATCTGTTTTCAGATTGGGATTCTAGACCAAAAAAATAAAATAAAAAATAGAGAACTGGAGAAAGAGGGGGAGCCATGGAGCTTCTTATTCAAAAGAAAAATACATTCAAAACTACAGGTTTTCAAAGACACATTTAACTCACAATGGCACGGATACTCACTTGGCCTTTAATGTGAAATGGAGTGTTAATTTTTCTCTGTCACCTCTTAATTGCTTCCTTATTATACTGTTCAAGCAGTTAATTGCTAGACGGAGTGAAGGAGTGTTTTCAGGGGAAAGGAAATGCCACAGCATGAAAGGCATGGGGGGGGGGGATGGGACACAGAAAGCAGCACACTGGAGTAATTGGGTTTGATATAACATTCATTGCAGTATTACTTTTAATGGCATCAACAACATTAGGAGGCAAAGCTAAATTGTTTTTCTACTGGGGGGAGAGGGAGGAGGGCGCTGAGAAGCAAAGAGAGAGAAAAATGAAGCAGACACATACCTCGAGAGGCTAGGATTTGTGGCTGTTAAAATACATGTATGCGCTGATCTAGTCATGCATAGGTCTGTATTGCGCCAGGAAATGGATGGGCATGCACATTGAAATGCGCAACCAGTTCAAAGCAGGGCAGTGTGGGAATTACATTTATACCCTGCTTTCCATCCAATGGGCATCCAAAGCAGCTTACAATTAAAATGCCTACGGAGGTACAATATAAATCATGGCAGTTATTTTCCCACTAGGGACTAAAGCCAACCCCTCTGCCTTCCCTCAGACTGAAGGTAAGTTTCCAGACAGCTTTGGGGTGCAGGAATGACGCAGGAGTGACGCTCAAGTGGGCACTTTTTGATTTCCATCAAGGGCTCATACACAGCTGCTCTGAACATGTGCAGAGTTCACCCCTTTTGGAGGTGAGCTCAGGGAACCATGCACATCCTTGGTGAGGACGTCTACAGCAAGGAGGAGGCCCTTCAGCACAGTTGAAAGGATCTTCCCAATGAGCTCTGGAGCACTTGGAGAAGGGCTGTGGTTCAGGGGTACAGCCCGTGCTTTGCATGCAGAAGGTCCCAGGTTCAATCCCTGGCATCTGCAGGTAGGTCTTGCAAGAAGGGTGGGAGGTGGGGAACCCTTTCTGAAACACTGGCAAGCAGCTGCCAATCAGTGTACAAACAGTACTGAACTAAACAGACCAGTGGCCTGACTTGGTACTTCCTATGCGCTGGCCTTCCAGCATTTCAGAGAAGCTACCAAACCTACTTCTTCCTGCCGCTGAGTTGGCATTGTGGCGCTGCCCCTGTGTCAATTCAGTTGCATTTAATATATATATATATATATATTATTTTAAAATGGCTTGACGGCCATCTTCATCGTTCGATTCTGTTGGAAGCTGCCTGGAGCTTTGCGGAGGCAGAGTACAGTAAAAGTTGTAAATAAAGGCAAAGGTGAGAAAGGAAGCAGTTTCCACCACTTGGAACACTGAGAAGTTCTCAGTGGTGTAGCAGTAATGTTGAAGTGCGGGAGCTCATCGTGGCAGTCCCCATCGCCATGAGAGTCCAAAAAGGTAGACAGCTGGGTTGATCCAGATCAACAACCCAGTTCTAGATGTTTTCATCTCCACCAGGAGCAAGTCTTTTGTAAACCTAATGTATCTTAAATTCCCCATTCAAGACCAACCCACCACAAAATATGTACTTTGCATCACAACAGGGAACAAGATATTGTTGAGAAAATTAATCCCCACCCCCAACCCGAACTATGGTGAGAATTGCAGCTAACCTCAAAGGAAACAAGAAATTCTGGGGGGTGGGGGTGGTAGATGACATCAGCATCCCTGCTGATTTTTTTTTTAATTTTTTTTTTAAGTGCTGGTGCTGTGTCCCTGAGAGCCCTGGGGCCACTGCACCGGTGTGTATCACTGGATCTGCTTCAGCCAACTAGGTTGTATGCCATGGTCTGTGTAGAAGCTCGAGATGCAGGGCGCCTGGCACTAATAAGGCCCGAGAGTGGCACATGGGTCCATTACCCATTACTCGGATGTTCGAGATCAATTTGTAAGATCAATTTGTGATGGAGAGTCATCAAGACAGGATTGTTCTCACCAAAGGAGGGAAAAATCCTCAGAATGCACAGGGTGGAATTACAGGCATTTATATGAACAACAAAAGCATGGATCGCTGGCTTTAATGAGGATCATTCCCTGTTAAGTGCCAGAATTCACAATTAGCATTATTTCTTCTATCCCCCTTATTTATTAAATGCACAGCAATTGTTCATGCAGACAAAGAGAGGGAAGAAGAGGGCACCAGCAGCAATGCTGGCCAGCAGATTTAACCAACACAGGTTTTTGTTTTTTTTTTGTTTTTTTTTTAATACATTGAGATAATGGAGGGGATAAGAATATTGGTTGGATTCGCTAAGTGCCATTTTTCCAACAAACAATTGGGGGGGGGGGATGCTCCAATTTTCAACTTCTGACTATTAGCATTTAAACATGCTGATTAACTCATTAGTAATGCTGTCTTTCTCCATTCTGAACTTCTTCTTCTTCTTTTTTTTTTAAATTCTGCAATGTCTTTGCAAGTGGTGGGCTCAAACCAATGCACCCTGGAAAAGAGAAGGAGGAAGGACACAAATGCACACTTTGGAATTTACCGCATGGACAAGTTCAGGGTTTGAAGAAGTGTACCATCTCCTGTTCTTTGTCCTCACTCTAGAACGTATGTGGCCTGGCCATAAAAGGCATAATGCCCCTGCACATGGAGGTTTCATTGAATTAGCATGGCTCATGAAGAACCAAATGGAGGTTTCATTGAATTAGCTGCTGATAGATCCATCCTCACTTAGGGGACAATCCCTCCTAGGCATGTTTAGACAGGAAAAAAAAAGTCCTACAATTCACAGCATCTTCCAGACAGCCATGGCTGGTTGGGGCATGCTGGGACGTGCAGGACTTTTTTCTGTCTAAACATGCATAGGATTGCACCCTTAATTAATTTATTATTATTATTATTTAAAAATAAACATCTTAAGTAAGCAGCTGTCCTGCCAACTTTTGATTTCAAAATCCACAAATTAATTACATGTTGGGTGAAGAATGGCTGTGTGCCCCCTTAATCTGAAGTTCAAAGGGTGGTTATGAGAAAGGAGCTTTTCAGCGGTACCCCCAGTTATGGAATCTTCTCCCTAGGGAACCTCATTGTTGTCCTTTTGGTGACCTTGGAATTTTCTGATCTCCCAGACTTATTAAGATCTTCTAAGATCTTATTATTTTAGACCCAGAGACATTGATGAAAAAAGCTCCTTTGCTGGTTGATTGCTTTTAGCTCCTGCAATTTGTATTGTATGTTTACTGTGCTCATATTGTGTGTATTCAGAAGTTTTTTTAGGGGGAGGCAGGTTGGATTTTGAAAATTTATTGGTGGAATTTTTTATTGTATTCTTGTTATGTTTTAATTAATTTTGATGCATAAGGAACTTGTTTATAAGGCAACTAACTAGGGTACAGGCCTGTGGCTCACGCTGGCTCAGCTTGTCTGAGTGTGGAAAGCTAAGCAGGGTCAGGCCTGGTTATTACTTGGATGGGAGACCCCTCCTCTAGTTTCCTGCATTGAGCAGGGGGTTGGACTCAATAGCCTTGTAGGCTCCTTCCAAATCTATGATCTATGAAATAAAGAAATAAGAACACAAAGAGTCTGCGGGCATCTTTGAGATGAACAAATTTTTTACGGCATATGCTTTTGCACTCATGTCCTGCTTGTGGGTTTTCCACGGGCAGGGCAGCTGGTTGGCCACTATGTGAACAGAATGCTGATGCTTTTAACATTTGAGCAGATGGCAATTAGATTCCACCTGTGGATCGATAAATACATGGATATTTGGTCCACTTTTTCTGAAGTTTATGCATAACCATCTTTACTGATAGTTGCATTACTACATACGTATTGATGCTTATGGATATACATTTCATACATATTTACTATAAGTGATTCATTTTAAATACTGTAAGAAAATTGTATTTCTTCTTTTTTAATATGGTTTTTGTTTTGTTTTGCTGTAATTCACATTTAAAAAATTAATTTTAAAAAATGCTGGACTAGATGGACCTTGGTCTGACAAAAGGAAGGACTCGATGGCCTTGTAGGCCCCTTCCAACTCTACTTTTCTATGATTCTTCACACAGCACATACTTAAATTATGGAATTCAGTACCACAAGATGAAGTGATGGCCACCAATTTAAAAGGGCTTTAAAAGGGGTTGGACAAATTCATGGAAGAGAAGGCTATATAATTGGCTACTAGTCCTGATGGCTATATTCTACCTCCAGTATCAGAGGCATTCTGCCTATGAACACCAGTTGCTGGGGAACATGGGTGGGAGGGTGCTGTTGCACACATGTCCTGCTTGTGGATTTCCCACGGGCAGCTGGTTGGCCACTGTGTGAACAAAATGCTGGACTAGATGGACCTTGGTTTGATCCAGTACGGATCTTCTTATGTGCTTATTTTCTTTTGCTTCATCAGATCTATGATGGACAAATGCTGAGGAAGGGGACCATGGTCCACAAAAGTTTATGCCATACTAAATTTGGTAGTCCCTATGGTGTCACAAGATTCTATTCTTTTTTAATCATTTGGACTGCCCTTTTCTGCTCCTTTTACTGCCCTATGATCTCCTTTTTGAGAAGGGGTAACCAGAACTTTACACAGAATCCTGAGCATTGGCCCACCCAGTGACATATATAATGGTATTATGATCATGCTGGCATTACTGTATTTTGTGTCATTTCACAAGGTATAAATATGTTCCACACATGGTATCAGTGGAGGCTGGTGACTCCTATTTCGATGGGGCTCCTAATCCATTGCAAGTTTTATTTTGAGCTTTATAGGAGCTATCCATGGTGCTCCATTGTTTTGAACCCATTTTGGGATGGATTTCAGCACCATGGATAGCTCCTATATAGCTCCAACTAAAACCTGCAATGGATTAGGAGCCTCACTGAAATAGGAGTCGCCGGCCTCCCCTGCATGGCATATAATTACGTTGAATAACCAAGTGTCTTACCTGTGTAGAAATCCATTACCTTGAACTAAGTGCCAGCTCCTCATTCTTCCGGATGAAGTTCTTTCGCTAAACCCTTTCCCATATAACTTCCAATTTGCTATTGTCTAAGGTTGCTGAGAACATCCCCCATAACCCTGAAATCAATTTATTGAGATGAACTGATGGTATGACAGCTTTTCAGTCTGCGACATTTACATTTCTATACTTTAAAAAATATATATCGCAAAGAATAGCACATTTTATATGAAGGAAATGGTGAGAAAGGGTGGGGGGGATAAACCCTGAACTCTGAGAATATCAAAATCATTTCCAAATTGGTTCTGCGGTTTAAAATGCCCACCATTAAACAAATCTTTAATAGTAGGAATTTCTTTGTATGGCAAAGTTCTGAAGCTTCCTTTAAAAAAAAAAAAAAAAAAAACAGCTCACAGAAGGTCCTCATTATAACATGAGTGTGTCAGAGGAGACAATTTCTCATTCCATCCCATGAATTTATGCACTTTCTCCATAATTCTAAAAAAGAGAGCCAGAAATCATCTTTTCCTGACACTTCATTTCTTACAGATGTATTTATATGCACAGCATGATTGACTCCAATTCGAAGTTAATTCTGTAGCACCTTCCGGGACATAGGAAAGAATTTAACATCATCATCGGCTCCAAGACAATCAGTTCACAAACTTTCATGCAGTGAAAACCCTGATACATACAACTTCTTTACAGGCTTAGAACAGTGGGGGACACACTTCAGGCTTCCAAGTTCTACTTTGTTTTTGTTTGTTTTTATTAGAACTCCAAGATCCACCAAGTGGAATTGGTGCAAAACCATTCAAGAATTTGTAGTCCAGGAATTTGTTTTGAATGCCAGAACTGAAGAGAGCTCACAGACAGTCCTTCCACACAAAAGCTTTCTTTTTTACCACCACCACCACCCTTCCAAGTTCTTCATTTCAGCAGTACAATTTAGGGCAGGAGGGAATCCTTTTGTCCCTGCTGTTGTTAAAATATTGGGAGCCCAGGAATCCTTGCTGACCTACTGAAAATCACCCAGAGAACTACCAGTAGATCCAGATCTACCTACTGTTCATCCCTAGCTTAGGACATAAGAAGACCCCCGCTGGTAGGGTGGCCATGTGTCCTCTTTCACCTCTGTTTGAAGGGCTGTCCAGTTGAAGTATAAACATAAAGAACTATCAGAAGGAAGAGCTGGGCCTTGAGGTTGCCCATCAACCACACCCAGACAGTAGACTGAGCAAGGCACGCAGGTCACCTGGTGACATTTCCACATTATGGTGAGATGTACTCTATTTCTATTTAAGTAATAATTATTTCTAATACATATAAATTAGCATGTGCACATGTGTCCTCTTTTTTTATTATTCACAAGCAGCCACTCTACCTGCTGGATCAGACCAAAGGTCCATCTAGTCTGGCATCTACTTCCCACAGTGGCCAACCACATGCCTCCAAGAAGTCAACAAGGAGGGTATGGAAGAAAGGACACCCTCTCCAGCTGTTCAGTGAAAAATGGCATTCAGTGGCTTATGGTCTTTGAACATGGAGGCTCCATCAACCCACTGAGGTTAATATCCATTGATATAGAGCTCTCCTCCTCTATGGGTTTGTCTAATCCCCTTGTAAAGCCATTTAAGCTAGTGATCATCACCACATCTCACAGTAGAAAATTCCATAAATGAATGATGCCTTGTGAGAAGAAATTATTTTCTTTTGTCTGCCCTGAATCTTCCACAATCCATTAGGTCAGAGGTCTCCAAACTTTTCACATCAGTGGGTACATTTGGAATTTTTAGAGGGCTTGTAGGTGCTTTCACAAAATGGCTGCTATTGCAGGAAAGACCTGCCCACTCATAAAATGACTACCATGGTGGGCATGGCTGGTCACCAAATGCTCAGTTCTCAGAAGGCAAACTGATAAGGCTAAAAGAAAAGTAACCTAAGTGCAAGGCAGAAGTGGGTTACGAGCTCCAAAACATGAAACCACTCTTTCCAACCCAAATAAAATGATGCTAGAGTCAGCACTTCACTTTGCAGCATGCTGGCCTCCCAATATATATAAAGAAAAATCTTCAGGACTAAAATAAAAATCATGAGAGGCAGGGAGCCTTTTGGGTGCCATGTTGGAAACCCCAGAATTAGTTTGTTTGGGTGTTGGTACAAAGACTACGTTGTACCATGGAAAGGGGGTATTTTCTCCTCTAGACTTCCCTTCCCCACGCATCCAGTTTGTTTTGTAAACCCCTTAACAATTTCCTGTTTCCTGCCTTGACATTAAGACCATTGTTTTGTTGCAAGCCCAAAGTTACGAGAGATGTGCAGGAGCTGCATCTTTTCTCTGCAGCTGGGATAGAGTTAGAGAATCAAAAAGAATTGGAGCTATTATTTGTTAGATTTCATCTGCAAGGTCCCCACCGCACCAATGCTGTTGTAATAATTTCTAGGCCAGGTGGCCACACGCCACTCTCAACAGATGCAATTAAGAGCCAGGGCAATTTTCTCCCAGAGGTTAGTTATTTTATAGCCAATTACCCAGACTGCTTCACCCCACTTTGAACTGTGTGTGAAGTAAGGCCAGCGTTTGCATCTGGGCCTTCAATAGATTCCCCGTAGCTTCAGCCATCAAGCCTATTCATCTCTCCACCCCCCCCTTCTCCCCCTAAAGTAGTTACTGCATCCACCTGCCTCCCACCATTCCTCTCCTTCAACGGAAATCTGAACTGGGAGCTTTTGGAAACAGGACAAACTGTTTCGGGAACAGTCTATTGGTTCGGATCATTGCCATTGAGGAACCTGATGGATGGAGAAAATATCACAATCTTGAACTGAATATTCTTTGGCTATTGGGTGGGATAGGACTGTAATAAATAAATAAATAAATAAATAATAAACAAATCAGTTCTGAGGCCGCCGTTCAGATTTTATGTAATAAAGAAGCAAAGTCTTATAGGTCACTCCATGGCAAGGTGCCGATGATTTTTTTTAAAAAATATTACATTTATAATAATACTTCCCCCCCCCTCTTGCAAGGTACCCAAGGTGGCTTACATGGTCCTCCTCCTCTCTGTTTTATCCTCACAAGAACCCTGTGAGGTAGGTTAGACTGAGAGTCAGTGACTGGCCCAAAATCACCCAATGAGCTTCATGGGCAAGTGCAGACTAGAACCCGGATCTCCCAAGTCCCAGTCCAACACTCTCACCACTACGCCACACTGGCCTTCAGATGCATCTGGAAGAGAGACAGACAGACAATAAGGGGGGGGGAGTGTTTTCTTTACCAAAAACCAGGTATTGAGCATAAACCAATAGCTAAACAATTTAAAGGGGGGGCAAGCATGCAAGCCCTGCCCCATGTCACTGGACTCACAAATGCCTCTAAAGACCTTTGCGTATTGAACCTCTTTCAGCCTGGGGGCTGAATTCTGTATCAGTGAAGCACCTGGGGGCTGTGTTCTAGTGGCTGGCAGAGCTAAAGGCAAATGGGGAAGGGCCAAAAGACCAAAAATACCAGCGCATTTTAGCTTCAAGCATAAAGGAATGCTGACGGAGGTGGTGGTGGCGGGAGATGATGTCAGCATCCCTGCTCATAAAAATAGTGCCAGCGTTGCATCTCTGTGCCTCCTGGCTCCCCTACACCACAATGTATTGCGCCCATCCATTTTTTCACGTCTGGGAATGACACACACAAAAAGAGCCGAAACACAGAGACACGAACGATCAACATGCCCATTGTGGCTCCCTCCCCCAAGCCAGCCAGCCAACCAGCCAGCCAGCCTGCCTCCCTCTTTGATGCCCCGCTTCTGCTCACCCACAGCCAGCCTACTGACTTCTCTCTGGGACCAAGTATCCACATGCCTCTCTGCTCCACTCCACTTTTGTCTTCCTCCATCCATGCCCCCCCCCCCCCGCGGTCCATCAAAGACAGAGAAAAAGCATAGCACCATGGCTGCTGCAGAATCAGGAGAGAGAGAGAGAGAACAGCCAGTCAGGAGTCAGTCATGTGCTCAGAGGCCAAACTACAGATCACGGTGCCTTGAACAACATGCCCAAGGGTTTCTCTAGCCGCTGCACTCTGTAGTTGGCTTGCCCATGTACCTCCCTGCCTGCTGACACTTCTCTTTCCCTGCTCTTTCTCCATCTTTGGTGAACTGCCTGATGTGGGGGGGGACCACAGATAGTGGCTTAGGGCTGCACATGGCCCGTGGGCCATGGGTTGCCCACCCCTACCTAGTATACCAGTGTGTGCACTAGCAGACTTTGAAAAAGAAAAAAGCATTTCTAGGATCTGTCCAAAAGGCAAGGCAATAACTAACTGATGAGAGGCTGGCTCCAGAAAACTGATACTGTCTCTGCTAAACAGAGTGTATGTCCCTGAAGACTCATTTGCCAAGAAGGCCAAAAGAGGTAAGACGTTGTTTTCCATTTCACTTTGTCCTCTTGGCCACAAGATGGCAGGCAATGATACCATATCACGGTGAAGATGGTGATGGACTGGAAGTCGTTTTCGCTTGCCACAGCTACAGATGTACTGGAACTGCTCGGGGTGGCTTTAAAAAAAAAAAAATGATATACCCTAATTAATCATTTGCAACCACCCCTAGAGGTATGTTACGCCTCACCCCAGCAGGGACATTTTCAGCATTGATACAGTTCATTCCCATATGGCCGTCTCAGCTGGATATTGTACGCCATTGACCTTAGGCCCTGATGTTGTAGAAGATCCGCTAAGTACGTTAAATTAATATTGGCCTGTTTCATTTCTTTATCTTTAGTAATGTGAGATAAAACTATCGTAAATGACCATCCTATATGCACTGAAGCTAAACACTGGAAAAGATCAAGGAGGTGATGTGTCTCTCTGCCTTCTCCATTCTCCGGGTCATAAATCAGCCAGTGGAGGCAGAATGTTGATGGACTGGTGGCAGATTGGAAGCTGATCAGAAGAACCATCGCATGATGTGCAAACAACCTGTGGAACTCTCTGCCATAAGATAGCTGGGCTGTGGACATCGTGGCACAACTGTACTGCAAAACCATTTGCTTTCCGAAATAATTCCTAAATTTTCATTGTGACACACAGATACAACCTCAAATCCCTGGACCAATTTTTCAGCCCCCTCCTGCATCCAGCACAAATGCCTGCCTTGCAGACTTGACCCAAACTTGCCCCTCCCCTGAATAATCTTTCTGCCCTCATCTTCCAAAATATCCTGGCCTAGGGCCTTCCCGCTTCCAAATCAATGACCCTCCAGGGATGTTGGAGAAATCCACAATGGATTCAGACGAGCTTGGATTTCTATTACTCCGACTCATGGATTCTGCAGTGGACCGGCTTTTCCTGAGTCACACGGATTCCACAGACTTGCGAACTGGGTTTTTAAAAAAAAACTTTCTGTAATTTTCTGTGAATTCAGTTGTAGAAATTTTTTTAAAAAGCACCTAGCAAAAATGTGCATTCCCCCCCCCCCATAAACTAAAGCGTGAAAATGCACATTTTGGGTGGATTTGCATCTTTTGAGGGGATTTGCACATTTTCATAAATGCGAAATTTACGCAGATGCCTATGAACGCATTTGTGCACAATCCGACTCCATCAGTGAGCGGACAGCAGAAGGAAAGGTGCCTGACAATCTGTGAAAGGCAGGCAGAACAGATCTAACAAAGTCTGTACATCCCTACCGTCAAAGGCCAGCGGTCGAACGTCTTGCAGCCCAAGGGCCAAATTCCATTTTGGAGCAGCTCTCAGGGGCTGCTTTCCAGTGGTGGGCGGGGCCAGAGGCAAAAGGGGCGGGGCCAGAAATAGCAGCATATTTTAGCTTGAAGCTCTTACTGCTGGTAACTAAGCCTTCGGAGAGGCATTTCAGCCTTTTAGAATGGGGGGGGGATGTGCAAAAGCTGGCAGAGAAAACACCAAACCATTGGCAGTGGGGGGGAAGGGGGTGGGGGCAGGAGACAGGGGCGTGAATATCTGAGGAACCCAAGAGGGCCAGATTTGGCCCGCGAGCCTGAGGTTTTGCACACCTGCTGAAAGCCGCAGTGCATGTTCCAGCGCATGCATACTTTGGCCGCGTGTGCTTAATTTTTCTACTCTGAATAGCAGTCATGGGGATGACAAGGTCTAGGACTTTCTCGGCGGGAGGGAAGGATGAGGTGTGATTTTGCTGAAAATCTCTCTCCTCACTCAGCTGCTACAGAAACATACGAATCCTGGCTTATACCGCGTCAGACCCTGGGTCCATTTAGCCCGGTATTGTCGACACGGACTGGCAGCAGCTCTCCAGAGTTTCAGGCAGGGAGTTTTTCCAGCCCTACCTGGAGATGCTGTCAGGGATTGAACCGGGGACCTTCGGCATGCAAAGCATGTCCTCTAGCACTGAGCTACAGCCTTCCCCTGAAAACACAAACCTTGCGTGTATGTGGAACTGTCAGAGCAATAAGACAATGTCAGAGCAATAAGACAATAAGACTGTCAGAGCAATAAGACAATGGAACCAACTACCTAGGGAGGTGGTGGGCTCTCCCAATCTGGAGGCATTCAAGGTGCAGCTGGACATCCATCTGTCAGGGATGCTTTGACCTGGATTCCTGCATTGAGCAGGGGGTTGGACTCGATGGCCTGGTAGGCCCCTTCCAACTCTACTTTTCTATGATTCTATGAACATAGGAATGTTCGTAGTGTGGGATATAGCTTTAAATGATAAGTTGACTTGTAGTATCAAATGTAAAAAGGGACAACTTAAGAAAAATAATTTTAAGGATATTTGGGGATTATTTGTGGATTTTGTGTTAAATAAGGGGAAAGGGAGCATGCCATGTCAAGATATGTTGTATTTTCGGAATAATGAATAACAATTGATTATAGAGATAGAATGTATCATTTGGTCCCGTGGTGATGGGAGCACTATATAAGTTGTATGTATGTTATTTTAGTTGTTTTATATATTGTCTGAAAAACTTTAAATAAAAAATATATTTTTTTTAAAAAAAAGGAATGTTCATCCCAAACATTAAAACTTTTTTTTAAAGTTTGCATGAAAATCCGTAAGCATGTTTGTGCATGTTTCTCCTAATACATGCATTTTTGTATGCAATTTTGCCTAATACACACACACACACACACACACACACAAATTGCAAGCAACCTTCCTAACAGAATGCAGTCTTGAACATTATTTCCCCCAATGTACACATTTGTGTAGCCATCTTTGGATCAGAGAATTGCATTGCTCGGAGAAGTGCGAATTTCGAAGGATAGCTGCGTTTCGGTTTGCCTAATGGTACAAAAGTGTAACATTAGGTTGGTTGGCATTAAAATCTGAGCTGAGCATATGTCCCCGCCCCCCGTTCCCATCCCTACGTCTGAACACTTCACAATTCGGCAGCCTTCTAGCAATTTTCTTAATTCGTGCTCCCTAGATTTCCAGCCATTTTTATTTTTTTTTAATAGCTCAGAAATGTGGCAAGGGAGAAAAGTCCACAACATAACAGCCCCAGGATGGGACCCGTCAGTCAAGACACACAGATTGTGGTCCCCCCCCCCCACAAACACACACACCCCACTCCAGTCGCTGACTTGTGAAACAGCTGGGGGCATCTGCTTAACACAATCCCTGCCTTTCTCTATCTTCAGTCTCCTAATCCTGCTTCACCTGCATGAAAGCCAGAGAGGGCTCTAATGAACATCCTTGGAAGGGTCTGGAATGAATTAGCCCCACTAGGAGCTGCCCTTCAGATACACCTCTTCCTCCCCTGGCTCTGTAATGGCAAAGGTAGACAAGGAACCTTTGCGCAGCAGCTAATTAAATAAACATTTTATATACTTTCTTCCCCACCCCACCCGCTCTCTCCCTCTCTCTTATAATAAGGTAATTTCTAGTTTGGAAAGCCAATGGGGATTTATGTCTTGATGGAAGAAGACGTTTTAAGGTTTTACTTACATTATAATCGTAGGTCCCATTTGGCCAACGTTTTTTCTCTCTACCCCCCCCCACCCCTTGTCTCCTTAACGATACTTCCTTTTATGCAAAATGAAATGAGGAAAAAAGGGGAAATAATTCTCTTGTGTGTAGGAGGCATTCGGGATGTGAGACCTTGCAGCTTTGCTCAGATTTCTTGCTTAGCCCTATGCGTAAAGCAATCAGTACCGGTATATATCATGAGCCTTTCTTCTCCATGGGATCCAGCTTTTTACCCCACTTGACCATGAAGTGCACTGGGGTGGGCTTGGGCCAGTCACTGTCTCTCAGCCTAGCCGAGTGAGCTGGGATGCTGCTGCATTATACTTAAGCATCATCAGCACCTTCTTCAGGTACAAAAGGGAATAGGTGTGTACTACATCAGCCTATGATGGAACTGGCAGACAATATGAAGTCTCTGGATTGGTCAGATCATGGTAAAAACACCAGGATGCCCGACCTTCTGTCCTTTTCTGGTTAACGGAACAATACCTTCTGCCAGCTGTACTTCAGGCTTCCAGTAATTACGTTCAAAGCCCCTTGGGTGGAGAATCCACCCTCAAAGTTTAGATGTTGATACAACCACCCATGGTCCGAGCTTGGCTGTAACGCAGCAAGTCTGAAAGAAGAAGCTAAAACTCAAGACTTGTGGAAGCGTCCAATATGGGTGGGCCAAACAGATGTGCTGACTCCTTCGTCCTTCATCCGGGTGACCGGCCAGATGGGCGATTAATAAATATAAGAAATAAATAAATCCCTGCCACCAAAGTGACTAATGATGAGCAAGAGGACTTCCAATGACACCAGGGCTGGCGTCAGACTCCAGTGGGGGCCCTGCTGCCTGCAGCTGCCGAAGCCCCCCACAGCCAGGCCTCCCTCCATTGTTCTTAGCTGGCAAGAGCAGTGGCAGAAGCTCTTCCTCCTCTTCCTCACCTGGCCACTTCCACTGGCAAAGCACCATGGCATCTGGCCAGCTGAGCCCGCAGGCCCTGCGGCACATAATTTTTATTTTGTTGTTGTTGTTGTTGTTTGTTTGTTTACTGACATTTTGAGTAGCAGCAATCTGAACCAATCAGATGCTGCCTTTGCAGGGGGGGGGCACATGGCAATGTAAAGACTGCCCTGTGACCTCATTGGTTGTTTCCCTCCCAAAGGCACTGTCTGATTGGTTCAGATCGCTGCTACTCAAAATGTAAGTTGGGAGGCGGGGGGAGACTTATAAAATGTAGCAGTGCGAGGCCTGCAGGCTCCACCGCAGTGCTCCCTTTTGCCAGCAGGACCAGCCAGGGGCAGGAATGAGCCTTTCTCAGTGCTTGGGCCCCTGGCAAGCTGCCGACCCATGCCAACCCCTGATTCCAGGTCTGACTGACACACTCATGCCTGGGGTGCTGAACCTCTTTCAGGGATGCTGACCCTCTTTCAGCCCAAGAGCCAAGTTCTCCATTTTGGAGAAGCTCTCAGTGGCCACATTGCAGGGGTGGGTGGGGCTGAAGGCAAAAGGGGAGGGGCCAAAGTCCCCAAAAAATACCAGCATATTTTAGCTTAAAGCTCTTCCTGCCCATAACTAAGCCTTAGGAAAGGCATTTCAACCTTTCAGAATGGGGGAAACACTGCACAAAGCCCAGGAAATCACCAGACTATTGGGGGAGAGGTGGTGGGACCAAGGGAAGGGACATGGCCTCCTCGGGGAACACCAGAGAGGCCATATTTGGCCCCTGGACATGAAATTCTGCACCCCTGCTCTAAAATCATTCAGCTGGATCCAGAGTACATTAGTTGCACTTATATCCCAAGGGAAACAATGCGAAAAGATAGCCATGACTAACTTATGTCCCATTAATTTCAGTAGGACCTAGGTGCAACTAATGCCATCAGGATCCAACCCACTGAGCTTGTCCTATTTATTTATTTATTTATTTATTTATTATATTTATCAATCGCCCATCTGGCCGGTCACCCGGCCACCCTAGATAGGTGATGCCTAAAGTTGACCCATGTTTGCAGACCCAAAGACCAAAACCAGTTGGGTGAGATGAAGGAATTATCAGCTGAACCTCAAGGCCTGGCTGTTGGCTTCCTGGATCTCTCAGGCGGGCCACTGTGTGAGGCAGGCTGCTGGACTAGGTGGACCTCTGGTCTGATCTGGCAGGGCTCTTTTTGGGTTCTTACATGGCAGAATTCAGCACGCAACCCTTTTGCCAGGGTTCCAAATTAAAGCTAGCTCAACCTCAGAGGTGCACGAAAAGGAATTCCACCATTTGTGAGTTAGCAGGCAACCCTGCCTAGCTTTCTCACTGCATCCTCACAAAAAACATCCATTAAATTAATTGGACCAGACTTAGGTAGGGGGCAAACTGTGTTTATGGAGTCCAGGAGAGCCAACCGCAACCCTAGTTTCTTCCTGGCATGGTCATTAAAACAGCAGATGAAATGAGGTCTAGCTCTCCATTTGGCACAGTGCCAAGGTGAAGCTCTCCAACCCTTTCAAAGTATACTTAGATCCTTTCCCCAGAACCACAAATGTCACAAATTGTGAGGTTTTGGCTCCTTGCTTGCGTGTCTCTTTACAACAGCCTTCCCCAACCTGCTGTCTTCCAGATGTGTTGGACTACTACTCCCATCATTCCCAGCCAGGATACAGGAGTTGGAGTCCACCACATCTGGAGGGCTCCAGGTTGGAGGAAGCTGCTTCACAATTCCATTCATGGTGTCAAAGCGTGTAGTCGAAATTGCCCCTACCTTATGGTTCAATCCTTCGTTGTATTGAGGAAGGCCTGAGAATACCTCACCGGCAATGTCTATTCAGAGCAGCCACAGGCACCACCTTGGCAAACAGGAAGACAACGGGGGCCCAAGAGGCCACCCCACCCAGGCTGCAAATCTGCTCCTTCGCGGGGCAGCATAAACCTGTCCCATTCAGGTAATGCCACCTCCCCCATTCATGTGACCTACTAAGTGTTACCCTTTCTGTCTTGTCTGGAAGCATTAATCTGCATTCATCCGGCCAGCAACAGAATCCATGCAACAGCTGTGAGAATCCACTGCTGCTCTTCGATCTGATGTAAAAGTAAAAATAAAAGAGGATTATATCTAAGCTGATTGACCACATCCCTTAAAACTTGCGCACGTGCGCACACACACACACTCATCATCATCATAGAATCATAGAGTTGGAAGGGGCCTACAAGACCATCGAGTCCAGCCCCCTGCTCAATGCAGGAATCCAGGTCAAAGCATCCCCGACAGATGGCTGTCCAGCTGCACCTTGAATGCCTCCAGATTGGGAGAGCCCACCACCTCCCTAGGTGGAATCTAGGTTCCTGTAACGTGAGCCCATTATTCCGTGTCCTGCGAACTGGAATGATCGAGAAGAGATCCTGGCCCTCCTCTGTGTGACAACCCTTCAAGTACTGGAAGAGTGCGATCATATCTCCCCTCAGTCTCCTCTTCTGCAGGCTACACGTGCCCAGTTCTTTCAGTCTCTCCTCATAGGGCCTTGTTTCCAGTCCCTTTATCATCCTTGTTGCCCTCCTCTGAACCCTCTCCAGTTTGTCTCTCCTTCTTAAAGTGTGGTGTCCAGAACTGGACGCAGTACTCAAGATGAGGCCTAACCAGTGCTGAGTAAAGGGGAATGATCACTTCACGCGATTTGGAAGCTATCCTTCTATTAATGCAGCCCAAAATAGCATTTGCCTTTTTTGCAGCCACATCGTGGCTTACGTAAGCTCAGCTTGTCTGAGTGTGGAAAGCTAAGCAGGGTCAGGCCTGGTTATTACTTGGATGGGAGACCCCTCCTCTAGTTTCCTGCATTGAGCAGGGGGTTGGACTCGATAGCCTTGTAGGCTCCTTCCAACTGTATACCTATGAATCCATGAATTGCATTGCTGGCTCATATTCAGTTTGTGATCTACAACAATTCCAAGATCTTCTCACTTGTAATATTGTTGAGCCAAGTGTCCCCCATTCTGTAACTCTGCATCATCATCATCACCATCATCATCACCATCATCATCATCATCATCATCTCCAGACAGATTTTTTTTTTAAATTGGTCCACATATTTATTTATTTTATACATGTCTTAGTTGCTCTAAAGCAGCCTCCACTGACCCAGTGTGCTCCAGATGTGTTGGACTACGAATCCAGTGCCCTCCAGATGTATTGGACTCCATTGTCACCAGGCAGCAATAATGGGAGTTGCGGTCTAACACATCTGGAGAGCATCAGGTTGGAGAAGGCCGCTTTAAAACTTATGAAGCGGCTTACAAATAAGAAAATACACTACTGTTGTGCTTACATGATGTATTCATAGATTTCATAGATCATAGAGTTGGAAGGGGCCTACAAGGTCCAACCCCCTGCTCAATGCAGGAAACTAGAGGAGGGGTCTCCCACCCAAGTGACAACCAGGCCTGACCCTGCTTAGCTTTCCACGCTCAGACAAGCTGAGACAGAGCAAGCCACAGGCCTATTTATTTATTTATTTTATTTATTATATTTATTATATTTATACCCCGCCTTTTCCCCCGCAAGGAACCCAAGGCGGCTTACACAATCCTCCTCTCCATCTTATCCTCACAACAACCCTGTGAGGTAGGTTCGGCTGAGAGACTTAACTTGGGAAATCCTGAGTTTAAGTCCCTGCTCAGCTGCAAAGTTTATTAGTGACCAGTCATGTTTTCTAATCTAACCTACCTCACAATGATCTTGTGAGAATATTGGGGGTAGGGAGCCACAGGTCTGCCACATTTTAACCCTGTTATTCTTTCAAAGAGCACAGACTGGCATACATCTTCCCCCCTCCCTCCTTATTAGCTTTATAAGCGCAGGATTTCTAATGGGCATGGGGAAGCTATATATATATATATATACACACACTGAGTTAGACCATGGGTCTATCTAGCTTGGTGCCACCTGTTCAAGCTCCCAGTGGCTCAGTAGGTTCTTGGTTAAGGATCTTTCCCGAATCCTTCTACCACTGAACCTTTTAGCTGGAGGTTGCAAGGATTGAACCTGGGACCTTCAACATGCACACCAAGCTCTCTGTCATTGAATTCAGACCCGGTGCAAGCCTGTGGCATGCTTGGGTGAATGCAGTGACATCCAGTGCAGTGAAGGTGCTGGCACCACCAAGTTCAATCACATGGGCCCAGAGGTTGATTTGGTGCTGCCGGCGAGCCACCACCAGTGATGCTGCTGGCTGGAGACTGGGAGGCAGCCTGGCAGCAGCGCTGACCAAAACTCCAGGCCTATGATAGGCCTGCTGGCAGCAGCATCTTACCTAATTACACCAGCCCTGGCCCTGATGTAGGGTGGCCATGTGTCCTCTTTTACAGGGGACAGTCCTCTATTTGAAGGGCTGCCAGAGGACTGTCCACTGTTTTGAAGGTGTCCGCCTTTTCTGAAGGACTGTCCAGTTCAAGTCCGCTTAAAGATGAAGAACTGTCAGAAGGAATGGCTGAGCCTTGAACTTGCCCAGCAGCAGCATCTGGACAGTGCACTGAGCAAGGCACGCAGCTCACCTGGTCACATTCTTCCTCACTAGGATGATTTATATGGTATTGAAGTATAATACTGATTTTTAAATTTGCATCTAAACCTATACCAAATTTGCATCCAAGCCTATACCTAAAGCTAAATGTGCAAATGCAAATTTTATGCAGATGTGTGTCCTCTTTGTAGGTGAAGCATTTCCTCTTTTTTTTGCAGTTCGTAAGTGGCCACCCTCCCCTGACATATGCACGGCAGGGGTAGAGCTGGTGTAATTGACATGGCACCAGCAAGTTCAGGTGAACTGCACTGGTCCGGAACTGCTTGGAGGTGCAGCCATGGGGGGGGGGGGGCAGGCAGTGGAGACTCCAAAGTCAGTGGGGCAGTGTATTCACTCCAGGTTTTGGCATGAATTTTAAAGATGCTATCCACGGTGCTGGACCTAGTTTGGGTGTGTGGTTCAGCACCATGGATAGCTGCTTTAAAGTTCAGGCTAAAGCCCAGAGTGGACACCCCACCCCACTGACATTGGACCAACCAGCCTTCACAGGGTGCAAGCAGACAACAACAACAACTACTACTACTACAACAACAACAACAATAATAATAATAATAATAATAATAATAATAGGTGAAGGGTGCGCACTGATCACTGGCAGGGCAGTGGGGCACTGAGGGCAGTTTGCCCAGGGCCCCTCAAAACCTGACGCTAGGCCTGATCGAACTCCCTGCTGTCGCACTCTGCTCCCTCCTGTAAGAAAGGACTATCTGTTTTCACTGCTCATTCAGAACCGTGTATCTCAACCGGTAGCCACCGAAGTCTCTCTCTATATAGCCTGCTGGGGCATACCCATCTGTAGCCCGATCTGTATACACCAGCTTTCCCCATCCTGGTGCCCTCCAGATGTGTTGGACTCCAACACATCTTTCTTAGCCAGCATGGGCTGGGAATGATGGGAGTTGCAGTCCAACATATCTGGGAATGATGGGACTTGCAGTCCAACACATCTGGAGAACACCAGGTTTGGGGAGGCTGCTATAAACATTTGCTTCTCAGAACTAAGACCCCAATGCAGTCTCTCATATATATATATATGAGGAAATTTAGTAGCAGCTGATCAAAAGGCAGCCAGATGAATGAATCTGTGCCATGTTAACCAGGGGTCACATGAAGCATTTAGTGCTGGGTTCAAGTTCATCCCACCATCAAACTCCTCCTGTGTTTCATGTAGATCTACAATTACGGGAGCAGCCTAACATGGCCTCCCAGTTTCTTGTACTTTTTTTTTTTCTTCTCTTCCTCCTGATGGAGCTTTGTGAACTCAGAACAGCACCCATATTTACATATCTATGATGGAGGCAAAGATTCTCAAGGCAATATTTAAACGATCACAGAGGAAGGAGAAAGAAGATCAAGAAGGAGTCTCTGTTAAAGGCCCCCTAATAATGGCTTGTTTATGTGGTTGGGAAGGCCAGGACTTTGCTTCAGAGGAGGATATCCTGAATCAACATCCTTTGTTTACCAAGGCAAAGATGTTTTAATGCCACACAACAAGACCCTTGGGGATCAGTGTGGTTGAAGTAAATAATTCCATCCACCACTACAAATCTGCCACTGCCTGGTCAGGACCAGTGCTAGAAGTATGCAAGGGGCGGGGGAAGGTAGCAGTCCTTTAATAAAATCCAAGCCCCACACCTTGAGTCCCCCTTGTAACTTCCTAAAAAAAAAGCCATGCCACCCTTGGTAACTTCCTAAAACAACAACAACAACAACAACAAAACAGTAGCCAAGAGAGCCATCACAAAAGGTAAGAAGGCCTGTCCCCATATAATTTGAGCATAGATCAGGGTTAATCTTCAGGCTCAGGATTCTTGATTTCACACATTAGGAGTAGAAACAAGCACGGGTTTGTCATTCACACATTACATCAACCACAAGGACCCCACAATCAACAGGGAGCTGCAGTTGTTTTGGGGATCCCTGATTGGTACCTTGGGATCCCTGACTGAGATCCTTGATTGGTACCTGATTGGGTACCTTGATGAAACCCATGTTTGTCATATTCACCTATTTTTCGTGTATATGAAGACCATACGCTGGAATGCACTGCTAGCTAAGGTCCGTCAAGCCCTGCCGCTACTTGCTAATGATAAGAGCTGCTTGACGTTAGAACAGCCTGCCTTGTAGGTTGGCCATGTGCCCTACTTTACACAGAACAGTCCTTTATTTGAAGGTGTTCTCTACTGAAGGACTGCAATCTGGGCCAAGTCCAGTTTAAAGATTTTTTTTAAAAAAACCCTAAGAAAGGAGAGCAGGGGCCTTGAGTTGGCCCATCAACAGCCAATGGGAAGCTGGCTCAGCAAGCGCACAGGTCACCTGATCACCACCATCACTGCTATGGTGAGATGAGATGTATGGTATTTCTGTTTTAATTATGGCAATTATTTCTAAATTTGAACCTATACATATAAATTAGCACATGCAAATTTTATGCAAATTTGTGACCCCTTTTTGTGTCTGTGATGTGTTTCTTTTTTTCCAGTGCATCCTACCTTGGGAGGTGATGGGCACTCCTTTGCTGCAGGCATTTAAGCAGAGGTTAGGTGACCATCTGTGATAAATGCTGTAGTTGCATCCTGCACTGTAGATCCTGCATTGAGCAGAGGGTTGGACCAGATGACCTTCCATGGTACCTCCAATTGTATAATTCTATTATTTGACGGTTGCTTGCTCTGCTACCCTTCTTCTGCCATCCTGTCTGCCATTTAGGATTGTGAACCTTCTTGGGCATGGCAATTCATTTCTGCCTTTGTTTCTGCGCAAGGGCAGGCCCCCGAGTTGGAGCCTCATATGAAATGAGTTTGCTGGAGTCAGTAAAGAAAGAGTATCCATTGCAAAAGAACCATACTTAAAATAAATTTAAAAAAAACACCCTAGTACTTCATTGTTAAATCCCCAAGAGCTAAGGTGTAGGGGGAGGAAGAACAGGAAGCCAGTCAAGAGGCCCTGAACTCAAACGTGAGGAAATTAAAAAAACTTTGACTCAGCATGGAAGCTACCGGTACTTAAGGAACCAGGACAGTCATGGAAGGAATGTCAAGAGCCAAGCAGAAAAAGAAGCAGGTGGACAAGGAAGAAATCAGAACAGGAACATGGCATTGGTGGTGTAAGAGATGATTAGGACCAAATAGTTACCCCAGTGTTCTCCAACCTTGGGTCCCCAGATGTTTTTGGCTTACAACTCCCAGCATGCTGGCTGGGGCATGCTGGGAGTTGTAGGCCAAAAACATCTGGGGACACAAGGTTGGAGAACACTGAATTACCCTACCACAGCTTTTGCAAACCTGGTGCCCTCCAGATGTTTTTCGACTACAGTTCCCAGTATCCCTGGCTGGGGCTGATGGTAGATGAAGTCCAAAACATCTGGAGGGCACCAGGTTGGTGAAGGCTGCCCTATGGGGGGGGGAGTTGGAAACTACAGAGCAAAGAAAGGGTATGATCTACTGCCAGGAGGTTTTCCTGCACTCAAATGACTAGGAGCAAACCAATTCTTTTCAATGGAACTTGTGCAGGAAGACTTTCCGGTGGATTGTGTACTAAGTCTGCAAAGAGAAGGGCCAGAATGTGCCATGGGTCTTTGGTAGACAATTAACAATATGTAGGATTACGAATATTATTTATAAATATTAGTATTATTAATTTCATTATGTACAACAGCAGTGCAGTACCTCTTCAAGCCCGAAGGGCCGAAGGCAAAAAAAAAGGAGGAGCAAAAATACTAAAAATATCAGCTGGGATTTGTAGGCCTTTCTTCTGTCTAAACATGCATAGGATTGCACCCTAAAGCTCTTCCTGCCAGTAACTAGGGCTAAAGAGAAGCATTTCAACCTTTTAGAACTGGGTTTCTGCTCCCCTGATAGGCAGTGCTGCCAGAGTGTGGCAGAGCGCTTTGCAGAGTTCTGCTGGGCCACACCCCTTTCTACCACTAGCAAGCTTGATGCGTGCACCTTTTCCAGAGGGATCTCAGATGGCACAGCTTTGACGTAAGAAGAGCCGTAACGGATGACTCCAAAGGCCTATCTAGTCGAGCACCCCATAATGGCCAACCAGATGTTTCTGGGAAGCCCACAAGCAGGACGTGAGCACAGGAGTGCTCTCTTGCTTGTGTTCCCCAGCAACTGGTATTCAGAGGCATAGTTCCTCTGATCCTGAAGGGAATACATAGCCATCATGACTAGTAGCCATTGGTAGCCTTGTCTCCTCCCCTGGCTCCCCTGATACCACTAAAGGCACCTGTGGCTCTCCGCAAGTTCCATAAGCAGAATCAGATGGGATTTTTTTTAAAAAAACAAAACATGGAAGTAGCACTCAACCCATTTTTTTCTGAATACGTAGATCAACTCTTAACCAAGTGGTGGAGGTAGGCAGTAAAGGGAACTAAAGGAACAGAGGAAGCTGCCTTATACTGAGTCGGACAGACTATTGGTCCACAGTGGAGCAGCTAGATCATTTTAGACCCTGGACTTCATGGTCTTATGTGGGCTCCCTTTAGATTGCCGTGTGTATTGTGGGAAGCACACAACTAGCATGGTTATGCCTATGTACACCAGTTGCCGGGGAACATGGGCGGGAGGGTGCTGTTCCACTCCTGTCCTGCTTGTGGGGTCCCGTGGGCACCGTGTTGGCCACTGTGTGAACAGAATGCTGGACTAGATGGACCCTTGGCCTGATCCAGCATGGCTCTTCGTACGTTCTTATGACTCTTCCCCACTCCCTGTAACCACTTTACAAGTAGTTCTGCATTACTGATATGAAGCAGGAGGAAGAGGAGGAGACTGTTTGTCAACCCTGCTTTAAAAATAAAATACTCCGAGCATGTGCAGTTTTGCATTTTAAACTCACTTAAATCATAGCATCATCAGGGCTACATGAATAAAACCGAATTTGCTTCTGTGCCTGCCACTCTCTGCATGTCATTTGGGGCTGTGGTGCCTTAGACTTTAGACCCAAGATCTAGTCCTGGCTGCAGCACAATTGATCCATCTAGATCAGTATTGTCTACTTTGACCGGCAGCAACACTCCAGGTTCTCAGGCAGAGAAAGGTATTTCCCAGACAGAAGCCAGGGATTGAATCTTGGACATTCTGCATACGAAAGATGTGCTCCATCAGTGAGTATGGATTCTCCATAGCAGTGCTCTCCAACCTCGGGTCCCCAGATGTTTTTGGCCTACAACTCCCAGCATGCCCCAGCCAGCTATGCTGGCTGGGGCATGCTGGGAGTTGTAGGCCAAAAACATCTGGGGACCCGAGGTTGGAGAGCACTGCTCCATAGCATCCCATGACACAGTGGATCACAAACTGTGTTCTGGAAAACTCTTGGCTTTCTTGGAAGCTTATCTGGTAAAAGTGGACAAGTTTCTTGAAAGACAGGTCATCTACCATTACTGATCCTCTCTTTCAAGAGGCTGGAGCAACTTCCCCATGAGCAAAGGTTACAATCGCTGGGACTGTTTAGCTTAGAAAAGGGAAGACATGACTGAGGTGTACAAAATTATGCAAGGTGTGGAGAAAGTGGATAGGGAGATATTCCTCTCCAGCTGCCATAATACTAGAACCCAATGGGGTCATCCCATTAAGCTGATTAGTGGGATACTCAGGACAGATAAAAGGAAGGACTTCTTCACACCGCCCATAATTTAACTATGGAATTCATTTCCACAACGTGTAGTGATGGCCACCAATTTGGACACCTTTAAAAGGGGATTGGTCAGATTCATGGAGGAGAAGGCTATCAATAACTACTAGTCCTGATGGCTGTATATGCTACCTCCAGCATTGGAGGAAGTATGCCTATATATATATATATATATATATATGTTGTGGGAGAACATGAGCAGGAGTGTGCTATTGCACTCATGTGCTGCTTGTGAGTTTCCCACAAGCTTAGGCATGGTTGGGCACCTACCAATTATCTGAAGGCCTCTCATACAGAAGAGGGAGCAGGCTTTGTCTCTGTTGCTCCAGAGGTCAGGACTAGAGCCAATGGGAGGAAATGGCAAGGAAGACGATTTCAGCACGGGCCTGTGTCAAAGGTAGGCATGGCCAGAAACCTGCCGATGACCCACTCCCCAGCAGGGGCCCACTGACAAGAGCCCCTTGGAGTTGCTCCTCCTCTTCACCCTTGCAACCTGCTTGTTCACATGTCTCTTGTTCACCATGGTGATGCAAAGGAAGGAGGAGCAAGCAAGCTAGTGGTCACAATGATGAGAATTCTTTATTTATTTATTAATTATATTTATACATCGCCCAGGGTGGCCGGTTGCCGGCCAAATGGGCGATAAATAAATATTATTATTATTATTAATAATAATAATAATAATAATAATAATAATAATAATACCCCGCCTTTTTTCCTGCAAGGAACCCAAGGCAGCTTACATAATCCTCCTCCTCCTCTTCCTCCTCCTCCTCCTCTCCATTTTATCCTCACAACAACCCTGTGAGGTAGGTTAGGCTGAGAGACCGTGACTGGCCCAAAGTCACCCAGTGAGCTTCATGGCTGAGTGGGGACTAGAGTCCAGATCTCCCAAGTCCCAGTCCAACACTCTCACCACTGAGGGAGGGGGCCCAGCCTCCCTAACCACTGAGGGAGGGTGTCTTACCCGAGGGCCCACGAAAACCTAGAGCCAGCACTGCCCCACAGGCAGTTGGTTGGCCACTGTGCGAGCAGAATGCTGGACTACATGGTCTGATCCAGCATGGCTCTTCTTATGTTCTTATGTTTCTATGTATACACAGCCACAAATGAATGTCTGGGTATTCTTGGGCAAAACCCGACATTTTGGCAAGACCTAAGAGGCCTCACCTGAGTCCTGTGGTGAGCATGTTCAACTGATTTAAGACTAACGTTTGCGCGTGTCAAACATCACAGAAGCTATATTCATCTAAGTTTTCAGCCTGCTGGATTGTGTGAGGAATGCGTCCAGTTAATTGAAAAGGTTTCGGTTAAAGCTTAACGTTCTGGACAACCCATACTGTGCGCATGAACTCCACACAACCTTTGGAATACCTCTGTCAAGGCAGGAAATTGAAATATTGTGCTGTATTGGCAACTAAGTGGCCATTTATCATCCATGGCTCGATCTGGTGCAAAAAAAAAAAAATAATATCATATTTCTGTCTTGTTTTAGACTCTTTAAAAGGAGTCCTTGTTAATATTTTCGAGGGAAAGAGGGCATTTAAAAACAAAACAAAAACAAAAACACTCATATAGATTCTGCGCCCCCCCACTCCCCAGCCCAGGAGACCTTTGATATGTTTGACATTTGCTTCCACCATTAGCAGCACCCCTCTAAAAACAATGCTGGACTAAATTCACGCACACAAGAACTACATTAAAATACATTACAGCCAGAACACCAACTGGCAGAAACAAGGAAATCCACAGTTAAAAGGGGGAAACGGACCATATGTTCTCCAGTACTTAGGAACAACAGGGAGTGTTCAGAGTCATTAAAATGGCACCCAGTTGGGCTTAAGTATTGAAGAACAGATGGAGTACCCCCCCCCCCAATATTCACCGTCTATTGCCATTGTGAGTTTATAGTCCAGCCTTGGATATATTATACTGCACCTTTTTCCTCTTGCAAGGAACCTAAAGTGGTGTACATGGTCCTCCTCCTCCTCCTCCTCCTCCTCCTCCTCCTCCTCCTCCTCCTCCTCCTCCCCATGTTATCCTCACAGCAACAACCCTGGGTGACAGGTTAGGCCAAGAGTCAGTGACTGGCTCAAACTCACCCAGTGAGCTTCATGGCAGAGTGGGGACTCGAACCTGGATCTCTCGAGTCCCAGTCCAACATTCTAACCACTATACCACACTGATCATGTTAAGAGATTCTAAACATTGAAAAAAACCCTCTCTCCCCTCTCCCCTCTCTTCTCTCTCTCTCAGATGGCACTCCCCAATTCTCCGCTCTACTCAGACTTCTCAACCCTCTCTCCTCCTCTTCTCTCCTCCCTCTTTTCCCAGACTCCCCTTGAACAGCACCGCCCACTGTTTATATATCACAGGCCCCCCTTCTCACTCAGCCAATCAACAGACATCTCAACATTCCACACTCCTCTCACACTCTCCTCACATATTTCCTGCTCTAATGGTTTGCCCGTAGGCAGGGGCATGACATACTCCCCCAAAAAAACCACCAACGGAGAACCAAGCATTATTTCTATACCATGCTGGTTCTTCTATTTCATTTTTAAAAGAACATAAGATCGTCTTTTGATTTAAGAAGTGGATCAGTGATGGGTCTTGTCCCTTGTCCAGCACATGCCTCCAAATGAAGATTGCATGGAACATGTGATGGGTACATCCCAAGAACTGCTGGGTCGTTACCAATGCAAAGCTGCCTTATGCCAAGTCAAAACATTTATCCCTCTCTAGGTCTACTCAGTCTACTCTGACTGAGAGTAGCTCTCTAGGATCTCAGGCAAGGGTCTTTGCCCAGCCCTTCCACCAAAGATCCTTCTAACTCCATGCTCTTCTAACATCCAGATTAGATTGCTGCAATGTCAGACAGTGGAATTTGCTAACACAAGATGTAGTGATGGTTGCCCAGTTGGATGGCTTTAACAGAGAATTACACAAATTCATGGAGAGGAAGGCTATCAATGGTTGCTAATCATGATGGGTATAGACTACTGCCAGTATCAGAGGCAGTATACCCCTGTATACCAGTTGCTGGGGGACACAAGAGGAAGGGTGCTATTGTGCTCATGTCCCACTTGCGTGCTTCCCATGGGATTCTGGTTGGCCAGTGTGTGAACAGAAGACTGGACTAGATAGGTCTTTGGTCTGATCTGACAGGGCTCTTCTTATGTGCTTCTGTTATTTGTGGGGTTGCCCTTGAAGACTGTTCGGAAATGTCAGCTTCTTCTGAATATGGGGTTCAATTAATAACTGGGACCTGTTGGTTGGATCACAATAGACCTGTGTTGTTAAGAGAACTTCATTGGCTCCCAGTGTGTTTCAAGGTGCTGCTGCTGAATGTTAAAACCGCAAACCACTTGGGACATGGATCCTTACAGCTCTCCAGGTCCCAGAAAGAGAAGCATGTTTTCCAGTGTTGCTGCTTGAAGATGTCAGAGCCCAAAGCTGGGCGTCTGCATGAAAGGCATGTGCTCTACCACTATTAAGCCATGGCCTCAACCAAAGGAACATGGTCTTCTCCCACGAGCTGCATGGGGTAGGTGTATACCATACATTTCTAAACATGGCTCCTCTCCAGGTAGTACGGTGTGGATCAGAAGACATGATGAACACCATGGTGATGGACACATCAGGAGACATTTATGGGAAATCTTGGTGAACACCCACGTTCAAGGCCTGATACTCATATTTTGTGGAGAATCTTGTTCTCGGTTTGGGTGCTGCCGATCATGTGACTAGGTGTGAGCCCGCGCACACACACACACACACACACACACACACACCTCCATCTAGCTGCTAGATGCAGAAACATTGTCATATTTTTTTTAAAAAGAAGATAAATATAGGCTTAACCGGAGTAGCTGCCAAGGAATATTACACACAGGTATAACCCGAGGAGGTGATGAAGCTGAGCAGATGACTCGCTGAAGGAGAGGTGTCCCCTGTCCTGTCGGCAGGCTAGTCCATTTAACACATCTGCATAAAAAGGCTGAGGAAATGATAGCTTAGGATGACGACATCCCAAAAGTGGAAAGGGACAGAAGACAAGAGACAAGGCAGACACAAGGGCTGCTGGGTGACGGTTTGCATTTACTTTCCAGGGCTATTTTCCAGTCCTGGGAAGCAACACATTTCCTTTTTTATTAAAGTCCTTGAGAGAGCAGATACTCTATAATTCAGATTTTAACATTCACTGTTGATGTTGACTCCTCGGTGATTAAGCTGTCTTCCAGAAGTTCATCTGAACCTTCCATCTCGAGGATCTGTGGAGCAAAACACATCAATTTTCTCCTTCAGATTCCTTCCACTCGCCTGATGGCTGACAGCCGCATCTTTGGGCAAAATTGTTCCCGAGCGCTCGATTCCTTTGGAGAATGGGCAGATTTGTTGCGAGGGATTCGTGACCTTCAGTTTCTTTCTTCACAGGGAATAAGTCAGACAACACTGACGGCATGCCTCTCTACTGTTACTCATCCTTCAGTGATACTGCAGCAGTCCATGAACTTGAGGAAGAAGAATGCCATTAAGTTATAACTAATAATTTGCTAGCAGCCTGCGATTAAAAAATTCATTGCTTATTTGCAAATCGATATGTGGAATTAGGCCTCCCCCATCTCTGCTGCTCTTGGTCATGTATACCTTATCTCCTATGATCAGTGGTTTCCTAGATCATAGAGTTGGAAGGAGCCTACAAGGCCATCGAGTCCAACCCCCTGCTCAATGCAGGAAACTAGAGGAGGGGTCTCCCATCCAAGTCATAACCAGGCTTGACCCTTCTTAGCTTTCCACGCTCAGACAAGCTGAGTCAGTGTAAGCCACAGGCCTGGTCTTCCCATCCTCTCTCCAGTTTTCCTTACCCTATCAGGCTTCTCCCTCTTCTTTCACCTCTAGACCCAGGGTGTTCAACTTCACTTGGCCGGAGGGCCAAATTCTATTTCAGAGAAGCTCCCGAGGGCCATATTCCAGTGGTGGGCAGTGGGACCAAAGGCAAAATGGGCAGGGCCAAAAGTACCAATATATAGTAGCTTAAGGGCACAGTCCTGTGCATGTTTAGACGGTGGGGGGGGGAAGCCCTACAACTCCCAGCATTCCCCAGCCAGCAGCGCTGGCTGAAGAATGCTGGGAGTTGTAGGACTTTTTTTCTGTCTAACCTTGCCTAGGATTGCTCCTTAAAGCTCTTACTGCCACCCACCCCCATTGCCTTTTCAAACTCGACTCCCTCCTTTCCTAGTCCTCTGCTGCTTCTGCCTCTTCTTCCAAAGGACCCATCCCCTCACTTTGTCTGCCTCTAAGATCAGAGAAGCACAGCCAATGGCAGCCAGAGACTTCCCTGCTAGCTCATCATCTTTGTGCATTACAAGAGAGATTGTTGATGTTTCATCCCTTCCTTTAAAACACACACACACACACACACACACTTTGCTTGTAGTATGATGAGTGAAACAGAAGCAGGAAGATCAGGTTTTAATGAGGATCTTGTTTGATGTGAGGCCATGGTCTCAGGAATGCAACACTGGAAAACTCTTGGGGCTTGGCCTATATTTCTGGTCAAACGGCATCACACAGATCACTTTTCCCCAGTTTTGCTTCCTTATTAAAACATGTTTTCACTTCCCCTCCCCCTGACCAGCGAAAAGTGCAAAGCACCCTATACTGAGTCAGCTTACTCTGTAGAGGAGAGCGGGGGAGCTTTCGAGACTTTTTGATATATATTATAACTTTCTAATGGCAAACTCAGGTGGTGAGTTCTGGCGAAAGGATTACAGCCAAAACAGGGCCCGTGAGAAACAAGAGGGAGGTATCAGAATGCTATGGGGAAACCCCGGGGTTTACAGAGGTGCAAAAAAAGCTTTGGGAAATGTTATTTTAAGGTTTTAATTTTTTGTGAGCCATCCAGAGAGCTATGGCCATTTGGTAGTATAGAAACGTAGTAAATACATTAATGTGTAAATAAAAAATAACCTAAGGGGCAAAATAAACCAGTGCAGCCCAATGAAGACTGTCTGTGGGAGAATAGAAAACTGGTGGTGGGGACGGGACAGGACAGTGAATAGAATGGAATATCTTAGAAGAAGGTATGGCTGGCTGGCAGGTACCCGGAAGAGCAACATTTTGTTGCAACTTCCACTTGTCTCTATATAGGAATATAGGAAACGGCCTCATACCCTGGGTCCATCTAGCCCAGTATTATCAACACTGACTGGCAGCAATCAGGGATGGGGACTCGGACTCCAGGACTCGACTCGTGAGCCGGACTGAGTCCCCCCTCTGACTCAAGTCAGACTCAATTCCCAGTATTTTTAATGGGACTCGAGACTCGACTCGGGACTCGACTCGGGACTCGAGACCAAGGACTCGTGTTCCAAAATCGTGTTCCTCAAATGCAACATGGATAGGTTTTAGGAAGTACAGCAAGTTTATTTTTTTTAAATCATTTTCCTAAAATGCAACCTTTCAGACATTTTGGGTTTGGCTGCCTCTGCCTGCCTGCTTTGGGGTTCCCTGCCTCCTCTGCCTGTCTGGTTATTTTGGGTTTGTCTGCCTGGTCTGTTCTTGCCAAAATCAGTTGCAGAGTTTTGAAATAAAAAGGCACACTTGTGCCTAGAATTTATTTAAGCCACACATCTGAAATAGCCTTATTTTGTTGGGGAAAAAACCCATTGATTTGAATAGGGACTCGTGGAGTCAGCTTTGGGAGTGACTCGTGACTTGTGACTCGTGAGTCACCATTTTGGACCAAGGACTCGGACTCGAGACTCGGGTCCAAAGACTCGTGACTCGAAACCAAGGACTCGTCAACATCCCTGGCAGCAATGGCTCCCCAGAGTTTTTCCTGCCCTACCTAGAGATGCCGGGGATCAAACCTGGGACCTTCTGCATGCAAAGCAGGTGCTCTACCACCAAACTATGGTCCTTCCCCTAGATCCCAGTCCCCATGGTTCTGAATAAGGGGCTGGTTTAAACAGAAACATTGGAAGCCCCTTGTACTAAGTCAGATCCTTGGTCCATCTAGCCTAGTATTATCAACAATGACTGGCAGCAATGGCTCTCCAGGGTTCCAGGCAGGAGTTTTTCCAGCCTTACCTGGAGATGCCGGGGGATCAAACCACCGAACCTCAGACCTTTTGCATGCAAAGCAGGCGCTCTTCCACTGAGCTACAGCCCAAGAGCCAGTGTGGCGTAGTGGTGAGAGTGTTGGACTGGGACTCAGGAGATCCAGGTTCTAGTCCCCGCTCGGCCATGAAACTCACTGGGTGACTTTGGGCCAGTCACTCACTCTCAGCAAAAAGCTTTGGGCCAGTCACTGACTCTCAGCAAAACAACAGGGTTGTTGTGTGAGGATAAAATGGAGAGGAGGAGAAAGATTATGTAAGCCGCCGGGGTATAAATATAATAAATAAATAAATAAATATTCTTGGCTGCTTTTCAAACTCTTCAACATACAAAATACAACACAAGCAGGACCAAAATCACCTTCTCTCTTCTCAGCTGCACCAGAATCCTTATGTCACCTTCAGGAAAACTCAAATGTAGTATCTTCTAGATGCAAAAAAGGGGGGGAGTGAGACTTTACATTCTCTATCTTGTGCATTGCAAGCTGGTACTATACAGTGTGAGTGTGAACCAGGGGTCAAAGAAAGCAGTTTCCTCCCTTTGATATAAATGCAAGAAACGGTTTACTTTAGCATAAGGAATTGGTTTGTGCATTTAGCACTCGAATTACCTGTGGATTTAAAGGATCCTTAAATACATTTTGACAGGTGAGACTATAATCATTATTGGATCAAAAGCCACCTTTCAAAAATTTGTTACATGTGTGGATACTAGCAAACACAGATTCAAAACATCCAGTCTCCCCTTTGAGGATCCTTTCATAATGTGATTGTCCAAATGGGTAAAAAAAAATTTAAAAAATCCCTTCTCTTCCTCTTTCCTTCCTCTGAACTAATACCAAAAAATGTGAGAAAACACATGGAATCAGCCCACAGTTATCATGGAAATGGGATTTTCATGAATTCAAAGCAAACATAGGTAGAACCCACCATGTAAAAAAACAACAACCCCAAAACATTTTGTCCAATTAACTCAAACAGACAAAAACTTTGTAGATGGGAAAAAAATCTCACCTTGGGATTTTTTCTACACTGCTAAATATATGAACTATCACAGACTGTGGCATGACCATTGTAGAAAATGGGAGTTAAGTGGTATAAATTATTTCAGTTACACATGGGCATTTAAAAGAAGAAAATCTATATAGCTTCTAATTTATATTTGGCTTGGTTTTAAATAATGCTACTTAGGGCGCAATCCTATGTATGTTTGGACAGGAAAAAGTCCTACAACTCCCAGCATGCCCCAGCCAGTATAGCCATCTGGGGCATGCTGGGAGTTGTTTAGACAGGAAAAAGTCCTACAATAGGATTGTGTCTTTATTGATCCCCCCATCATTCCGAACCCTGCCTTTAAAAAAAATATGATAAAAGGCAACTATAATACAAGTAATAATAGGACACAGGGACAGCCAACTATCAACATGCAAATAAAATGCATTTTACGTATTCATAGGTGTGTACATGAGATATTAGCTATCATGGCAATGGGAATTCAATCCTGCTTTTACAAGAGAACAGCATGTGCACTTAGGCTTCAGTCCTGTGCACACTTACCTGGAAGAGAGTCAGGCTGAGCTCAGTGGGACTTACTCCCACTCATTGGCTTGCATATCAGTTAGGTGGAATAATTCAGAGATGGCAAGCTTTTGGTTCCAAATCACAACAATCCCCCCCCCCACATTTAAAATCTCATTCATAAGAACCTAGGAAGTTGCCTTATACTGAGTCAGAGCAGTCACCCATCTGGTCCAGTATTGTCAACACTGACTGGCAGCGATGGCTCTCCAGGGTTTCAGGAAGCAGTTTTTCCAGCCCAACTTGGAGATAAAGCAGGGGCTCTACCCCTGAGCCACTGCAGCTGCCTCTTTTATTTGGGGCTTGCCTCCTTTTAACAACTCCCAGGCTTTTAACTACTACTTAATAGGCAGCCTCTGAATTGAAGCCCTTTGAAGCAGTGGAAGCCCTTCCCAGTGACATCCAAATGCATCTTTGTTTTGTTTGGGGGGGAAAGGCTGTTGTAGCTCAGCGATAGAGCACATGCCGCGTGCATGCAAAAGGTCCCAGGTTCGAATCCCCAACATCTCCAGGTAGGAGTGGGAAAGATCCTTGTTAAGAGCTATTGCCAATCCAACCTGGCACCCTCTGGAGGAGTTGGACTACAAATCCAGTCATCCCCAGACAGCATGGCCAAAGCTGGTGTACATGATACTGACTACACTGGACAACGGTGTGGCGCAGTACCTGGCA
This sequence comes from Shinisaurus crocodilurus, assembly GCA_021292165.1. Lineage (NCBI taxonomy): Eukaryota > Metazoa > Chordata > Lepidosauria > Squamata > Shinisauridae > Shinisaurus > Shinisaurus crocodilurus. The sequence goes on along the minus strand of JAHFWL010000581.1, from coordinate 204,305 downwards.
GCTTCCTATGACAAACCCCTACTTTGTGAACATGCATGGGGTCCCAGTCTGGGATCTCATCCCCTAATCACAGATTTCCACAGACTAATGTATTTCTATTTAGAGTATAATGATTATTTCTAAATTTGCATCTGTACATATACATTAGCTTATGCAAACGATATGCAAATCACTGTCCTCTTTTGGGGGCAATTTATAAGTGGCCAACTTGTTGGGGCTATTTATTCCTAGTCACGTATGCAGTCAATCAGACCTTTGCACTTCTGTTGTTAAGGGGGTGAGGATTTCGCCTTCCACCTCCCTAGACCCCAGTATCACAAAGCAGACCTCCTTGCCTTCAGATTGAATGGTTCAACTTCCCATAGTACTACACAAAAAAATGTGAGCCACTTGGAGAGATACTAGCCTTAATAACGATATAATGAAGGCCCTCAACAGAGCTCACTCACCAACCATTCCCAGTTAAAAGAATTGTGGACAACATTCAGTAAATTGGTAAGAGCGAAGGCTACAGGCCTTTCATTGGAGTTGAATAAAGAACCATTATTCCTTAACTGCTGTGATGGGTGAAGGACACAGTTGCTACTAACAGCATCTGAAAGTAAGAGCAACCTGAGATTATGATGATGATGATTATTATTATTATTATTATTATTATTATTTTCACTGAAACGTAATGGCACATTTGTAATTTCTATAGTTCCAGTCAAATTACTTTCAAGATGTGCATACACTTTAAACTAGGCCTGAAATCCAGAGCTCTATAAATACAACATTTAAGTTTTGGAAGCCAGTGTCACTCCCAATTAGTTGAACCGGCTAAGAAAATCATAATATATTCTGAATGATGAAAGCTCACCTAAGGAGGTCTGCTAACAGATGACAGGCACGAGACACCAAGGCAAGGATAGACTGAAACCCTAAACCCGAGACATCTCGGTGTATCGTAATTCATGCTAAACTGTGCCTGACTCGGAGCAGGGGGGAACAACTGGAGAAGTGGGCATAGATGTCCTGGTGCTACAGTTTTCAGAAAAGTCTCACTGCTTTGCCCCACAAAAGGCTGAGAAATTCATGATCACAATAGAAAATAAAATGTTGGGCTCAAATTGCTCTATTTAAACGCTGAGCAGAGAGGGACAAGCCTTGTAGGCTCCTTCGAACTCTATTTATTTATTTTATTTATTATATTTATTATATTTATACCCCGCCTTTTTTCCTGCAAGGAACCCAAGGCGGCTTACATAATCCTCCTCCTCCCCTCCATTTTATCCTCACAACAACCAATCTATGAAACATCTTAAAAATGAAAATAGTGCAGCCTGCATTCAAGCGGCCACATCATGAAGCTCGAGTGTTGCTTTTAACTGGTTTCTGTATTCATCTCAAATACCCATGGCATAGGTAAGTCTTGCCACCCACACACCCCATCCCATTATGTCAAAATATGCTGGGCATTTCTTACTTTTATTAACACTTCAGGGATTTGGAAGGTTGTTGTGTGTGTGTTTTTTTTTAAATTAATAGGGCTTCATTTTTTTAGGGCAGAGATGGAGAACTGTTTTGGGTGGGAGGTTGGATGACCCCTACACACACACACACACACACACACACCAACCCCTCTGTGGGCTGGATGAAATTAGTCAGCAAGGCCACATCCCAGTTAGGGATGGGGCCACACCCACGGATGTCATCTGGTCCCCATCTGGTTGGGGACTCAGGTTCACTGCATGCAGGCTTTCCTCTGTAAAGTAGAACACATGGCCACTCTAGAAGGAAGTCATAAGAACATTAGAAGATCCATGCTGGATCAGACCAAAAGCCTATGAAGTCCATTATTCTGTTCCCACAGTGGCCAACCAGATACTTATGGAAGCCCAGAAGCAGAACATGAACACAATAGCACCCTCCCATTCACATCCCCAGCCACTGGTATATAGAGGCATACTGCCTCTGAGACTGGAGGTAATATATAGCCAATCATCATGACTAGTAGCAATCTCATAGCCTTATCCTCCATAGGATAAGTCTTGAAACTGTCAAACAAGCTGGAGACCAACAGAAAAATGTATGCCACAGGGGGGGTCAAACATATGTTAAGAGTTTCCAGCAATAATATCGTATACATAATACTGTCTCCTGAAATTCTGAACTTGCACATTCCATTAAAGCAGAACGCATGAGTTTAGAGCAGTGTTCTCCAACCTTGGGTCCCCAGATGTTTTTGGCCTACAACTCCCAGCATGCCCCAGCCAGCGTAGCTGGCTGGGGCATGCTGGGAGTTGTAGGCCAAAAACATCTGGGGACCCAAGGTTGGAGAACACTGGTTTAGAGTATCATTCTGAATACTGGGGAAGGGGGCGGGATTACCTGGAATACAAGTTGTTTTATTGTATTTTAATGGTGTTTGTGTTTGTTTGTTTTTATTATTGTACTTTTAGGCTGCAGTCCTATACCTACTTAACTGGGAGTAAGGCCCACTGAACGCCGTGGGACTGACTTCTGAGTAAAGAGGCATAGGATTGTGCTGTTAATGTATTTTGATTGCTGTATTGCATGACATTGTGATCTTTAATGGTGGTGTGAGCTGCCTTGAGTAGTGCCTAGGTACTGGAAGGGCAGGGCAGAAATTTATAAAAACATAAAATAAATAAGTCATCAACACAACATTTGCTCCCAGGGGAGGCTGGTGATTCCCATTTCAGTGGGGATCCTTTTCCATTGCAGCTTTTGCAGCTTTTTATTTGTAGCTTCATAGAAGCTATCCAGGAGCTAACCTATTTTTGGATGGAGTTCAGCACCATGGATAGCTTCTATGAAGCTCCAAATAAAAACTGCAAAACCTGCAATGGAAAAGAAGCCCCGCCGAAACAGGCGTCGCCAGCCTCCCCTGTTTGCTCCCATAATCTACTAAAATTGCCCAGGCAGGAGACTGTGTGGCATTCTTGTGAAAAACAAAATGGCAGCTGCTCTGGTTTCTTTTATTGTTCCTTTGAGTGTCGCCTAGAATTGCTTCCCTCTGTACAGCAACTCCTGGAATACATTGGTTCCTTCTTTATGCCACCATTACGACTGCACTTTGGGAGCTTCCCACATCATTGCCTCAGGAGCAAACAGGCACACACAGCCAGCTCAGGACCTCATACAGGAACTGCTTGAATAAAATCAGCATCTCCACAAGAGCTTGTATATGGCTGAGCCAAGAGTCTGGAGACAGATAAAATCTGGAACGACTGAATCTGGACCTATGCTCACTGGACTCTATATGTGTCAGTTCTAGTAGAACATTATGCTGACCCCAGCATTGACATCCAGGGGCATTAGAGATCAGGGAGCATGCCAGGGGTGCTGAGAAGGAAGGCACGCTTTCCTGATCCAGCCCACAGATGGCTTACTTATCTCAGGAAAATGTAACCAGCGTTAGCCGTGGGCTTTGTTTATGTGAGCCAGGAGCCAACAGGATGCAGCAGTGAGCTGAAAAATGATGAGATCAGCTTAGAAAGAGTCACTCATCTTCTGGAGGGCAGAAATGGCACTCTGTACATGCCTAGAAGCATTCCCATTTGCATGATCATTCCCCAGCTTCCAGGATTGTGCCCAGGCCTTGAAAATTGATGCCAGAAAACCCTATTTCTGCTAGACTCCATTTAAAGCTGATGAATATTTTCAACCCACCACTTTAAAAGGAAATAAAATCTTAAAAGTCAACAGCTCATCATCCATGCACAAAAACACAGCCTCCCCATTCCAAATATACACATATTACGTCCCGAATATTATGAGATATTCCGATACATTCTTTATTTTCACGCAGCTGTGCCACAGATTTTCATAAAGATTTCCTCTTGCTTCATTTTCCCAAATCTTTTGTGAAATATGATAATATTGTGAAAAGATGAGAAGGGGCTTAAAAGCAAAGAAGGGCCAATGGGATGGAGTTTGTATTCCCAGTAGCAGGTTTGTTGCAACAGAATCTGTTTTTCATACTGAAAACTGTTGCAGCTGCTGATCGTGCAGAGATTACAACAGTATCACACTTCAGATTTTCAGAGTAACTCCTTTGGCAAAACGAGGATCCAAACAGCCTTAAAATGGCACACCAGGACCAGTTCAGCTGACATGTAAATGAAATAGTGTTACACTCCCTATTTACTAGCAACGGTCCCTGTTTTCCGGCCCCGTGACATGTAAATCAGCTGTCCTATTATGTCCTTTTAAGGATGCCTTATTAACCATTTTAGTATGGGATGTTAGAGTTAGAATCATAGAAAAGTAGAGTTGGAAGGGGCCTATAAGGCCATGAAGTGGTGTAAGAGCCAGTGTGGCGTAGTGGTTAGAGTGTTGGACTGAGACTCGGGGGATCCGGTTCTAGTCCCCGCTCGGCCATGAAGCTCACTGGGTGACTTTGGGCCAGTCACAGACTCTCAGTCTAACCTACCTCACAGGGTTGTTGTGAGGATAAAACGGAGAGGAGGAGGAGGAGGATTATGTAAGCCGCCTTGGGTTCCTTGCAGGAAAAAAGGCGTACAACCCCCAGCTCAATGCAGGAATCCAAGTTAAAGCATCCCTGCTTTAACTTGGATTCCTGCATTGAATCCTTCAATCCAATTTGTTGTCATCCCTCAAGGTTCAACTCCCTCCCCAAGTTAAATCTCCAAGTTGGTTGATGATTTTATTTATTTATTTATTTATTTATTTGTTGATTGGTTGATTGATTTGGATATTTATAAACCACCCTTCGCCAAAAGACATCAGGGTGGTGAACAATAATATAAACCCGCCCCAAAAAAATGGGGATACAACCACAAAAGCTACTTGAAGGACCACCCTCACTTGTGCCAGACTGCCTGCACTCTCAGGTCATCAGCAGAGACTTTTCTCACTTGCCTGTCACAAAGTGTGGTTAGGCTGGTGAGTACAAGGGAGACGGTCTTCTCAGTGGTGGCCCCACACCTCTGGAATCAGCTTCCATTGGGAGTTTGTCAGGCCCTGCTTTGCAGGTCTTCAAGAGACAGCCCTGAAGACTCACCTGTTTTTGCTGGCCTTCCCGTAACGTCTGTGCTTCTGGTTTTATTGGTAAGTTCTGTTTTTTTATTTATTGGTTTTTATTGGTATGCTTTTTTTATGGGGGTTTATTGGAATGTACTTATTGTATCCACTTCCTGTGGTTTTTATTTTGCATGCCACCTTGAGAGGGTTCCACCCTCAAAGGTGGCTGAAAAAAATGATTTTAACTAAATAAATAAAATGCAATGAAAACAATAAAATGTCATCATAAAACAGCATTAAAGGGCAGTAATAATATAATGACAGACTGGCCAGCTTATAATGCCCAGGAAAACAGGAAAGTTTTGACCTGGCACCAAAATGATTGCAAAGGTGGCAGCTTTCCAAAGGGCGTTCCACAAGCGGGATGCCACTACAGAAAAGGCTCTTTCTCTAGTTCTCATATAATGTGTGAGAAGTGCCTCCGCTGCACATATTAAGTTGCATCCTAAGGTGGCAGCAGCATCTTGTCTCCAGCACACATGTGCATTATAAATGCATGCACATGATACACTAAGGCACCATGTGGCCTGCTTTTTCACACACTGCAGCCACTGGGCTGTATTTTGAATTGTTAATAACATAGTGTATGACATTATTAGTCCTATTTTGCATCAGTTGCACTGGCTACCTAATCATTTCCAGTGAGCTCAATTGAAGGTTTAGGACAGGTACTGAAGCCCTTAACAGTTTGGGATTTGTTTATTTGAAGGACCACCTACACCCCTATGAATTTATCAGGCTAAGATCAACCTCGGAGGCCCTGCTCTCTGATCCATCACTAAGTAAGTTCCAGTTAATGGGTAGCAGAGACAGAGCCTTTTCAGTGGTGGGCCCACATCTTTGGAACTCCCTCCCTGGAGAAGCTGGTTTGGCTCCCTCTCCTGGCGTTTTCAAGCAGATCCTGGAAACTTCTCTATTCCTTCAAGTCTATTGCTGATGTTTCTGTTGGCTCACTAAATTTTAATCTGATGCTGATTTGTGGATTGACCTGGCATTTATTGTATAAATGATTTAACCCTTATTGTGTAATCCAGGGTTGGAGAATATGTAGACAGAGGGTGGACAGTCCACTAGATGCTATTGGACTACAACTCCCATCAGCCCCAGCTAGCATGACCATGGTGAGGCATGATAGTAGTTACAGTCTAACAATATCTGTAGGGCCATATGTTCTCCATCACTGGTGTAAGCCACGTTGTGAGAACCTGACCCTAAAAAGTGGAATAAACATATGGCTTGGGAGTGCAATACCAGTCAGAGCGCCTCTCCCGACCTAAATCTACCTGGACACTATGCTCAGCATTTGAGGCCTTCCTCCGAGTGGCACCTCTGAGGGAGGCTCAGAAGATGGCAACAAAGAAGAGGGCCTTCTCAGTGGCAGCCCCTCAATTATGAAACAATCTCCCCACTGAGGCCCACCTGGCGCCAACTCCAATATCCTTTCAGCACCAGGTTAAGTCTGCCCTCCATGCCGAGGTATGTAATTATTTATTTATTAATTATATTTATACCCCGCCTTTTTCCCTGCAAGGAACCCAAGGTGTCTTACATAATCCTCCTCCTCCTCTACTCCATTTTATCCTCACAACAACCCTGTGAGGTAGGTCAGGCTGAGAGTCAGTGACTGGCCCAAAGTCACCCAGTGAGTTTCATGGCTGAGCGGGGATTAGAACCCGGATCTCCCAAGTCCCAGTCCGACACTCTCACCACTATGCCACACTGGCTCTCTATTTATTCAATGCATTTAATGGCATTTAGTGGCTTCTAATGGCATATGGGGGGCTTATGTTAGCGTTTTTTTCTCTCTCAACAGGTCTAGTTTATTGAACATGTTTTAATTGTTCAAATAGTTTTAATTCCTGTTTTAAATTTTGTATTGAATTTTTATGCTGTTTTTATTATGTTTGCATTTTGTATTGTATTTTATTGTTTTGTATGAATTGTTGTTAACCACCCAGAGAGCTTCAGCTATTGGGTGGTATAGAAATACAGTAATACCTTGGATTGCAAGTAACTTGGTTCGAGAGCATTTTGCAAGACAAACAAATTTTTAAATATTTATTTAATATTTTTTTACTTGATATACAAGCGACGTCTTGCAATACAAATACTGTAGTACGGCTTACATTAAAAATCTCTGTACAAATTTTTTGGGGGAATTTCGTTTTGATATAAGAGTGTTTTGGATTAACAAGCACAGTTTCTGGAACGAATTATGCTCTCAATCCAAGGCATGACTGTAAAATAAATAAAATAAATAATAACATAGACAGACAGACAGACAGATAGATAAATGTTTGTACTGGTATATCTTCAATTCCAATGCCAGTCCATGAATTCTGCAATGTGTGTACCTTTGCATGGATGTTACTGCTGTGTACAAACTTGTGTGAGCTGTTAATTGTGTAGTCTGCAGCAAGCATCCCCCCACCACCCCCCATTTCAGAAGCTGTCTCATAAACTTGGAATGGTGTTTCTGCTGATGGTTAAAAAATAAATGAACCAAGGTGCAATAATATGCTATAATTAGTGTTCATTTCTCTGCGACATGACAATTGCCCCCGGACAGCGAAACACACATCCCTTCGCCACACTCTATGCTTCGGGTCGATGCTCTTCGGAAAGTGATTCAGGCAGCCTCACCTCCGTGTTTGCCATGTAAACGCCAAGAATCAGGGCAGCTGTCAAAATTAAGGCACCACTCACCTCCCACTACTTTTGCAAGTGGAGATCCTTTATTGTTGTTTTGTTTTTACTCCAGAGGCAGTGTAACCATTCGGGCATTGCTGGTAGGCCTTTGCAGGCCACAAAATGGTCTTGGTTGTTTTTCTATGCACACCCCATGCGGAGAAAATGGGCGATTATCACCTCCAAGGAATCTGGTATGCCTGTGTTAAATTCCCACTGACCTCCAACACAGTTTAGGTGATAGGATACATTCCTTTGTGATGGAAGTCACCAGGATGGAAGTCACCAATGGTTCATCTTTGGTTAAATAACACATAAGGAGCTACTGCTACCTGGTCGGTATATTGTCCAAATCTTCACCAATCTGCCGTGGGCATGGGACATGCAAATACAGCCTATATGCATAATATGTGTGTAGGCCAAACTCACATGATTAGTTACTGCTGGTGTGTGTTTTTCCCTGGAGGAATCAGCCATGTATTTGGGCCTGCATGCATTGAATAGTAGTATATATGTAAGCCATATTCAGATGCTCTATTCCTGCAGATGTGGATGAAGATGACGAAGGCAGGGCTGGGGCAGCGGGGGAAGAGACTTGCTCCCCTCTATGCTGATATGCTGGTTTGGGGAAGACGCATCATCCAATCTGACCCCTCACGAATGTGAGCCCGATCATTCAGGGCCAAAGTCAATGTGACGTTCAACGTGCTATTGATGTGATGGGCAGGGAAAACAGCACAATGATTAAGACCATCGGAACGTAGGAAGAGCCCTGCTGGATCAGACCAAGGGGTCCATCTCGTCCACCATTCTGTTCACACAGTGGCCAGCCAGCTGCCCACCGGAGCCCACAAGAAGGACATGAGTGCGACAGCACCCTCCCGCCCATGTTCCCCAGCAACTGGTGTACATAGGCACACTGCCTCTGATACTGGATTGTGGCACATGGGAAGGGAGAGTTAAACTCTTTCCTCCCTGCAATGATCTCTATTAAAAATCCTCCTGCCCCACACGGCTACTTGTATTGGGGGGAGAGGTCTGCAAACCCCCCCTCCTCCATCTGTTGTCTTGCCTCTGCACCACTGGAAACAGGACAGGACTGAACCACTGTGGAATCTTTTTGATGGCATAATAGAGGCATTGGTGTTGTTTGTTTGTTTTTAAATCAAGACTAACTTGCCAAACACACAAATCGAAGAAAGCCAGTTAAATGGGTAACAGAGCGATCCTATGCCATCCACCCAGAAGTCCCACTGAGTTCAATGAGGCTTCCTCCTAGGAAAGCATGTATAGGATTGCAGCCTCAGTGGATAAATTGAGCTAGCAAGATTTAGTACACTGGAAGGTTAACATCAGAGAGAAGAGACTCAAAGCAGGCTGGGGGAGGGAATGTGTGGAGTTATTTCTCATTTTACAGCAAGACTTGCCGCCTTTGTCTCCAAAACTGTTTTTAATATTTGCCTTGTTTGGGTTGTAACTTGACCCATCCAAAGGCTGATGTTTAGTGCATGTAAAGGCTTTTATGCTGCATGACTCTCCTGGTCTTCCTCGCCTTGGAAAGTCAGGGGAGGCAAGTGGGGGGAGGGAGGTTTTGAAAAAGAAGCTGCCACTTTATTCAAGCTGAGAGTCCCGACCAAGAACATCTTAAACCATTTGGCATGGGAGCAAGGGAAAAGTCAACACGGAAATGCCATCGTTTGGTTCTTTCTAACTCGCCGACGGTCAGGGACAGCGGTCCATTTCCTGGCCCATCATGTGGAACTGGTCAAAAAGTCATTAAGAACAATGTCCGATGGCCAACTCGGAGCAAATATTCATCATGCTAAAAAGTCACCCTTGCTGTCGAAAAGATGGTTAAAGGGGCTGGTCCTTGAAAATCAGGGTGTTTTTTTAAGGGTTATGAGAAAATAAAGTTATTCACCATGTGGCCATCTCATGTTCGACAAGAAAGACACAGAGAAGTTCTTGGATCTAGCCATCTGGTTGAAACGGAAATAAACCACAAGGGATCATTCTGGAGTCAGAAACCAACTGCTTTATCTCCCCCCTGCCAAAGGGGGGGGGAAGAGTGTACAGAGGTTGTACGACTTTTTCTTACATATCCTGGCCTAATTATATTCCAAGATGAATCTGCAGCCCCTTGTGTGGAATCACAATAATTCTAGTACCAACACAAAGGATGCTATTCTAAAACTTTTACGAGGGTTTCCCTATTCCAAGAGGTTTATAAAGTTGCTCGTGATATGAGGGAAATGGATAGAAGCATTATTTTCCCATCTCCTTCTTCTCCCCCCCCCCACCTTCTTTTCCTATAATAGTAGAAACCCAGATCAGCACATGATCTTAGCACATCATGACAACCCACCCTGAGAATAAGCTGCTTAGGTAGGGTTCTACATGAAACAAGCCATGGTGTGCCCAACAGATGATCGGCCTCACTGTGGATTGCCAGCTCCGCCCCCCCCCAACAATCCCTCCCCCTCAGTCCTCCCATGGGTATCCCAGGGGACTCCACAGCAGGATCAAGAGAGTCCCTCCCACAATAGGAAAACACCTCCTCTTGCATGTGTGGGGTGTGGGGTGTGCTCTGATTGCCTTCTCCAGCTGCACCACCCCACATACCATATCCACTCCCTTCCAGAGGGTCTGCTGACCTCCCCCCCTTGAGCAGATTTTCATGGGTGTAAGGGGACTATAAGAGGAGGCAGGAGGCCTGTGGCTCATGCTGGCTCAGCTTGTCTTGAGCATGGAAAGCTAAGCAGGGTCAAGCCTGGTTATTACTTGGATGGGAGACCCCTCCTCTAGTTTCCTGCATTGAGCAGGGGGTTGGACTTGATGGCCTTGTAGGCTCCTTCCAACGCTATGATCTATGAAATATCTATGAAAGCGTCCACTGCACAGAGCAGAAAGGGGATTCCCAGCTCCCACTCCTAACCACTGAACACACTGCCTGATGGATCTATCCTGTTTGCCCAATGGCTTCCTGCATTGTTTCCCTTCACTTCCAGACGGCCTGTCCAACTTCTCCGCTCCTCTTGCGAAGCTGACGGCTGAAAAGAATGCCAAGTAATGGCTTGTTCAGTGGTCACACATAATCACTCTAGAAATATATAATTACACCTGTCAAAGCCCTCTCCTGTAATTGATTTGATAACTAACAATGTCAGGAGCAGGCAAAGCTCAGAGGTCTCCCTGTGAGAAAATACACGAATGCAGCTAAGCATCTTGGTATTTTAATTGCTTGTCATCCTGCCAAGGTCCGATACTGTAGCTATCTCCACAGCAACAGACTGGGAATGAGCACGTTTAATAACTGGGAAAGGTGAATTTATAACTTGTGATTAGGTTCTCTTTTACACACACACACACACACACACACACACAGAGACATTCACATGGTTCAGGGCTCTCGTCACCTGCAAAGACGTTGCAACTGTAGAGGAAAAGTGATCTAAGTTACATATGTGGTCTTTCGTTTGCTACCTATGCACTAATTGTGGGAAGGCTGGAGACTTCCTTGTAATGATCGCCTCTCACAAGGAATCAGTTTACGCCTGAAAGTTTCCACATGCCCAGTCTGACAAGAGGTCTTAATCCCAGTGTGGTCAACAGGAGCTACATGAAGGGCTTTTCTCCCCCTACACCACCACCCCCAATTCCTTCTAAGCGAACCAATTCCAGGATACGTCTCTCCTTGGGGAGAGAAATTAATAACCCCCCTAGAAATCGCTCCACATTTCAATTATTTGCAATAAACATTACTCGCTCATTAATGTTTCAAGCTCTCTTCATCCTGAAGCGTCGTCTCGGAGTGACGTTCACAGGGGAGCAGAGCTGCCGGAACAAAAGGCTTAGTGCATGGCCAGTCTGCACATTACAGTTGCTAGACTGAGATGCACCTCCACCCCCAAAACACACACACACACACACACACACATTATTCCCCAACCTGAAAACACGGTACGGTGGGCATTGTGCAAATCGCTAACATAAATGTAGCTCACTTCCCAGGAAACCTGAGAAACGTAGCACACTGGATTCCTCTGCACACCTTTTGCAATGCACCAAGCCAAATGCAGCCTGGCAGCTCTATTTAGAGAGAGATCCCTCAACTCAACCCTATCTAGAGAGATATCTGAATTTTATTCCGCCCTTCCTCCAAGGAGCTCAACACGATGTATGCAGTCATCTTGTATCCTCCCACAATCCTGTGGTGTAGGTTAGGCTGAAAGATAGTGACTGGCTCAAGGTCAAGCAGTGAGCTTCATGGCTGACCATCTGCCTTCCTTGTCAGAGTGGAAGACGCTAACCACTATCCCACACTGCCCTCTTGACTTCACTGGCCTAGAGCCCCTCCCTATTTTGGCAGTCCCATACAAGCAAGAAAAAGAGGTTTATCAGTGCCGTGGTGGGCCACCACAGTTGGGCCACAGACTGGATCTTTTCAGTACCTAGCACCCACCCTGATGAACAGGAAAGGTTTTCAGCTTGTAGAAGGACAGCTTTGGATCCATGCCAAAGACTGCAAGGGCACTTAAAGATGAACAAATCCATTTTAGCGTGAGCTTTGAGTGGCAAGAGCCTCCCTACTTCATCAGATGCATGCTGGACCTGCCTTAGATGGTGTGGGCCCCTGCCTAGGAACCCTCATGCTGCAATTCAATTCGTTGGTTTGCCTTTAAGGCAGTGTTTCTCAACCTTGGGTCCCCAGATGTTTTTGGCCTACAACTCCCAGCATGCCCCAGCCAGCTTAGCTGGCTGGGGCATGCTGGGAGTTGTAGGCCAAAAACATCTGGGGACCCAAGGTTGAGAAACACTGCTTTAAGGTGATGCAATTGGTCAGGAGGGACCATCGCTCAGTGCTAGAGTACATGCTTTGTATGCCAGAGTTCCCAGATTTGATCCCCCGGCATCTCCTGGAACCCTGGAGAGCCATGGCTGCCAGTCAGTGTCAACAATACTGGGCTAGATGGACCCAGGGTCTGACTCACTCTAAGGCAGCTACCTGTGAATATAGAGTCAGATCCTGGGTTCATCTAGCCCGGGATTGTCGACACCGACTGGTAGTGGCTCTCCATGGCTTGGGGCAAGATTCTTTTACCCCAACTGGCCTTTTACCAAAACTGAGGACGATAACACCTGTGCCCGAAGAAGGGATGTGCAGATTTCGTTACATCTGTTTCACCTGTGTTTCATGGGATCATCAGGTGTCTTTTGTTCCACTGTCTGCTCATTGATGGAATGGGATTTTTTTTTAGGGATGTACCAGAATTTTGTTCCACTTGTGCAAGTACACGTTAGTGCCAATCCACATTAGCACAACTGTGCATTATGCTACAGAGCCCGCAGGTTGGATTCACAGAGATCCGGACACATTTGAATCTGTTGTGGATCTCCCCTGAGTCCAAGCAGAAATGTTTCCCCCTGATTGCCATCATGTGTTGGATCCAGGGCCGGTGCTACCATTAGGCCAACTAGGCGGCCGCCTAGGGCGCCGGGCTAAAGGGGGCACCAGAAGCATAGGGCTGGAGGGAGGGAGGGCTCAAGTGGGAAGAGGGGGGCGCTAAATATCTGATCTTGCCTAGGGCACCAAACTGCCTTGCACCAGCCCTGGTTGGATCGATGCCATGTTGTGTAAGACCAACGTTCAAATGGGAAGGCTGATTGCCCCGGAATGATTACACATTGTCTCTTTATTCACCCCACTACTGATCCCCCTGCAGACAGACAGGGGATTCTGATAACCAATCAGGGAGCTCTCTGTTTCCCATTTTTGATCGGCAGGAGCAGTTCGTGAATATGTATTATTCCAGTTTCTGTAAAAAGGAAGGGGGGGGGGGAAAGACCTGAAGGATGATGGCTAAGTAATCAGTGATGGAATGCAAATGAGGCTCCTTGGAAATAGATATCATTAAGTGCTTAACAAGCCCCATTCACAGATACACCTCGCCTGGCCGTGTTAGTACAGTCTTATCCTCCAAATGTGTTTTGATATCTGTAGAGTTACCCAAGCAATAAATATTTCCAGGGCAACATCAAAACAATTAGCTACAAGACCCGCTAACCAAAATCCTGATTTGCTGAAAATAGTCTTGGGGGAGGCAGGATTGTTCCCCAGTGAAGAAATCCATGCAAAGAATGGTAAGGATATCTGCAGATGATGGATAACAAGCATCCTTTATGTTGGCAGAAGTGTGCATTTTTATTATATGAATGCTTTACCTAGGCCTTAACCTGTAATCATGCAACACTGGCTATTTCCATGCTGCGTGGTCCCCTCCTTCTCCTTTGTCATGTAATTTCCATAGGTTTTGCAATGTTTCCTCAGGCTGCAATCCTATCATAAGCCCCACTGCCCAAACGCTGTCAAGTACGACATTGTCATTTACCAATTACTTGAGATCCCCTGTGTGAAAACAGTTTGAACACTTTAAAGAAGGGGTGTTGGACCTCAGGATGGCTTCCCATGGGCAGGAAGGTGCTGTTGCACTCATGTCCTGCTTGCGGGATCCCATTGGGGCACCTGGATGGCCACTGTGTGAACAGAATGCTGGACTAGATGAAGCCTTGGTCTGATCCAGCAGGGCTCTTCTTATGTTTGTCCCCCACTTCTAAAAGTTGCAATACCCTCTCCTAAGGCTTAGGTAGTTTCTGGCCGTAAGAGCTTGAAGCTAAAATATGCTGGTGTTTTGAGTATTATTATTTTGACCCTGACCCTTTTTGCCTTCAGTGCTGCTCACTACTGGAATGCAACCCCTGAGAGCTACTCTAAAACTGAATCCGGCCCTGGGGCTCAAAGAGGTTCCACTTCCCTGCTCTAAAGCACTATATCGGCGCTTCATATTCTAAATGCCCAATTTACTGATGGAGAGATGAGGCCCAGAGAGCATGAACCGACATGTCACGGGCAGGACCCCAAGAACCATCATGCTCCTCATGTTGACCATAATGTTTGAATACTCCTACAATGCACAAATAGTGCAACCATGCACTGTGTCTCCACATCAGCCCCAACCAATGGAAAAAGATGTACCATGCTGGTGTGGAATTTGCTTTATCTTTTAGTGTTATTCTATTAATTTATTTCAGTTTAGATCTTCAAAGGGATGAGGAAATAAAAAGTCTAGTACTGTTTCTACATCCATTACTTAAATAAAATACAAAAAACCCTACTCAGCACGGGGAGCGGGGTGGGGTGGAGGGAATGACTGAACAAAAACATGACAATTGTGTTTCTTATTACTGGTGACATCACTACAGCCAGGGTCACTCTAGTTAAATATTTCATTTGTTGCAACGTCCATCTTCATCAAGGCACTCCTTTTTAAAAAGTAGATCTTCAATTTTTTCTTTCTTTGTGCTTTGCCAATGTTGTCAGGGCAGCTTTGTTCTCCAGCAGCTTACTGTAGCACTTGGCTAAGCATTGAGGGAAGCTCATGTACAGAGAGGGCTTTGTAACTGAACCTCACCCCGGAGTATCCTTTCCCCCACTTCATGGCAGCATTTGATTTTGCCCTTCATCATAAAAGGAGAGCCAGTGTGGCGTAGCAGTTAGTGTTGGACTGGGGCTCGGGAGACCCGGGTTCTAGTCCCTCACTCGGCCATGAAGCTCACTGGGTGACTTCGGGCCAGTCACTGACTCCCAGCCTAACCTACCTCACAGGGTTGTTGTGAGGATAAAGTGGAGAGTGGGAGGATCACGTAAGCCACCTTCGGTTACGTTGAAGGGGAAAAGCGGGATATAAATGTAATAATAAATAACATAGAAGTGGGAAGAGAGGGTGGGGCAGCTGGAGCAAAACCAGAAAAAGAGCTACCTGCTATGACCTCATTAAAAATAAATAAAAATGAAATGCAGGATAATAAAAGATTCAACATGTACAGTTGTATGGAGAGCCCTTACAGAATGGGAGTTAAGAAGCAGAGCTGTGAACGTTCCTGATTCAGATCTTGTGTCTACCACAAATTCAGTTAAGCCAGCCACTGTCTCTCAGGGCCACATTTCATTCCGAGTCCATTTATTTTCAAGAAACTTCAGTGGTTAGAGCAGGGCTCTCCAACCTTGGGTCCCCAGATGTTGCTGGACTACAGCTCCCAGAATCCCTTGCCATTAGCCATGCTGGCTGGGTATGCTGGGAGCTGTAGGCCAGCAACATCTGGGGACCCAAGGTTGGAGAGCCCTGGCCTAGAGTGTCATATAACTACCTCCACTTCGAGGAAGGACTTGATCTATTTATCTGATCACTTACTGGTGGATTGCAAAGGTTATATAGATTCCCTATGTACTTTTAAAAAATATGTTTTCATTGTAAAATTTCAACAAAACAAGACAAAAAGAGAAAAATTGTGGCTGCACAGATTTGAATATATCAGTTTCAATGCACACATATGAAGTGTGTGTGTGTGTGTGTGTATGTAAATACAGCTTTCTAAGGATTATACAAAAACTTCAACAAAGGATAAATGCTCACCTCTTTTAATGCAGTGGACTGAGAACCTAAGAACACTTTCAACATTTGAACAGGTGGTGTATAGGCGCCACTTGCGCATGGATCCTTATATGGATATTTGTTCTGCGAGATATCCCACGTACTAACAGTGAACTCATTCTTCATGTGGGGATCCGAATGTAGCCAGAATGGCACCATCTACACAAATCTTTAGGACAAAATGGAGGAGGTGGATTATGTAAGCCACCTTGGGTTCCTTGCAGGGAAAAAAGATGGGATATCAATATAATAAATATACAAATAAAATAAAAAAAAACCACATGCTTTGCATACAGGAGACCCCAGGTTTGATCCCAGCCATCTCAAGTGAGAGGGATCAGGTAAGAAGTGATGGGAAAGAGCTGCTTCCAATCAGCGTTTGCATTACCGGACTAGATAGACCGGTGTTCTCCAACCTTGGGTCCCCAGATGTTTTTGGCCTACAACTCCCAGCATGCCCCAGTCAGCGTAGCTGGCTGGGGCATGCTGGGAGTTGTAGGCCAAAAACATCTGGGGACCCAAGGTTGGAGAACACTGAGATAGACCAATGGTTTGACTCAGTAAACGGCAGCTTACTATGTTCACAACTTTCTCTTGAGTGCATTTGAGACTGCAGGTAGGCTCCTCCTGTCTCAGCTTCCATTCAAGCAGGCTGTACTGAGGAAGGGGAAGCAGGGCCATTCCACCGGACCTGCTGAAAGTCTACTTAATTTTTTTCCCCTCTTCCCTCCCCATTCCTTTTTCTTCTTGTGTCGTGTATTTTTAGATTGTAAGCCTGCAGGCAGAGATGTCTTACTTTACCAACTGCAGGTAAGCTGCTCAGGGATCCTTTTTAGCTGACGAGTGGGATAAAAAAATTATTTTTTAATGAAATAAATACGTCATAAGTAACACACTAAATTTTGAAGTTATCGTATTCTGGCACATCCCAGCTGATTCTCTGGCTTATTCCTCTTGTAATCAATGAGGTATGGCTGTGTGAAAAGAGTGAGGGAGTGGATGAAATACAGTGTTGTGAAAACAACCTCATTCTTGGAACATTCATCTTCTGAACAAATCCTCCCTTCAGGGGTGGTGCTAGGTATTGAAAAGCTGCAGGGCTCAGGCCCACAGGACCAAAAAAAAAGTACAAATTTGCATATGCTAATTTACATATGCTCTAAAGTCTGTTTCTCTGTGTGTGTTTATAAAGGATCCTGTCTCCTAAGGATACTCCTATTTGTAAACTGGATGTGCTGAAAGGGGAGAGGAGGGCATTTGATTTCAGAAAAAACCTCAGGCAGAAAGATTGGGGGGGGAGGCAGCAGGAGGTGAAGCACATGTGGGCAAAGAGCCAGCTCATCCAGGGGGATCAGGTGCAACAGAGATCCTCAGGGCCCCTGCGCCTTTATTTCAGCAAGTGCCCATGGACAGCAGGGTGGTGGGGCAGAGGGCCTCCCAGAGATTTGGGGCTCCAAATGAAAGATTTGGGGCTACAGCCCTAGTGGGCTGCCCCCTAACACCGCCTCTGCCTCCCCTTGTCTCCTCCTCCATTCCTAAAATTATGATAATATCTTAGCCCAACACAGTCTGCATGCTCAGCGGTACAACCCACAAACTTTTTTTTTTTTTGGTGGTGGTGATTCAGTTGGACAAACCCAGGAGGGGGTGGGGGGTGAAGAGCAAAGGGAAACCAAACTGCAATGTGTGTTGTCATCCACAACTTCTCAGATATGCTCACTGTGATGTGGGATTATGCCCCATGGCCCCAGCACTTATGAAATGGCAAAGCATCACCACCACCACCACCAAGGAGATGTGTGGAAAGGGAGAAGAAGGGGAGTACTACCCCAGAATATCATTTGGACGCGTGGCTTGGTACAATCTTGCCTTATCAGACTCCTCACGCCATGCTAGAGGTACGGTATATGGATTTTGTTAGATCCATTCCATCTGCGTTTTACAGATTGTCAGGCGTCTTCCATTCCATCCTCTGCTCACTGATGGAGTTGGATGTTTTGAAACAGAATTTTGTTCTACTTTTGCTCATTCACATTAGCACTAATGTGAATTAGTGCAAATCCTCCCCAAAAGTGAAAAGAAAGCGGGGGGGGGGACTGTGTGCAAGCCCACAGAACCCACGTGAATCAGAAAAAGCCACCTCACTGCAGAATCTGCTGGTCAGATTCACAGACGTCCGAACTTATTTGAACCTGTTGCAGATTTCTTTGACATCCTTACCATGGAAGCAACCCTACACACACACTTGTCAGCGAATAAGATATGGTACATTCAGGAGCTTTCTCCTATTAAATCATACCACTGACTGGCAGTGGATTTCAGACATGCGTCTTTTGCATCCCTACTTGGAGATGCAGAGGACTGAACTTGGAACCTTCTGCATGCAAAACACGTGCTCCTCCTGAGCGTTGTAAGATTCTGGCCCTCGTGGTTGTGAATAAAGGGCTGCTTTAAATAGAAACATAGCAAGTTGCCTTATACCAAGTCATAACTTTGGCCCCTCTTGTTCAATATTGTCTACGCACTGACTGGCAGTGACTCCCCAGCATTTCAGACTACCAGGGAGGGATTGAATCTGGAACCTTCTGAAGGCAAAGTATGTGCTCTACCTCTGGGCTACAGACGCTCCCCAAGGCACATGGCAGGAGTTGCTTCCATGCAAACATACACAGAATTGTGCTACACTTCAAAGAGATGTCTTCCTTGGAGCAACTGGACCCCTTAAGAGCAGTGTCCTTGAAGTTGCCCATCAACAGACATAGGAACATAGGCAGCTGCCTTAGACTGAGCGAGACCCGGTGTCCTTCTAGCCCAGTATTGTCGACGCCGACTGGCAGCCACGGCTCTCCAGGGTTTTAGGAAGGTGTTTTTCTGTCCTACCTGGAGATGCCGAGGATCGAACCCGGGACCTTCTGCATGCAAAGCAGAGGCTGCAGCCCCTGAATGACAGACTGAACAGGATGGCATACAGATCACCAGGGGACTATCTTGGGGACTACAGCTCCCAGAATCCCTTGCCATTAGCCATGCTGGGAATTGTGGGCCAGAAACATCTGGGGACCCAAGGTTGGAGGAGAACACTGTGCTAAAGACTACTGCTAGTCATATCTCCCTTGTTTTGGAGCAGGGCTCTCCAACCTTGGCTCCCCAGATCTTGCTGGCTTACACCTCCCAGCATACCCAGCCAGCATGGCTAATGGCAGGGGATTCTGGGAGCTGTAGTCCCCAAGGTTGGAGAGCCCTGTTCTAGAGACTGTACTGAATGCCTTATGTAAAGCCACGATAGATGGAAGATGGGCAATGTCTGATCTTTGATCTTATCTTGGAGTTTCCTTTGGAATTATCTTGTTTAGTTGTACTGACTACATGATATTATTTACAGGAACCTAGATTCCACCTAAACATCAGGGAAAAAAACTCCTGACTGTCAGAGCAATAAGACAATGGAACCAACTACCTAGGGAGGTTGTGGGCTCTCCCACTCTGGAGGCATTCAAGGTGCGGCTGGACAGCCATCTGTCAGGGATGCTTTGACCTGGATTCCTGCATTGAGCAGGGGGTTGGACTCGATGGCCTGGTAGGCCCCTTCCAACTCTACTTTTCTATGATTCTATAGGTCACTGTCTTCCACACTATGAATTGGCTTGCACATAATGACAGCCCATGCGTTAAACGACCCGTGGACTGCCATGCATGTGTGGGAGAGCGCGGGCACACTGCCTCCCACATGCCCTCCACTTCCACTTTTACTCACCAACCCATGAGCAGCCTTGTCACTGTGTCTGAACCCATCCCCACAAACAAATCGTGGTTTGTCAGCCAGCTGCAAGCCACAAATACAAACCATGCTTTGTTGTTGGCTTGTAAAGTCTGGCTCGTTTAAACCATGGCTTGCCATGATGCCTGAACCCAGAACCCTGACCTGTTTGCACTGCTATCTGCCCTGAAACAGAAGCATCCGGCGAGAGCAGTCTGACAATGAAACTGCACTGAAGGTTGGCAAAATGGGCAGCAGGGAAACAAGCCAGGAATAGGGAAAACAATCCGTGATTTGTTTGCATGTCTGCGAGATTATTCATAGCAAAAGCAACAGACCATGATCAACACAAACCATAGCCCAGCTTTATGTTGTGAAGGCAGTTGGTGTGTGAAGACGTCCTTCCTTTTGTCTGTCCAGAAAGACAACAGTCATCACCTTGCAGAAGGCTCCCCAGTGCTGGGACACAACAACCAAAAAATGCTGTATCCCAGGTTACTCTCTGTCTGACTTCAGAGGAGTGGTGATGAGCCAGAGAAGGGCCTCTGAAGACAATCAAAACGGGAGTAAGTTCATGCAGGAGAAGGGAGTCCTTAAGATACTGGGGACACAAGCTATGATTCAGGGCAAGGATGCAGAATCTCAAACCCAGGGGCCACATCTGCCCCTGTAAGAGTCCCAATCTGGTCCTCTTGGGGTCCCCAAATGGCCACAACCCCATGCCCCACCACCAATAATTTGGTGTTTCCCCGGCTTTTGTGCAGTTTTTTTCCCCCCCGTCATAAAAAGTTGAAATTTCATTTCATTTCATTTAGTAGATTTCTATACCACCCAATAGCCGAAGCTCTCTGGGTGGTTTACACAAAGATTAAAACCTTTAAAATACATTATAAAAACCATATACATACAAACATATAAACATACAACACAGAGAGAGAGAGAGAGACACATATAACTAAAAACAATTTTAAACAATCATAGAATCATAGAAAGTAGAGTTGGAAGGGGCCTACAAGGCCATCAAGTCCAACCCCCTGCTCAATGCAGGAATCCAGGTCAATCAACAACAAGAAAAATTTAAGACCTGATTAAAACCTCATTGTATGCTGCCAAATGCCTGAGAGAAGAGGAAAGTCTTAACCTGGTGCCAAAAAGATAGGTAACAATGTTGGAGCCAGGTGGGTCTCGTCAGGGAGATCATTCCAAAATTCAGGGGCCACCACTGAGAAGGCCCTCTCCCTCATTGCCGCCTTCTGGGCCTCCCGCAGAGGAGGCACCCAGAGGAGGGCCTTAGATGATGAGCATAGTGTACAGGGATGCTCTTACCAGGAGCCTCTCCTAAGGCTTAGTTACTGGCAGTAAGAACATTCAGTTCTAAAATATGCTGGTTCTTTTGGGTTTTTGGCCCTGCCTACATTTGCCTTCAGCCCCATCCACAACTGGAATGTGCCACCCTCCCAGAGCTTCTCCAAAAACGGAATTAGGCCCTCGGGCTGAAAGATGTTCTGTGCTGCTGGTTTAGAGCTTAAAAGATAAACACACCAGCACATGAAGAAACCATGCCGAGGTGTTATTTGGATAGCCAGGAGTTTTGTCTCCGTAATGGGTGTGTGTGTGTGTGTGTGTGTGTGTGTACTTAAATCTGATTTGTGCATTCTTTGCCACTAATTAAAATTTCAAAAAGGAGCCAGTTTCCAGAAGCATCGATTGACACCAAGTAAGAAGTCCTTAAGACAGAGAGCAGCTCTGAAAGGGAAATTGATGTTAATGCTGAAGGTTAGTGCTCCTTTTTACAAGACAATGCGTCTCTCTGAGGTATCGTAACAGTATGGGATCGAGCGGTTGCTATGGTGCCCCCGCTTCTGTGTTGAACAACAAAAGTACTAGATGGAGTTAGGTAAATCTTCTCGCAAGTTATCTGTCCCCTGTTCCCAATACTGTGCTAACTTTTCCACCACCACCACCACCCCTTTTTTTTTTTTTACACACACACACACAGGGAAAATTTTAAATTGAAGAAACATGTTTCAGCATCCTAGTGCAGTATATAAATGCACCGTCCACTGTGAATATTGCCTTTCATGGAATTGTCATTAGGTATCTTGGTTCATGTTGAATGGACTCAGTGATGCAGCAAGGAAGATTCCAGGGCATTCCACTGCAACAGACTTTGTATATGTGGTGTACCTGAAGTGGAAGATCTGGCCCACTACTTAATGGAATGCCGGTCAAATGAGAAACTGGGTGGTGGAGGACAAGCTGAAATTTTTCTTACACTGGATCTAATCAGTTTGTAACTCAGAGGGTTTCCCTTTTTGCAGTCAAGGCAGCCAGTCTAAGGAAAATAGAAAAGGGAAAATTGCTTGACTAAATGAGCCACGTAACTATGTGGGGTCATAATGGGTTTTTATAAAAAGGTATATGTATTTTTAATCATTTTAATATCTTACTATTTTAATCTTAGATACATTTTTAAAGTTAGTTTTCCTGTTTTAAGATGTGTGTACGTATCGCTTGCTTTTGATGTGTGTTTATTGTGTTTGAAATGGTCTGAGGACTTGCACAATAAAATATCTGTCAATGTTGAACTGCATCCAGTGGAGAGCCAGAGAGGAACTTGAAATATAATTCTGAGTTATCTTCACTAGTGTAGTGATACGCTGAGGTGCAGGCGCTCATCCTGACAGTCTCAATGGCTATGTCCCCAAGGAGAGTCCAAAAATGCAGGCAGCTGTGCTGATCCATCTCAACAAGCCAGTTTATTTATTTATTTATTACATTTATATCCCACCTTTTTTCCTGCAAGGAACCCAAGCCAGGCTTACATTTTCATCCCCAGTTTCTAACAATAAAAGCATATTCCTTGCAAACCACCTCCACTGCCTAAGGGCCAAGTAGCAGATTCTGTCTGCCCAAAATACTAGCCAACCTGGCCAAAAACACTAGCCATCTGAGTTTGGTACCAGAGAAGGATTCAGTGGGCTAAGTGAAGACTTTGACAGTTACCCACTCTTGAACAATCAGCCAAGACGTTCCGCCACACCCCCAAAAAGGTCACTGTGTACCGAAAAGTAATCCCACAGCATTTAAGTGCCCAAATGCCACTCAAACCCCCTCTGAAGCCATCCCTGTTTATTGGCCAAAGATCCATGTCAAGCCTCTCCCCAAAAGCCAATCCAAAGCTTTGAGTGACTCCAGAACGCCAAATGTTACTCCACTTCAGATCAGGCAAGCAAGTCAGACAAAAACCACCCTACAACTTCGGAGGGCAAGACACACCTCTAAACTCCAAAAACCTCACAGCTGAAAGGTTTGGAGAAGTTACCTTTCTCGACAATAAACCAAACTAAAAGAGACCACCTGTTATTTATTTATTTATTACATTTATCAATCGCCCATCTGGCCGGTCACCCGGCCACCCTTTATTCCAACTAAAGAAGGGTAGTGGTCTGGGTAGAGCAATTTGTGGCCCTTCAGATGTGTTGGCCTACAACTCCCATCAACCCTAGCCAGCATAGCCAATGGTGATGGCTGATGGGAGTTGTAGGCCAACACATCTGAAGGGCCACAAATTGCCCACCCCTGAGATGGAGGAACTGGAGTCTGGACAGATACCATTATGGGGTCTTGAGAGTTAGTGTTTTTTGGACGGACAGGTGCCTAAAGCATTAGCCATCCGATTTTGTATTCTTGAACCAGGGACTGTTGAGAGAGTGGCTCAGGTGAAAGATTTTGACATAGCCGGTCTAGACAATCCATCTGGCTGTTTCCCTAGGGAAGGGATTATATTATAACAGTCCATGTAGGGGAACTGGACAGTCAGAACTGACCCTAAAATACATGCCACCTTTGGCTTGGGTGAGATTCCCACCGACCTGGCAATAAGAACTTTTCTCCTTTGGCTACATCCTAAAACTCATCCTTATTGATCAGGTGCAACAAAACCGTCCAACTGAATCCTCTAAACTCACTGTTCTACCTTCAGGCTCTTGTTTAATCCAACTGTATTACCCCAAGAAAAATAAGGGAGTGTAGGGCAGATGCTAAGTACCGAAAAGATCTGGGGCTCAGGCCCACAGGGCAAAAAAAAAAAAAAAAAGAGCAAAAACTTGCATATGCAAATTTACATATACCCTGAAGTCTGTAAAAGGACCCTGTCTCCTAAGGACACCCCTAGGCAAGGGCCCATGTCATCTGAGGCAGGTCCAGCATGGGATTTGTTCATCTTTAAGGTGCCCCTGCAGTCTTTGGCATAGATCCAAAATTGCCTTTCCACAAGCTGAAAACCTTTTCTATTCATCAGGGCCAGTGCTAGGTACCAAAAAGCTCCAGGACTCAAGCCCACAGGACAAGTGCCATTCAAAAACGGAAGGGCCTCTTAAAACTCCCAGCCACGCCTATATCCCTATCAGTTTATTTACTCATTATATTTTTTAATCTGCCCAATAACAGATGTTCAGTCCTTGGCATCTCCAATCCAAAGGGTCTTCTCTTGGGTGATGTGAAAGGCCTCTCTCTGCTAGAGACCTTGGAGAACCACTACCAGTCAGAGTAGTCAATGCTGGGTTAGATGGACAAGGGAGTCTGACATGAACTTAAGAGAGCTTTGCCGGATCAGACCAAAGACCCTGTCTAGTCCAGCATCTGGTTTCCCACAGTGACCAACCAGAGGGCTCTGGGAAGTCCACAAGTAATATTTATTATTTATTTATTTATTATATTTATACTCCTGCCTTTTTTCCTGCAAGGAACCCAAGGCGGCTTACATAATCCTCCTCCTCTCCATTTTATCCTCACAACAACCCTGTGAGGTAGGTTAGGCTGAGAGTCAGTGACTGGCCCAAAGTCACCCAGTGAGTTTCATGGCTGAGCGGGGACTCGAACCTGGATCTCCCAAGTCCCAGTCCAACACTCTCACCACTACATAGCTCTCGCTCCTGCTGTTGTTCCCTGGAAATTGGTCTGAGGAGCCATGTTGACTCTGATCCTAGAAGTAGCATAGAGCCACCAAAGGAATCCTATGCTCCTAGCTGGAGATCCCAAAGACTGAACTTGGGATGTTATGCCTGCAAGCCATGTGTTCTACCAATAAGCTATGGCCCCTTCCTAAACAGAGCATCGTGTCTCATATATGTATTCACTTCTGATAATCCAAACATTTTTGTAATCAGAGCCAGGAAGCCTGACTTTGGGGGTGGGGGGGGGAGTGTGATTAAGATTTTGGGTCTCCAGGGATTAAAACAAAGTCCATCTTTGGCCCTCAAGTAGCCATGACCCACGGAATCGGCTGATTGACATCTGTGTGTTTCAGCCATGCCTGTTTTGTAACCTCTGAGCTGCACTGCATTCACATTCGGTATCTATTTGCTGCAAAAAACCCCGATCTTCTAACAGAAAATATTAAACCCCTAAAAACACAATGTCTTACCAATTTATTGTTCCTCTCCCTTTTATCTTTCGCCTTCAAGAGTCCACACATTCCACGGTAACCAGAATTGTATTATCATAACCCAACTTCCTTTTTTGTCAGAAAGAAAACACATTTCACTCTTCTGAAAATAATACTTTGGGATCCAGAGACTTCAAACCCTTTGCCGCAGCAAACACCCCCCCCCCCATCCACAACTACCACCCCCAGACAATCACTTTTCATCAGAACTTGGAGGAACAGAGCTTATTTGCAGTTCATTTGCATACTGTGTACTTTTGCAACTGTTTCATTTGCTGCCTTTATCTCAGCAGGGATAACAAGCGTGCAAGCCAAGAGCCCCTTTCAGATGAAAGACCCGTCTGGTAGGACGGACCAGCATTTTGCTATTATTAGGTGACTTTTAAGTTTAGAAATGGATGGGATGGGGAGAGAATCTGCCATGTCCATCTAGAGATTAAACCATTGCTCTGGACAGTGGCTACTCCTGTTTTTTTCAGGGCCCTTGGGCAAGACGCCCTCCACGGGCCTCCGATCTCACTGAGCCTACCTTCTCACTGCCACTGAAACCAACTGCTTTTGCTCCTCGTCCCCTTTCCCATCATGGCTACCACTCAGGGCCGGTGCTACCATTAGGCCAACTAGGCAGCCGCCTAGGGCGCAGGGCTAAAGGGGGTGCTAGAAACGCCTTGAAAAAAAAATACAATGCTCTCAAGTGGGAAGGGGGGCACTAAATATCTGATCTTGCCTAGGGCACCAAACTGCCTTGCACCGGTCCTGCTACCACTTGCTTGCTTGACAGGCAGAGAGCCCGGGAGCAAGGAGGCAGGGGCATCTCCTGCTCCTCCTTCTCACCACCAGCATTTTCTGGGCCAGAGTGAGAAGCAGGTGAACAAGCAGGTCGCAAATGGTGAAGAGCAGGAGCAAGTCCAGGGAGCTCTTGCTGGGGTGTGGACCCTTGGCATGTGCCCGACCATGCCAGTCTTGGCTCTGGAGTTCATTGACATGGGGTGTAGTGATGGCTACTGGCTTAGACAAGTAAAACCTGCAACACAAGCTCCTGTTAGGGATGCGTGAGGATTTCGTTCAGGGGGTGGAAATTCAGTGAACTAGCCCGGCTTAACCCCCTGAACTCTGTCGCGCTTACCTCTTCCCTGGCTCGATTCACATTCTCCCGAGCAGAGCCAGGGAAGCAACTTCCCAGTGGGCCGCTGTTTACACAGAAAATGCCTTAAGATACGCCTATAACAGTGTTCTCCAACCTTGGGTCCCCAGATGTTTTTGGCCTACAACTCCCATCATGCCCCCAGCCAGCATAGCTGGCTGGGGCATGCTGGGAGTTTGTAGGCCAAAACATCTGGGGACCCAAGGTTGAGACGCTGGCCGATAAAGTGGCCACAGTTTGCGTATTTGTGCAAATTGCGGCTGCTTTTGGTGTATCTTAAGGCATTTTCTATTTAAACAGTGGCCTCCTGGCAACCTGAAAGTCTGGCAAGCGGCGCACCGTGCGCTGACTTCTGGCCCAGCTCGGTGTGCGCAGCAGCAGCATCCACCGAGCCAGAGGCAGGTCTGGTTCTGGCGGATTGTCCACCCCTAACCTGTTCAGGGTACCTGTCAGCGAGCCCACCTCCAGGGTGCTACAGGCTGCAGAGGATCAAGCATGCCAATATATTCTTTTCTCCATCCCGTTTTCCATCTTCTTTCTTGACTGTCACTCAGCATTCCATAGTTCCTAGGAGCCGCCCAGCTTGCTAGTCCTCATGGGCTGTGTTTTGGGAGGGGTGTTGCCCCCTTTGGGGGGGGGGATTGTGTGCGACTCTTTTATACTTCAGCATGACTCAGGATTTCAACCTCGTGTTTTCTCAGTGGTCCCATTTGCTTCCAGTCTAGTCGGCACACAAGCACCTGAGTTTGCTGTTAGTGGGAACAAAATGCCGCCTCACCTTCTAACCAGAGTGCACCTCTTCAGGCTTCCCACTAGGCACCCATGTCCTCCTCAAGGTTTTTATAATCCGTAGGGTCCATTCGGGGGATGCCTCTCCTTTATATTTGTCATTTCTAAGTCTTTCTAATACTTGGCAGTTCCATATGTTCAACTCTCCCCCCCCCAAAGGGAGTATTTAAAAAATGTAAAATATGTAAATATGTAAAAGGTATAAAATATAATGGCTACAATCTTATACACACTTACCTGTGGAATTCAGAGTGGGTGTGGATAGGATTGCACTGTAAACATGCTACAGAGAACTTACGTAACATGGTCACCTTGAAGGTTTCACAAGATAGTCCATCAAAATCATGAACCAACCACAGCATAGCCTGACCTCATATCTGGAGTTCCGTTTTGGACGTGAATGAAGGGCTTGAAATACTCCAAGCACATTCTGGGCAATTGGGCAGCGCTGCTCCAGAAACAAGAGCAAACCTCGTTAAAATTTAGCAGCACCCCTTAAAGTATCTGGTGACCTGATCTAGGACTTTGCCAGCTCTAGGCCTATCAAATGCCATATTAGCTTTAAAAGCGCTAATATAAATTGGTAATTTGTTCTAAGTTGCTTCTGATCTTTTCCTATCCCTGTGATTTTCCCTTCCTCCATTTATCAGCTTTCATTAAGCTGTATCTAAATTTAAGACCTAATCCTGAAAGGAGGCCGTTTTAACTTCAGAGGCACAAGAGTTCTGCCTGTACATTTAGATTGTAATCACCTCAAGAGCAGAGACCTCTCTTTTCACCCAAACCCCAAACTGCACAATATGTGTCCACATAACTCAGGCCTATTTCTGAGATGAGGAGAGGGAGCAAGGAATCATAATCCCACTTGCACAGAAGGGAAGAGGGAGAAATTCCTAACATTAACATCAGGATCCTATGTATGTCTACTTAGAAGTAGAAGTCCCACTGGGTTCAATGGGGCTTACTCTCTGGTAAGTGGGTATGAGATTGTAGCCTAAAAGGTTAAAATAGATCCCAGGGTTGGGAAAGTTACCTGGCCTGATAAGGATGTAAGAATTGCATTATCGGATCGGATCGGATTGTAAGAAGGGAACATAGGAAGCTGCCTCATACTGAGTCAGACCATTGGTCCATCTAGCCCAATATTGTCAGTAATGACTGGCAGCGGCTCTCCAGGGTTTCAAGCAGGACTCTTTCCAAGCCCTACCTGGAGGCCGGGGATCGAACCTGGGACCTTCTGCATGCAAAGCAGGTGCTCTATCACAGTGACCTATGGTCCTCCCTAGAGCACCTGGTATTCCAAGGCGGTCAGCCATCCAAGCACTAACCAGGCCTGACCCTGCTTAGCTTTCGAGATCAGACGAGAACTCACTGGGTGACTTTGGGCCAGTCACTGACTCTCAGCCTAACCTACCTCACAGGGTTGTTGTTGTGAGGATAAAATGGAGGAGAGGAGGAGGAGGATTGTGTAAGCCGCCTTGGGTTCCTTGCAGGAAAAAAGGCGGGGTATAAATATAATAAATAAAATAAAATAAATAAATACTGCTAGAAGCAGTATTCTGCTTGTAGCTATGGCTAGAATGGCACCTCTTGGTATTCTTGGCATAAAGATTGTTTGACTGACATCTGGCGTTCCACGATATACCGTACTGCCTCTATACTCAGAGTCAGAAGTTCCTCTTAACTGTCATGGCTAATAAGCTACAACAGCTTGTCCTATCCTAGCAACCTCCATTTGTGTTGGACTATAGTTCCCATCATCCCCTGCCAGATGGCTGGGATGATGGGAACTGTAGTCCAACACAAATGGAGGTTGCTAGGATGGGACAAGCTGACCTACAATAAGCCTGGATCTGTGTCAAAATCCACATGTTTCGATCATTGCTGCTGCCTGCTGTTTTTCTTTGGGAACTCTGAATTTGCAACACTTGTAGTCTAATTGTTTGACTCAAAGTGGCACCATTCAAACAGTTGGTTTGGGATGAGGAATATTTTAATGAAATGAAACAAAACAAAGGGATCCAAGTCAGCAAGATCCTGTTTGTTTTGATGATAACAAGCAGTTATAACAAGCAGTTCACACGAGAGCAAAGATCCATCTGGATTGCACATTTAATCCAGAGAAGTAGGCCAGGTCTGACATACAAAAAACTATCACCTGGATAGATCCTAGAGATGCCATCAAAATCCCAAGAAATATTGTTTCATATTCCCTGCCCCTTTCCCCCTCACCTCCCGTGTGGCAGAACTTTAAAAAGAAATGTCCCAAGAGACTCATTCAAAACTATGACTATTAACATGAGTAACATAATAAACATGTTTAGAAAAGGCCCCGGTTGCGGAACACGCAGAAAAGATGGGTTTGGTGTGTGTGTTTTTAAAGATCCCCTCCCCTTTCTTTCGCCTCCCTATTTCTTTTTAAGCCATCTTCTCCTTTATTGCATGAAAACCTTGCCAGCAATGTTGATGGCAGAAAAGATGAATGGAGAAGGGGGTGGGTGGTGAAAAATGGACTAAGCCACTTTTGAGCTTCTCTCCATTGACTGGGGTACATCGAGGAAGGAGCGTTAGGGGCCCGGTCTGAATAGCCAAGGCAGGCCGAAGAGTGTGGATTTACTTTTCCTAAATCCTCTAAGTCTTAAAGCCCCTTCACACCATTTGGTGCTTGGCCTGATCCAATCGGGAGGTGTAAACACGGGTGACAATAAAGAAGCCATCTGGCAAAGTGGCCGGCTTGGCAAACAATGACAAACCCCAGTGAAAAGACCTGTCACGATTTTCCACAAATATGTGAACTCCTTTTAAACGAGAGACAGACAGAGCGAGAGGGGAAACTTGAAGCCGCTTCCTCGAGGGCCAGTCAAGTAAACAAACACACGCTTGTGCTGCGCCAACTCCGGTGCCGGTGCCGTGCGGTTCGGTTCTGCGCCTCGCTGTTTTCTTCATCGAAAACTGGGAACGGGCCAAAGCGAGATGCTTTTGGGGTCGGGGGGGGGCGCGCATTGTGTCTTTCAAAATTATATGCAGATTGATGAGGTCAGGAGGAAAGAAAGGAGAAAATGGGGTTGGTGGCGGGGGAGAGAGAGAAACAACAACCAAGAGCTAACCAGACTTCACTTTTTGCTTGGCGCTCAACTGTCAGGGTGATGTACTGGAAGTCTTTATTGCACTCGGCTTGGGCCTCTCTGTGGCTCATTCTCCTTGGAAGCTGTTCTCATGGTTTTCTTATCACCTGCTGAGGCCTTGATCATGGAGAGAGAAGACGAGCAGCAGGGGACAATTAGAGAAGACTTCAGACTTTGATCATTTGACCATATGTGAATACAACAGCTGACCACATGTTTGCAAAGACAACTAACTTAAAAGTATGAAGGGGGGGAGAGAGAGAACTGGGAAGAATCACAAAAGCAAAGCATAGATATTTAAATTTACATTTTAATTATCTGACAGTTGAATGCTACATTCAACTTTTTCAAAAAATAATTGTGCTTTTATGCATTCAACTTTCCCAAAACTTTTGCACCGTTCTTTTAAAATAATAATAATAATAATAATACATATTTCCAAGAGAAATCCCCACTTTTCTTATTTTTCTGCCCCTCCAAATATTTTTTTCCTAAAAATATATACGGTTTAGAGACTATCTTGGGAGTCCAGTTTAGTGACTTAGGTTACATTCCAATAACAAGCCAAAAATGATTTTTATTTATTTATTTGGCTATAAAGGCATTATTTAAATGTAACAATCTACCCTTCTCTTTAGCCACCACCCTCTGCATGTGCACACGCACACACACACACACACACACACACACACTTAAAGTACAGCTGAAAGGTTTCAAAGATACAAGAAAGCACTGAAAAAGGAAGAGCAGATAGAAAAAAATAGATTAAAAATGTATTATTATTTTTTTAAAAAAATCCTTCAGGATGTGACTTTCGTAACATGTTTTTCTATGGTGTATAAATACTGATATAGAGATTGTAATTTTAAGAGAGATGCAATCAAGATTTGTATATTTTTAAAAATTACTTAATCTTTGGCGTAACCTTGCAATGTAAAATGTTTCATCCTGACCTCTTGATTTTGCAGCGGCAGAAACGTATTGCAGCTTCCAAAGTGTTCCTGCATGGATAATATACAATACGTTTTTAAACAATAGATTATTTCTTCTTGTTTGTGGAACTACAACATCATACTTATCTTCTCCACTTACCAGACAATTAACATATTCATGAAAACGTCTATTTATTCTGAAATAGGAGGATAATAGAAAAATAACACTAATTGTTTTGACAGCAGTGTGCTTAAGAGTTATCTGAGGCAGTAAATGTTTCTTTTGAGAAGGGTGGGATGTTCACCCATTCGGCAGAGGGAGAGTTTATCTCAGAATTAAGCATATTGGTAAACCACAGCCAGAGAGAAAGTCTGCAGGGGGATTTTAGGATATACTAGAATTTAAAGGGAATGGGGAATTCAGTTTTGATTGTAGGAGTTGCATGCATGTTTTAATTATAAACACCATAACAGGGATCAGCTGCATTCCCCACCCCCCCAACCCTCTTCTTTTGCAGAAGGTGCTGGTTATGTTTAGCACACGCCACAATCATGTTATATCAACCCATGTCATTATTGTAATAGCCAACTTAAAACCTAGTTGGAGCACAGAATGCCAAAACCCATGAGCGAGGAAGGCAAAGATGGAAACAATCGTAAGAATATTTCGGAGAAGATATACTTGCTGGTTTAGGCTGCAAACTTTCGCAGACTCCTAGTACTTTAAGTAAGGTCAAAGCCTTACCTTATAAATTCAGAAATATCGCCAGACAGTCCTCCCTGGAATGTGCCATCTTAGTCTGCTGCTGGGGGAATTATGTAACGTACACAATTTCCTACCTGCAGATTTAATTGCATCAAATCAGGAGATGTTTTTAAGTCACGCTTCATTTGCATTCTTTGCTCCGATTGCAGAATCCAGATTGTCTCGGTGCAGAATTTGGCCAGCAGAGTTTTGGTGTGATCAAGGGGTGGGGGGAGGGGGAAAACAACCTGCCCAAACTTACTTGGACACGAGCTACGGAAGCCCCCTTCCATCACTCTTGCAAGCTCTCCCCAGTTTGGGAATTCACTTTATTTATTTATTTTTCATTTTGAAGCCATACATCATAAACCGTCTCTCCTCCACAGATCTGCTCCTGCCACGTCCATAGTTACTGAGGAGGAAAAAGAGAGACACCTGGGAGAGAGAGGGAAGATTCACAGAAGAGTGAACACGGGGCAGGAAAGAACTGGAGCATCCTTGGAGAATGCATACACTGTTTCTGCCTGGCAAGTTCTGGGAAAGTTACGGATTTAAAAGCAAGCATTTTTCCATGATTTTAAGAAAAGGAAGTAGTAGTAAAAGAGAGAAAATGGAACATCT
This sequence comes from Shinisaurus crocodilurus, assembly GCA_021292165.1. Lineage (NCBI taxonomy): Eukaryota > Metazoa > Chordata > Lepidosauria > Squamata > Shinisauridae > Shinisaurus > Shinisaurus crocodilurus. Next base: position 171,517 of record JAHFWL010000581.1, on the reverse strand, counting down.
CCATGATAACTAGCAATGTGTTTTCGTTAGCAGACACAACAGCACTGTGGCATTCCAAAGATTTCACCCTTAGACTTCTCGGTTATGAAAAAAAAAAAATCAATAGTGGGCCAAGTTGGGGGAAAGGAGGCTAGATCCAGGGTGACTGTTGCACAATAAATTCAATTGACTGTTCATAATTGGAAGGCCAGAGGTTAAGGAACTGTCAGCCCCAGGCTTACTCAGAGGAGGAATCCTTGACTGACAGAGACTATAGGAATCTACATGGCTGCCCACAAGCAACTAAAGCTGAGAACTGGTAGACCTGGATGATAGTCAGAATAATGCAACTAGTCCTCATTGTTCCAGAGAGAAACACTTGGACATATGCTGGTATTTATTGCTAAGAGTTTAGATGCCTATAACTGTGGAGTGGCATATGATACAACACATAAGAACATTATGTTCACTTAAGAATATTATGTGAATGTTATGTGACAATAATTATTATTATTATTATTATTATTATTATTATTTATTATTTATTTCTTACCCACCTCTCCGTCTAGATCGAGGCGGAGAACAACAAAAATATAAAATACATGTACACATAAGAACATGGATCAGATCCAAGGCCTATCTAGTCCAGGATTCTGTTCCCACGGTGGCCAACCAGATGCCGATGGGAAGCCCACAAGTAGGATGAACACACTAGCACCCTCCCATTCATGTTTCCCAGCAGCTTGTATTGAGGGGCATAGTGCCTCCGATGCTGGACTAGTAGCCATAGATAGCCTTATTCTCCATGAATTTGCCTGATCTCTTACCAAAGATACAAGTCCTTCTCTCTCACCTTCCCCCCAAACCATTAATTAATTTGCATGTATTACTTATTTTAAACAGTTATATCCCACCTTTCCAAAAAGTTCAAGGCAGCTGACAAAGAAAACATTCAAACATCATTTCTTAAAAGGAAAAGCAGAGCAGCAAAACTGAAAAAGATGATGTATCATAACAACAGCAGTAAAAACTGGTCAACCACTGGTCAATGACAATCACTAACAATGGAAGATTTTCTAAGTAGGACGGTCACTCACACTGCAGCAAAACACGGCCAGGGAAGGGGCGAAGCAGATCTCTCTGGGCAGGGAATTCTGAAGTTTGGGTGCAGCCTCTGAAATACACGGCCCAAAGGCTCTACTCTGCCTCCTGTGTGCTATTTCCTCTGTAATTGTCCCTCTCCCATCAGTTTATAAGCTAGGAGGATGTTGGTCCTTTTGGTTACATATATGCTAATTTTTTTTATTAAAAAAAAAAAAACCCACATATGCACTCTATAATAATACATTATCAACAGTTCAAAACACACTGAGTGTGCATTGTACTCTGCCTTACTGTTCCTTAGGGTGGGTGGCCTCGTATGCATTCCCAAACAAGAAGAAATGCTTTACCAACACCACTGAAAAAAAGAGAATGGAAGGGGACACCCAATTGTATAAAATTTGCGCAAGCTAATTTATATCCAGAGGTGGAAATTTTCAAATCATGGCTAGAAATACATTTCACCATAGTGGGGACCAGGTGACCTGTGGGGCTGCTCGGTCCGCTGTCCGGTGCTGCCATTGGTGGATGGGCAACTTCAAGGCCTCTGCTGCTCGCCCTTCTTAGTAAGCCTGTTCCACCATCGAATAGCTTTTACTTTTAGGAAGTTTCGCCTAATACTTCACCAGAATCTGCTTCCTCGCCATTCCCACCCATTTGCCCTAGTCCTGCCCCCTGGAGCAACAGAGACCAAGCCTGTTCCATCTTCTGCATGACAACTCTAAAGATGCTAGAAGGCTGCTATGATGTCTCCCCTCGACCTTCTCTCCTTCAGACTAAACATGCCCAGCTCTTTCATCCAACCAGTATTAAGACATGGTTTCCAGACCTCTCACCACCCCAGCTGCTCTCCCGGAAATAGTGTTAAACACTGGGCACAGATGACACTGCCTTATACCAAGCCAGGCCGCTGGTCCAGTCCTCTGACAGGCAACAGCCTGTCAATATCTTTCCCAGTCCTGCTCCTTGATGTCATTTCAATGCAGCACCTGGGGACCGGGATGTAGGACTTTCTGCAGACCAAGCACCTTCCCCCGTGCAAATAATTTAGAATGCTAGTCCAAAGCACCAGACAGAGGTTAAGGATGATCATTTTGTTGGAAGGCCACGTGGGTGAGGGTGTGGCGAGTGGTGAGCCAAGCCCTCCACCCCATAGCCTACTGCTAAGGATGGTCATCATAGCTGCTGCTGCTCATCAGCTCTGTTTGCTTCCTGGAAGCCAGGTGACTCTGTTCCAAGGGGCAGATTTAGCCCAGTGGCCGTCAGTTGCTGACCCCCACTATAAAGCTTATGAAGCAGTGAATTTTGCACTGTGCAAAGACTTCAGTTCATTGCCGTCAGGCCAAAAACACACACTGGCAAACTAGCAACATCCTGTTCTGTTTTATTGCCAGCTCAGAGTCCCCTCTTGTCCCCTCAATGTTTATGGGTTGTTGGGTGGGTTTTTGTTTTGTTTTAAAAGTTCTTCGAGTGAATCACAATATGAATCTCTCTTTTTGTCATTGTACAGCAGCAAAGGAGATCTCTTCATGTTTTGTTTTGTTTCCCCTCCCTTGTTTCTTACAGACTTCCAAAATATAAAATAGGAGACCCCCCCCCCCATCAAATATAAGCAAGCGCTTTGAAGCTGCTATTTGCATCCAGCCTAATTGAGCTTCTTGGCTAGCCTCAAATGTATAACAGATTTAGCCTATTGGGGGCCATGCATTGTTTGGGGAAGTTGTGGGTGCTCTTAAGGAGGAACAGTAAGAGTGTTCCACCCAAATAAATAACAGTGTCTCTCTTCTAATCATATAGGAAACCAGATAACTTTGGCTGGATCATTGCCCAGGTGCAAGCACATTTGGTTTCAGCTCAACTGTTTCTTAATTTGCAAGTAACTGAACTAGCAACACTTGCTCCCACACCAACCTGTCTGTGTACTGAAGTGGTCTTCAGAAGCTCTCTTGTAGGTGCCATCTGAGGTAAGACAGGTGGTGACCGGAGAGAGCCTTCTCAGTGGTGGCACCCTCTTTGTGTGGATTCCCTCTGCGGTGACCTGCAGCCAACTTTGTTATATTTTTCAGCACCGGGCAGTGGTGTAGTGGTGAATTCTGAAGCGCAGGTGCCCATCATGACAGTTCTCATAGGCACATCCCCAAGGAGAGCTCAAAAATGCAGGTGGCTGTGTTGATCCCTGTATGGGTGTGTGTGTGGATGGATGGATGGATGGATGGATATGTATTATATATGTCTTTTGCAGACCTTTTGTAAAGCAAATGGATCTTAAATTATGAGCCAGTGTGGCATAGTGGTTAGAGTGTTGGACTGGGACTCGGGAGATCCGGGTTCTAGTCCCCGCTCGGCCATGAAATTCACCGGGTGACTTTGGGCCAGTCACTGACTCTCAGCCTAACCTACCTCACAGGGTTGTTGTGAGGATAAAATGGAGAAGAAGAGGATTATGTACACCGCCTTGGGTTCCTTGCACGAAAAAAGGTGGGGTATAAATATAATAAATAAATAACCCATTCAAGGCCAAGCCACCCCAAAATACTTAACATCACAACAGGGATAGCTCACAACAATATATCATTGCTGTGGAAATCTATCCCCGCCCCCCAACTACTGATTGGATTCAGACAACATGGCAACCCACACTCAACCCTTGAGTGTGGGTTATCGCGTTGTCTGAAACCAGCCAGTGTAGAGCAAGGGTGCTGAACCTGTTTCAGCGTGAGAGCCGAATTAAATTTCAGGGAAGCTCTTGGGGGCCACATTTCAGTGGTGGGCAGGGCCTAAAGGGAAAAGGGGCAGGGCCAGAATGCCAAAAATACCTGCAGATTTTGGCTCAAAGCGCCTATTGCAGGTAACCAAGCCTTAGGAGAGGCAGTTCAACCTTTTAGAATGCATGTGGGGGGGGGCATGCAAAAGCCAGGAAAGGGGGCAGGGCCTGGGCAAGGGGACATGGCTACCCCAGAGGGCTGGACTGAAACCCCAAGCAGGCTGGATTTGGCCCACCATGGCCCTGACAGTTCTGCGCTCCTGGTGTAGAGAATGCTGGACTAGACGGAACATTGGTCTGGGTCGCTGTAAGGCAGCTTCACTCATTTTTTTTAAAAAATGGATCCATTACATTGAATAATGGTGTAGTAGTTGTTCAACGCTCAACGTAGATTATTTGAAAGCTGATTAGCTAGCTAAACTAACGGGAATGACACGTATTAATTTAGCTTCTTAATCAATCCACAGGTACAAAGTACCAACTCCCTCCTGCCATTTTTTAAAAATTCAAATTCAAGCCTAGTCTTTTCTACTGCATCTTTTCGCTCACTAAAGTGTTGGTTATGTGTCTCCTTTTGCTTTTCAGTGTAGTAGGGAAATATTTGTGAGAAAATATAGGTGGGGATAGGGGTGTTCTCTTTGTGGTGAGAACGCTCGGCTCAACTCTAGAAAGTCAGGCAGAAAATCTTGCTTAGGAAAGACCATCTACTTTATATTATATTATTATATTTATTATATTTATACCCCGCCTTTTTCCCTGCAAGGAACCCAAGGCGGCTTACATAATCCTCCTCCTCCTCCTCCTCTCCATTTTATCTTCACAACAACCCTGTGAGGTAGGTTAGGCTGAGAGTCAGTGACTGGCCCAAAGTCACCCAGTGAGTTTCATGGCCGAGTGGGGACTTGAACCCAGATCTCCCAAGTCCCAGTCCAACACTCTCACCACTACGCCACACTGGCTCTTTAAAAATCAAATCGGTATCACTGCAAAACGGCAAACACTCAGCTAGGATTAACACTTGTTGCCACTTGTGTTGAGAAGCACTGAACTGTTCTAAGGGGAAAGTTAAGTGTACTGTTAGCACAAAAGGGAAACAGATTCAGGCTGAGGTGTACTTTCCGTTCTCTGCAATGTCTGGTTTTATTGGAGGCCTATGAGAGGGTTAGAAAACGTCTCAAATTCTGAAGCGCCAGTAGTAAATTCTGAGGCATCCTATTGACCCATCTCCTGGAGTTTTTCCCATCAGTATAATCTACAGCCATGGGCTGTTTTGAGTTCTAAAACTTTGCACGAAAGCTGCTGTCTTGCGCCAAAGTTGTATCTGAGAATCTCAACCCATCCCCTTTCAACACACACACACACACACACACACACACTTCTGGACCTCATGGTATAGGAGAAGATAATATGCTGTAGACGTTCTGTAATATTCTGAGAGCCAGCGTAGCGTAGTGGTGAGAGTGTTGGGCTGGGTCTCAGGAGATGCAGGTTCTAGTCCCCACTTGGCCACGAAGCTCACTGGGTGACTTTGGGCCAGTCACCGACTCTCAGCCTAACCTACCTCACAGGGTTGTTGTGAGGATAAAAAGGAGAGGAGGGGGGGATCATGTAAGCCGCCTTTGGTTCCTTGCAGGAGGAAAAACGGTGGGATTTAAATGTAATAAATAAATAAACTTCACAGATGCGCCTTCTGTAATACTCTCTCTCTCTCTCTCTCTCTCTCTCTCTGCCCCTTCCTCCTAGCCTCTAGTCAGGTTTCCTAACCCAAATATTATAGAATTTTAGGTACGGTTGACTTGAATACCTGATAGCTCTTAGCTCAACATGTGAAGTAGTTCCACTGAATTGACACTGACAATGGTCGGTGACGACTTTGGGGCAAATGATCAGAGCCCCACTAAGTAGATTGAACAAGGGGGGGGCGGTGTCCCCAAACACAGCATGGCTGACTTGCCACATTTTGAAGTCGGTGAAGTGATACATGTTACCATCCAAACCTATGTACAAGTTCAGAGGTGTACGAAGTTAGGAGGTGTGGCGTGGAGCAAGTGGGTAGGGGGAGACCTTTTTCTCCCTCATAAAATGGGGTCATCCCATGAAGCTGATTGGCGGCAGATTCGGGGCAGATAAAAGGAAGGACTTCTTCTCACATAGAGTCCTTTGATGGCTCTGTGCTACCTCCAGTCTCGGAGGCAGTACGCCTATGTACTCCAGTTGCTGGGGAACATGGGTGGGAGGGTGCAGTTGCACTCAGGTCCTCCCTGTGGGCGTCCCGTGAGCAGCTAGTTGGCCACGGTGTGAACAGAATGCTGGACTAGATGGACCCTTAGTCTGATCCAGCACGGCTGTGTTCTTAGGTTCTAAACCTGGGCTCAGCAACACAGTGCCCACAGGTGCCAAACCTATTTTGGGGACAGGGTTCGGCACCGTGGACAGCTTCTTTACAGTTCAGAATAATATCCGGAGCAGATATGCAGCCCCGCTGACATTGGAGTCACCAGCCTCGACTGCCTCCCAATACTTTTTACTGTTTAAGAAATGTGTTTTAAAAAAAAAAGAAGAAAAAAAGAATTAATGTCTTTCTGGCGGCTTCAAAGCAAAGCCAGGGCCTCCAGCCGCCCCATCCTCCTTCCCCATGAATGCCTCTCTGGGCCTCATGTGGACCCAGATACATTCCTAGCAAGTAAAGATGATGGGGGCGGCGGCTGGGATCCAGCGCCTGGCTGTGAAGCACTCCCGGCTGCCCCCAAAAGAATAAAAAGGATGACCTCCGTCACTGCTCCCTGGCAAGCAGCTGGGGTGGGGGTGCTGAGGGGCAAGGTGGGGGTCAGAGAGGAGCCCTGGCAGGGTGGGGAGAGGAGCGCCTGCATCGCGGGGAAGCCATGGGAGGAAGGTGGGATGGGCAGCACAGGGCGGCTGGGGGGCAGCCAGCAAGAGGCAGCAGCACAGCTGGGAGCGAGCGTGTGATACTGGCTGGGTTCACAGGACACTTCAAACACACAGAGGTTCTGAAACCGCTGTGGGTTTAAAGTTGCTTGGGGGGGGGCCCTAGGAACGATCAGGCACAGCAGGGTTCCCTGGCCATCTCCCCTCTCCCCTCTCCGGTCCTCCTGCAGCTATCCCAGGGTGCACCGCAGGAGCACCAAGGTTTCCCCCTCCCCCAGAGCTGCCATTTGCCCTAATACCACCACCACCCCGGCCACTGGGGATTCCCTCTGGTTCTGCCACTTCCCGAGGCACTATCGACTTGGGGTAAATGGCAAAACTGAGGGGACAGTTGGGGCTTCCCAGCACACACATGCCCCCCAAAAAACCCCTGGCGATCCTGTGTGGAAGGGGGGAAACTGTGGGGGTATCCCCAAAACACCCTTTTTTGCAGGATTGTGGGGGGGGGCTTAGGGGGGGGTGCCTCTGGGTTATCCATACTTGGGAAAGTGAGGGCAGTCCAGGGGAACATGAGCCCCCCACAAAAAAATCCTGAGGATTCTGCTGGAAGGGGTGCTTTCCACTCACCCCAACCTTTTTCTTTTTTAAAAAATGTAAAAGAAATAGGTAGCCGTGGGCTACAAAGTTCCACTTTGGCATGGACACCGTGTTCAGACAAGTGCACATGCCAAATTGGAACTTCGTAGCCCATTGCTGACTATTTCTTTTATATTAAAAAAAAAAAAAAGTTGGGGGGGGGAGAGGAAAGCTCCCTTTGCTAGTCCCTTGGCAAGAGCAGCAGCCCTTGTCTGCCACTCTTGCCAAGGGGCTCTGTGTCTTTTTGGCTTCTCATTGGGTTAGCCTGTCATCTGGGTTCAGACAACACATTAAACCCGCTAGGGTTTTCTTAACCCTACTGCAAACCATGGCTCATCAGGGTGGTTTATACGCCACACCAGACCAGGTTGGCTTATAAACCACCACGTAGCATTCAGACAACATGCTAAGCAACTCTGCCTCTTAACCTACTGAGGTTTAGCACGAACCCAGTCACTGTTTATATGTATGTCTGTGTGTTTTGCTTGTCTGGGGGGGGTGGGGGGTTGTATCGTGTGTCTGTGTGTTTTGTTTGCCTACGTGTGTTTCTTGCATTATGTGTCTGTGTATTCTGTTTGCCTGTGTGTTTCTGTTCTGTGTCGGGCGGGTGGCTGCATTTGTGTGCATGTGTTTTCTGTGTAGGATGCCTAGCTGGGTGTTTGTGTGTGTCTTGTAAATCAGCATTCCTCCCCCAGTGCCCACAACCCTTGCTTAATATTCAAAATATGCCCACCAGCCCAAAATGGTTGGAGGCCCCTGATACAAATGGTGGTGCTGGGCTCCCATAAGACCATTATGTCTGGAGTCTAAAATTACCTACGTGCACAACTGATCTGTGGTGATTAACCTACAAGGGCTTGTACAAACAAGCAAACCATAAAGGACTGTATATTCATGATCAGCTGTGCACCTTTGGTTTGCGTTCACGGTGTACCACTCTACCAACCAGTCCTGCCAAAAACTTTCTTTCATCCAGATCAGAATAGAACATGCATCTGGGACACTTTGAACATTGAGTCATTATGCACATGTGTCCTGTTGTGCATAACGTTGAGCTGCATCATTGGTTTGTTCATTTTCTTTTTGCACAGGCAATGAGCTACCTTGCTCAGACCTTGGGAGTCTTCACCTGGGACACACAGACTTTGCTTGGCTCTCGACTTCTTAGCAACAACAGCAGCCTCTGTGCAAGGGGAGGCTGGTCTCCTGGCATCTGCAAGCAAACCGTCTCCACTCAGCCTGTTCATCTTGACGGTGGCTGACCTAATGCCTTCGGAGCAGCTGCACTGACATCCTCTGGCTATCTTGCTATTTCAGATGCCTGGCTGATGTGTCTAGGGGTGCACACTGAAGCATCACCAGCTAGGAAGGAAAGAGGAAACCAAATTCACTCAGTGCTGGATGGATCTGCTGGTGCAGAATATTTCAAAATGTTGACAGTTGCCATGTTGTCCTTGGACTCTGAAAAGCGGGGAAATTCCCTTTCCCCACCGGCATCGTGGGACCCCACCGGCTTTTTCAATGAGTCATTCTCAGATCAGTAGTTTAGCTTGAACAGCAGGCAAAAATCCTAGACCATGTATGAGAATCCACACAGCGGACTATTCAGGTTATTCAAAGCAAACAAACAAAAGGCTGTAAATCTGGTCCTTTCTGAGTTATATAGTCAATACTAATGGCTGTACCCGGCTTGTTGAATTCCTTTGCTCCAACCTTCCCCAACTTAGTAGCCTCCTCCCAATATGTTGGACAACTCCCAACATCTTCAGTCAGCATAGCCAACACATCTGTAGTCCAACACATCTGGAGAGTACAGTGTTGGGGAAGGCTGCTCTAAGGTACAGAGGAAGTCTGAGGGTGAAAAGATGGTGGTCAAAAGTCATGGCTTCTTCCTTTAAATATCGACAAAATTGGCCACGGACGAACCATCTCCTTGGAGAAAAACAGATTCCTAAACTTCCCCTCTGACAACAACGGACTCTGCCAAATTACTCTTCGCTGATCCCCACTGGCCTGCTGCCCATCACTGTCTGGGAAGAAGAACAGGAGCCTCCTCGAGCTCATCCAAGCTGCAACTCCCCACGGAAGCCAATGACATTTCAGTTTAATGAGCCAGTCGGGCAGCTGAAGCAGATAAGCAGGAGTGAAAAGGGTTAAGTGCCTGTCACAATAAAAACCTCTGAGGGCACTTGACCTTTTAACATTCTTCGCCTCTCTTTGGGAGTGGGCATTTTGGGACTGTATGGGGAGGCTCCTTCCCCCCCCCCTTTTTTTTTTGCTCCAGCCTGTTAAAACAGAGATTCCACTAAGGGGGAAAGTATTTGTTGTATAAGGTCTTTACCACACACCCACATGCGCGCACACACACACAGAGAAATGATCCACAGTAACACGGGGTTGCATCTGTGCGCTACAAGGCAAACATGAAATTCTCTAACCTTGTATGGCAAATGTGGGGGCATGGGGAAAGGTCAGATGGGGAAGGAGCACATATCCCGCTCTCCGGTTTCCCCTGCAAATGCTCTTCCTGGCTGGTTAATAGATTTTCTTCCACCCAGCCAGGGGTGGTGCTGGTTACCGAAAAGATCTGGGGCTCCTCAGGCCTACAAGACAAAAAGAAATGCACAATTTTGCATATGCTAATTTACATATGCTCTACAGTCTCTCTGTGTGTGTCTTTCAAGGATCCTGTCTTCTAAGGACACTCCTATTTGTAAATGACGTTTATAGATAGTCCATGTTTCACAGGCATACAATAAAGTTGGTAATACAATGGCTTTATAAACCAGCGTTTTGGTCTCCCTACAGATATCCCGATCCTCGAACATAAACGTCACTTCCACCTCCTTGAAAGATTTCATCAACATTGCCTCCGGAAAATCCTGCGAATTACTTGGGAAGATTGGCGAACAAATGTCAGTGTACTGGAAGAAGCAAAGACTACTAGCATTGAAAAACTGGTCCTTCAACGCCAACTTCAATGGACCGGTCATGTTGTTCGAATGTCTGACTGCCATCTCCCAAAGCAGTTACCGTACTTTATTCCCAACTCAAGGATGGAAAGCGGAATATTGGTGGCCAGTATAAGAGGTTTAAAGATGTTCTTAAGGCTAATCTAAAAAAATGCAATATAAACATCGAGAACTGGGAAGCTCTGGCCCATGAACGCTCTAGCTGGAGGTTGGCCTTTCACAAAGGTTCTATGGACTTTGAAGAGGCCCGAGTGCAAGGTGAAAGGGAGAAACGTGCTAAGCGAAAAGCACATCAAACGAATCCTTTACAGGACCATCCTTCCATCTGGTAACCTGTGTCCTCACTGTGGGAAGCTGTGTGGATCTAGAATTGGCCTCCACAGTCACTTACTGGACCCATCGCTAGAATCTATACACATTTTTTTAGAATTTCCTCTTTTTATAATTTTCTTTTTGTAATTTTATCCTGGAAGACAATCTTACTCGGTCACTAGTGATCGCCTACTACTATCACCCATGGTTCTCTCCCCACCCCCTCATCATTTTAACCAAGGGAAGTAGGGGTAGGAGTGTTGGACTGGGACTCAGGAGATCCGGGTTCTAGTCCCCGCTCAGCCAGTGAAACTCACTGGGTGACTTTGGGCCAGTCACTGACTCTCAGCCTAACCTACCACACAGGGTTGTTGTGAGGATAAAATGGAGAGGAGGAGGAGGATTATGTAAGCCACCTTGGGTTCCTTGCAGGAAAAAAGGCAGGGCATAAATATAATAAATAAATAAATAAATAAATAAAGTCAGTGAGCTTTTTTATGCCTGAGTGGGGGATTTTATTTATTTATTTATTTATTAATTTATTTATTTATTATATTTATACCCTGCCTTTCTTCCTGCAAGGAACTCAAGGCGGCTTACATAATCCTCTTCCTCCTCCTCTCCATTTTATTTATTCAAAACATTTTTATCCCACTCTCCAGCCAAGGCTCCAAGAGCAGCTTACAAAAAATTAGAAAGAAGGTACTCCCTCCAGGCAGGCTTACAATCTAAAAGACATGGCAAAAAAAAGGAAAGGGGACTGGGAGGGAGGGAGGGAGGGAGGAGGAAAAAAGCAAATTCAGCATGGCTAATGGCAAGGGATGCTGGGAGCTGTAGTCCAGCAACATCTGGGGACCCAAGGTTGGGAACCACTGTGCTAGATACTTAGTTGCAAAGTTCAGCAGGTCACGGAGCTGGGCCTAGAACACAATGGAAGGGATGCTGCTTCCTCTGAAATTCTCAGCAGTGAGGTTTGGTAGCCGGAGGGAGGAGGGATCTCAGCCAGAGGTGAATCCCAGCCCTGGGGATGGTGCCAGGTTGCTGCTTCCTCTGCCACAGATGGGCAAATTTGAACTCAGGCCACCTGGATCCTCCTCACCTAGCAATGTAACCACAACACCACACTGGCAGGCAAATACGTCCTCTGCCCCTAGATATGGGTTTGGGAACACACGTCTGCCAAGATAATACGAAGTTCTGCATGCACACAGAGCTGCTGATTTCCTTGTCATAGCTCATTACAGTTGTTATTTATATTAGTATATCTTTTATATAGCACCACCATCCGTTTACAAGATGACAGATTCCCAGAGTAACACACGAACAACAGCCAGGTCTCTGCCCCCAAGGAGTACAGCCCATTGCCCAACTCCTGTCCACCTGGGGTCCCAATCCACCTTGCTGGGGGTTCCCAAATAGCCACCCCTGCTTCCCCCAACCACCAACCATTTGGTGGCTTCTCAGCTTTGGCACAGTTTCTCCCCCCGCCCCCAATCTGAAAGGGGGAAAAGCCTCTCCTAAGGCTCAGTTACTGGGAGGAAGAGCTTTGAGCTAAGATATGCTCCTAGAAAGGAGTTCAACAGCTGTGGTCCAAGTGTTGATACTGCACGGGACAACAAAGAGAAATGAAGGCAGAGAGTAGAAGAACAAGTGGCAGATGCAAGGAGGCATCCGTACCGTAACCTTCATTTCTATTAGGAAGGAGCACTATCAGGGCTTAAGCGGCAGGGTTCTGGTGGTGAAGGTGGGTGTACTTGGAGAGTACTTGTACTTGTACTTGTACTTGGAGAGAATTGCAGACATGGGAATTTCCAGGCAAAGAGTCAAGGCCCGGCAGGAGACTTTTGAGTGATTGTCTGAATCCTCTTGCAGTGTTCTGTCAAAAGCCTGGCTCGCCAATTACTCAATATTAATGGAGCATGAAGTCACGAGAGGAAATAATACTGTAATTTTTCTGGACAGACCTGGAGATGAAAAGAGGAGGTTTTTTTAAAACACACACACACACACACACACACACACACTGCCCAAAGTCTTTAGGACAGTGTATCTATATGCAGTATGTTTGAATGAATACTATGGCATGATCTCCCCACTGAGCCCGCCTGGCGCTGTAGAATCATAGTAGAGTTGGAAAGGGCCTATAAGGCCATCAAGTCCAACCCCCTGCTCAATGCAGGAATCTTTTCAGCACCAGGTTAAGACTTGTCCTTTTCTCCGAGGCATTCAATGGCATTTAATGGCACATGGGGGGGGGGGGGCTTTTATACCAGTCCAGTTATATTGGAAAAACTGTTTTAGCTGCTTTTAAAAATGTTTTTAAATTCTGTTTTAAATTTTGTATATTGGAAATTTTATGCTGTTTTCATTGTATTGTGGTTTTTGTGTTTTTATGAATTGTTGTGAACCACCCAGAGAGCTTTGGCTATTGGGCAGTATAGAAATAAATAAATAATAAATACTCAAAAAGGGCAAATTTGCCAAAATAGCAAATTTCCGTCCCCTTCCGCTGCATTCTGCTCCAAGTGGAATTTCAGAATGGAGCCCCACAGGGCTATGGGTTGCCATCTTGTATTTTGAAAGTGCCTTGCACACAGATAGCACATCTTCGTCATCCCTCCAACTATGAGATGCTGAGGACAAACACCTGGTAGTAGCCCATTTCTGTTGTGCCAGGCTTATGATCTTCCTAAGAGTATCTAGCTTGCCACAGTTGGAGACAGTGCACTGGTACAGCAGCCTCATCGGACTCCAGTTGAAATTTCTGAATTGCATTCAAGATAAGAGGAGCATGTTCATTCAGAATGGATAGCTTCCACTGTCCCCTGCTGTGCTATCTTCCTGCAAACTATTTACTAAAAGGATCTAGCTGAACACAAATCAGCCTGCATTTTCTATTGATTTGTTTCCTTCTATTAAAAAAAAGTTATTCCCAGTCCAACATCACTAGTACCAAAGTGTGTGTGTGTGTGTGTGTTTGGCCTGATTGTCTGGTCTGCCTCAACTTACTGTTCAAGCAAGTGAGCAATTTGAAAGGGATTGATCGGTTAAATGTTATCTATCAACACATGTTAGGAGTGCTTTTATGGGGCCAATATGGAACAGCGTGCACACACACGAACAGAGTAGTTCTATGTAATAATGGTGCCGTGGTAATAAAGGTGTAGGGTAAACAGCTGTTATGTAAGCTCTTGTGTTGTGGTAGTCTGTGCAGTGTAATGGCTAGAGTGACCAACTAGGACTGCAGAAACCCAGGTTCAAATCCCTACTCAGTCATGATGCTCACTGTTTGGCCAGGCTTTGGGCCAATCACCAGCTTTCAGGCTAACCCACCATACAGGGTTGTTGTAAGGATAAAATGAAAAGGGGAGAACCTTCTGCAGTACCTTGAACTCATTGGAGAAAGGGTGATACATAAATGTCAGAGATAAAAAGGTCTTCACCTGGTGCCAGAAAGACCACAAGGTAGGTGCCAGGTAAGCCTCTTTGGGGAGAGCATTCCACAGACAGGGTGCCACCACTGAGAAGGCCCTCTCTCATGTAGCCACCCGCCTTGCTTCATTTAGTATGGGTGCCTTGGGAAGGGCCCCAGACGATGATCTTTAATGTCCAGATAGGTAAATATGGGAGATGCTCCTTCGGGTGACCTGGCCCCAAACTGTGTTAAGGCTTTAAAGATTAAAACCAGCACTTTGGATTAATATTAATATCAAATATCATCATCTATACCACCTTTTTTGCCAAAAAGCCACCAAGGCAGTGTAAGCTAAAATAAAGGAATAAAACCATGAAAACCAAAGCAAACATTAATAAACCCCTAAAACAATAGCACAACACCAAATAAAAATGATCTCCTACCTTTCCACTCCAAATGGTGCTCAAGGTGGCTTAGAACAATGCAATGAAAAAGTTATAATTAAAACATACAATCAAATCGGTTAAAAGTAGATCAATAAAATGAAGAAATAAACTGCACTCACCAGCTAAAAAAAACTATTTCAGCAACTGACAGTCAGCTTAAGGGCCCAAAGCCTTTCTGAATATGAATGTCTTGACCAGCCAGCAGAAGGACATCAAAAGATGGGGACTATGCCTTGCAGAGTATTTTAACAAGGTAATGATTTGTTGTGGTCATTTTCTTTGTTTGTATACTTCATTATAACTGTCACAATTGCAAATGGCAATAATGATGAAGATGATGTCATCTCCTACAACTGAAATGAAACCTAAAAGCATTTGATTAGATCCTTTCCTTTTCCTCTTTGCCTACACTACACTGTCTGTAGAGAAGACCAGTTGGTGTAGTGGCTAGAGTTAGGACTGGGGAGACCCTGGGTTCAAATTACTCCTTAGCCAGAACACTTGGCTTACTTGTCGACTTATGCTAGTCCAAGCCTTCCCCAGCTTGGCACCCTCCAGATGTGTTGGACTACCCACCCCATCATCTCCCACTGGCTGGGGATGATGGGAGTTGTAGTCCACCACATCTGGAGGCTGGGGGAGGCTGTGCTGGTCTCCACCTCTAACAGTCTAACCTAATTTACAAGGTTGTTATGAAGATTTTTGAAGTGGGGATACTCAGAATCGTGTTTTGTAGCCTCCAACTGGTGCCAATGAGTAAGCCGGCATCTGGAGCAGGGGAATGCTGACATGGAGGTGGTGGTGGTGGTGGTGAACCCATGGAGGTCACTTTGCCAGGAAGGACTCCCTCCAAAGAGAGGTAATCTGTCCTACTTTACAGAGAACAGTCCTCTATTTACAGGCATCCTCTATTTGAAGAGTCGTCCAGCTCAAGTCCCATCTAAAGGGAAAGACCCATAAGAAAGGGGATCAGGGGCCTTGGAGTTGCCCATCCACACTTCGCACCTGGGCTGCAGACTGAGCAGGTGCTCAGGTCACCTGGACAGCACATCGGGCACCCTCTGCTTCTTCGCTTCAAGCTTTTCCTGTTCAGAAGAAACAGCTTTGGGGGAAGATTGGCTAGCGAGAACCAAGTGCCTTTCTTGGCCTTGCAGCAACCCGCAAAGCCAGGAGAAAGGGGGCCCCATTTTGGTTTGATTTGTCCTGGCAGAGGCAGAGGTGCAAGATGAAATCCAGGAGATGAAATCTGAGCAATTTCTTGCTTCGCTTTTCTCTGGACAGTATATTAACACTATAAAGAAGGCCGACCAGTGGGAGTTCTTGCCCTTTCATTGTCAAGCCCCCATTTCAAAGGCCAGAGCAGGAATTCCTGATGTCGCTTTGTTTCCAAGGGCTGGAGTTCTCTAGGACAGCAATTTTGCCAAACAATTGGGCTGAGCTGAATTGATTTTTTTTTCTTTTTGGAAGGGGGGGGTGTCATAGGGTGGCCAAGTGTCTTTTTGTACAGAGGACAGTCCTCCGTTTTCAGGGCTGCCAGAGGCATGTCCTCTATTTGAAGGGCTGCCCTGTCCAATCCTGGTTTAAAGATAAAGAACCATAAAAACTTCCCGCCATCTCCAGTTAGCACCTGGGGAATAGGTCACTTCTTGATCACAGTCTTCCACACCATGGTGAGATGTATGGTATTTCTATTTTAATTATAGTCAACATTTCTAAATTTGTGTCTAAACATATATATTAGCACATGCAAATTATATGAAAATCAGTGCCCTCATTTTTGGCAATTCATAAATAACTACCTGGGGGGTAGAGGGGGTAGTATATATCTCTCATAAGAACATAAGAAGAGCCCTGCTGGATCAGACCAAGGGTCCATCTAGTCCAGCATTCTGTTTACACAGCGGCCAACCAGTTGCCCACAGGAAACCCACAAGCAGGACATGAGTGCAGTGGCAGCACCCTCCAGCCCATGTTCCCCAGCAACTGTTGTACATAGGCAGACTGCCTCTGGTACTAGAGGCAGTATATAGCCATCAGGACTAGTAGCCCTTGATAGCCTTCTCCTCCATGAATTTGTCCAACCCCCTTTTTAAAGCCCTCCAAATTAGTGGCCTTGTGGAAGTGAATTCCAGGCACTGTGTGAAGAAGTCCTTCCTTTTATCTGTCCTGAATCTCCCACCAATCAGCTTTGTGGGATCACCCCATCAGGTTCTAGTATTATGAGAGAGGGAGAAAAAGGTCTCCCTATCCACTTTCTTCACACAGTGCATAATTTTGTACACCTCTCTCATGTCTCCCCTTACTCAAATGGGGAGGGGGTTGTTGTGAGGATTATTTAAGAGCGATGTCCCCAGTGTATTGTTGTTGTTATTGTGTTTTTATCACTTTTCATATCATACCAATTGTATGTGTTTGATTGCTGTATGCCACCTTGGGAGGGCTTCTGTCCTGAAAGGCAGCCCCAAAAATATTTTAAATAAATATATATATATATATATATATATATATATATATATATAATAAAATAAGTGTGTATTTCTTGCTCCTCAATGGCTACAGATCTGCACTTGCTTCAAGGGTTGAGTATGGGTTGAGTGTGGGTTGTCGTTGAACTGTGTGTGGTTGTTGAAACATGTGTTATCATGTTGTCTGAACCCAGCTGTGCTAATAAGCCATGGCTTGTTAACCAAAAACGACGCATGAAGAGAATCCACTGTTTGTTGTTGGGTTGTGAACTGTGGGTTGTTCACCATGGTTTGTTATCTCAGCTGGGTTCAGACAACACAATAGTAGTAGTACGTGATCACTCATGACCGAGTAAGATTGTCTTCCAGGATAAAATTACAAAAGAAAATTATAAAAAGAGGAATTCTAAAAAAATCACGTAGACTCTAGTGATGGGTCCGTAAGTGACTGTGGAGGCCAATTCAACACAATAACCCACATTTCAACAACAAGCCACACTCAACCCATACTCAACCCTTGAGTGTGAGTTATCGTGGTGTCTGAACCCAGTCATTATTTCAGCTATTTGAATTCAGTGGGGCTTACTCCCAGGTAAGTGGGTGTTTGGGCCTACAACTCCCCTCACCCCTCACAATTGCCTATGCTGGCTAGGAAGTCTACATTTTATTATCATATTTTCAAGTTCTATCTTCGCTGATTAATTGCATGGAAACCAGAAAGAAAACTTTACCGGACTGATAGTTCACGTTATTCCAAAGGATATTTGAAAACACCTACTCAAGGGGAAACAATGTATTAATTTGCAGTTTTGCTTGTATGGAAAAGCTGACAGAATGAGCTTTATAAATTACCTGGGCACACCTGACTTGCCAAATGGGTGTTCCCTTGGCATGAATTTCCTCCCAACCTTATACCACAACATAACATTCTATAATTCCATCTGAGTGATTAACAAAGGAAAACTGACAGTCATGACCCACCTTTCACACCTGGCAGTTATAGTCTTTTCTTAGAAGTCTCCTACACACACACACACACACACACACACTTCCCCCCCCCTATTGGCTTATGCCAGTGGTTCTCAACCTTTTTTTGCCCCATGCACCCTCTTCACCTTATGTCAGAATGTCATTCCCCCCCTTTCCAAGATTGTCTGACTTAATCTGTGCCATACAATAAGGTGCGATGTCCTGTAGTTTATGTACAATCTGTAGAATTGTAATTTGTAGAAAGATCAGTATTCCAACAGTTTGAGTCTGTGGTCCCCATTCCCACCCTGAAACCCTAAAATTTCCCCCCTGGTTGAGAACCCCTGGCTTATGCAAAAGACTTGGTTCTGGCTGGATGCCTGGACAGGAAATTTAGCATCTTCCATACAAATACAAGATCATCACCATTTACTATTTTAAAAGAGCACCTGATATATACTAAAAACTGTGCAAAAATTGAGAACTCACAGGTCACTACCCACAGCTTCACAAACAGAGGGGGGGGGGGAAGGGTTGGTTAGAAGACAACCTAGGTAAAAGAAGGTGAGCTTCAGAATAGCAGCTTCTTTACACTGTCACACAGGGTTGGCGTCAGGCCCACACCCCAGCAGGGACCCACTGACAAGAGCCCACTGGACTTGCTGCTGCTCTTCACCATTGCAACTTGCTTGTTCACCTGTCCTCTAGCTCTGGCCCAGACAACGGTGGTGGTGAAAAGGAAGGAGGAGCAGAAGATCATAGAATCATGGAATCATAGAAAAGTAGAGTTGGAAGGGGCCTACCAGGCCATCGAGTCCAGCCCCCTGCTCAATGCAGGAATCCAGGTCAAAGCATCCCCGACAGATGGCTGTCCAGCCGCACCTTGAATGCCTCCAGAGTGGGAGAGCCCACCACCTCCCTAGGTAGTTGGTTCCATTGTCTTATTGCTCTGACAGTCAGGAAATTTTTCCTGATGTTTAGGTGGAATCTGGGTCCCTGTAACTTGAGCCCATGATTCCGTGTCCTGCAAACTGGGATGATCGAGAAGAGATCCTGGCCCTCCTCTGTGTGACAACCCTTCAAGTACTGGAAGAGCGCGATCATATCTCCCCTCGGTCTCCTCTTCTGCAGGCTACACATGCCCAGTTCTTTCAGTCTCTCCTCATAGGGCCTCGTTTCCAGTCCCTTTATCATCCTTGTTGCCCTCCTCTGAACCCTCTCCAGTTTGTCTACATCCTTCTGAAAGAGGCTGCTGCCTACTTGCTCCCTGGCTCTCTGCCTGTCTGTCAGGAAAGCAAGTGGTAGCATTGATGAGAAAGAGGAGGAGGAGCAAGGGCAGCTGGTGATAGTGGTGGTGAGAAGGTCAGCTCACTGAGGGTCTTGCCTAAGGACCCCCCCAAAAAAACCAGGAGCCGGCAGTGCTGTGACATATTAACAATAAACATGAGCAATAGAAATAAAACTTTACCAGCAGAGCTGGTTCCAGGTTGCTGCTGCTGCTGCTGCTGTTGTTGTTGCTGTTGTTGTTGGGGGCTGTCAGCAAAGTGCCCTCTAGTGCCCCCCTCCTATGTCAGTACCCCCCATGGCACACTTACCGGGGGAGGGCAGCAAAAGCAGCCCTCCAATCCACGCCCAGCAGCTTCCATTGGGGATCTGGGAGCTGCCATTCTAACTTCCCACAATGCCTGGAGTGACACTACATCAGGGGCACTGTGGGACATTAAAACGGTGGCCTGGGGCCAAAAGAGTGCTTTATGTATCATCACTGGTGAGCCCTGAGATACACCAGGAGCCCAGCAGCGGCCCGATGGTGCCGGGTTCTGCTGCTGGGCCTGACCAGGAGGAAAGAAGCAAGGACTAGGAGTCAGCCGTAAGAACAAAACAGAGGGTGTACTTACAGCTTCACGGGGTCGCTGGCATCCCTTCCAAATTTGAATCAAGGTGTGATAAAAATGGAACCCACAGAAATATTTTTGTGTTAAGAACGTCATGTTAAGAGCTGTATGAGATTCAACACTTAAAGCACAGCTTCTTTGGAGTATGTATGCAATTCCTCCTCCACTAGAGCATGACTAGAGAGCTCAGCCAGTGTGGCATGGTGACTGGAGCAGTGGTTCAGAAACTCAGACCCACGGACTAAACCTGGCCCACTGGGGGTACCAATCACTATCCCTTTCTCAGCCTGGCCCCAACCCCTCCCTCTCCCCGGGTTGTGGATTGTTTGATGGCTTCCCGGCTTTTATACAGTTTCCCCCCCACACACACTCTAAAAGGTTGAAATGCCTCTCCTAAGACTTAATTACTGGCAGGAAGAGCTTTAAGGTAAAATACACAGATATTTTGGCCCTGGCACATTTTGTCTTAGGTCCTTCGTGCCCCTGGAATGTGAACCCCACGAACTTCTCAGAAATTGAATTTGGCTCACAGGTTGAAAGAGGTTTAACATTCCTGGGCTAGAGCAAAGGTGGACTGGGATGGGGAAAAAGGTGGATTCAAATCTCCCCTAGACAGAGGTTAAACTTCTAGAGTTCCCAGAGATGGAGCAGAATACTAAAGAACGACAACTCTAGTAACTCACTACTATTAATATAAGACATCTTCAAAAATGGTAAACATTGGGAGAAAATGGGATTTATCAAGTAGCAGGGACCAGAAAATTAGAGTTGCCCCCCAGTAAATAGGGACAGTTGGAGAAGATGTCACCAATGGAAGGGTTGTGAGACAAAATACTGTACTTTGCCCGCTCCCCATTCCCAGCATGTTGGCTGGGTATGCTGGGAATTGCAGTCCAACACGTCTGGAGGGCACCAGCGTTTGGGGGAAGGCCAAGCACAGACGTTTGCCATCTGTGAACAAGACTTCTCTCTTTCTCTCCCTCCCTGGAACTTTTAAATGAGAGTGTACAGCTTAAAGAAAAAATTCTCTTAAGAGATCTCTAATTTCACTAAAAAGGGAGATGGCAGATGTGGGGCAGGGGGGGGAGAGACCCCTGACTATTTAATTCAGGCCCTTTAGATTACCGCTGGCTTTATCAGTCTTCTGCATGTAAGAAGGCTTGGGAGAGCAGCCAGCTGTAATTAAAGCTACAATTTGTTACTTTTGATTTTAATTTTTCCCTCCCACGTTGTAGTTGCTGTAGAGATGTCTTATCAATGAAGATGTTAAACTGTTCCACTAGTGGGGGATAAAATAGTCTCTGACCACTGTATCCTAATGTGTGTGTGTTTTTCTATTTTAAATCACCATAAAACCTGAAATGAAGACACATTTTGAAACCTATTTCGTGCTATTTTATTTATTTATTTAATTACATTTTTGAATCGCCCATCTGGCCGGTTGCCCGGCCACCCTGGGCGATGTACACTCAACAATACAATAATAAAACATAACACAATTAAAACAGTATTTTTAAAAAAAAAAATTAAATCCTAACCCACCCCATATTCCTTCCTGAAATACGTTTTTAATGCGCGGTGGAAGCTCATCTCAGATGGGACATGCTAGTTTTGCTCCAGCTGGGAGAAACCATAGGAGTTAAACTATGGAATTCACTTTCACAAGAGGTAGTGATGGCCACCATTTTGGAGGGCTTTAAAAGGGAATTGGACAAATTCCTGGAGGAGGAGAAGGCTCTCCATCGCTGCTGGTCCAGATTGGCTATATGCTAACTCCAGTATCAGAGGCAGTATGCTTCTGTACACCAGTTGCTGGGGGGAATGGGCGGGAGGGTACTGTTGCACTCATGTCCTGCTTGTGTGAACAGCATGCTGGAGTAGATGGACCCATAGTCTGATCCAGCTGGGCTCTTCTTATGTTCTTATGAGGAGAAAACCAGTTTGAGCTCCTTGCGGTGTCAGCGGGAAATCATTCTCCTGTTGAAACGAAGGGGAGCTGAGCAGGAGGTCACCTGTCAAATGTTCCTTATCTCAAGGCCAATCTTGGGCTATGTGGGCATCGCAGCTATATCTGCCAGGCCTCAGAGACCAGCTGCAGTCATAGGCTGAAAGTCTGGCAAAAGCAAATGAGGATCAGTGGGCCAGAGGCAGAGGATGGGGGCTACAGTCAAGTTCTCAAGGCAAGGGAGCCTGGATGACTACCCTCCAAGATAAGTTGCTCAGACTGAAGAAAAAAGCCTGGAGCAACAGTTATATAGAGCCTGCCAGAGCCCTATTGGTTCTCCAGGTCACCTGGTCCATCAAGGCCAAATAACAGCAGCACCATCTCCGGCCATCATTGTGGGTTGTGCTGCAGAACAGCAGAGATTAGGATGATGGCCCTCCGTCTGAAAGCTGACCCAGTAGGGCAGTGTTCTCCAACCTTGGGTCCCCAGATGTTTTTGTCCTACAACTCCCAGCTACGCTGGCTGGGGCATGCTGGGAGTTGTAGGCCAAAAACATCTGGGGACCCAAGGTTGGAGAACACTGCAGTAGGGCATCTGCTCTCCGAGTCCCTGGTTGGATACCCCAAAGAACTGCCTGGTGGGATTCCCCTCCACCACCTGTGGTCTCAGTGGCCCACCTGAGGGGCTGACCAGCAGCATTCAGCAGCTGCAGTTCCGCAATCTGTAGCAGGTGGCTGTGAGCCACTGATAGGGATGTTGCTAGAGCCCCAGCCCCAAAACTATTTCAAAAGCCTCTGGATCTATTCCCAAGAGAACCCTTAGTATCCCCACTGGTGCCAATAGAAGCCCCCCCCCCAGCTTAATTGCCATGCATGGAGAGGGTTAGTTTTCAAGGGGGGTTGCAGCTGGGAGGGACACCCCACCCAAAAAAAATCTCCCCCTGCATGGCAATTAAGTTTAGGGGGGAAGACTTTTTCCATTGGTTTGAGATGATCTAGTGCAGAGTGTAAAATGAACTGAACCATTTATTTTATTTGAGATTATTTGTATGAGAAATGAATTGGCTCTGGCTCCAGTGAATTTTTTTTAAAAATCCTCATAATTATTTCTATATTTGTATATATAGATATAAAGTAGCATATGCATATTTTATGCAGATTCATGCCCTATGGGCCTGGGCCCCAAAACCTTTAAGTGCCAAGGAACAGCCCTACACCACCATTTTAAATTTCATGAAGGCATCATCCCACGACACTCCCAAGAATACCATCTGCTGGTGAGGGAGGCTCTCTAAATCAGGGTGCGTGAGGCTGAAAGTGGAACAAGCACAGAATAGAGTTGGAGGGGACCTCAGAGGTCATCTGATCCATCCCACTTGCTCAGTGCAGGAGTCTGTAACTACAACATCCCTGGCAGATGGCTGCCCAGCCTCTGCTTAAACTGCCCCAGTGAAGGAGAAGCCGCTGCCTCCCAAGGCAGTGACTGGGTTCAGACAACATGATAACCCACACTCAAGGGTTGAGTATGGGTTGAGTGAAGTTGTTGAACCGTGGGTTGTTGCTGGACCGTGCATTATCATGTTGTCTGAACCCAGCTGCGCTAACGAGCCATGGCTTGTTAACCACGAACAACCCATGAAGAGAACCCATGGTTTGTTGTTGGGTTGTGAATGGCGGGTCGTTCACCATGGCTTGTTATCTCGGCTGGGTTCAGACAACACGATAACCCACATTTCAACAACAACCCACAGTTCTATGACAACCCACACTCACCCCTTGAGTGTGGGTTATTGTGTTGTTTGAACCCAGTCAGTCTGTTCTACTGCTGCCAACCAGTACACTCTGGCTATGTGGATGAGACAGAAGGCCAGGCTCCTAGTAAGTCTTTGTATACCATCCAGACCAGTGGCTAGGGTGGCCACTTACAGGCTGCCAAAAAAGAGGAAATGCATCACAAAAAAAAGAAGATACAGACTTGCATAGCATGTGCATATGCTGATCCATATGTATCAGCATGTATCAGCCAGAGCAGCTAGACTGGTGGGGACGAGGAAGAGGGCCTTTTCTGTGGCGGCCCCCGTACTGTGGAACTCTCTCCCGAGTAACCTCCGCCATGCCCCCTCTCTGCTGAGCTTCCGTCGCTCATTAAAAACCTGGTTATTCAGGCGGGAATATGGGGTGGGTTAAGATTTTAAAATTTTTATATTGTTTTAAATGTATTTTATTGTTTTTATTCTATGTACATCGCCCAGGGTGGCCGGTTGCCGGCCAGATGGGCGATAAATAAATATAAATAATAATAATAATAATAATAATGATGATGATGATGATGATGATGATGATGATGATGATGCAAATTTAGAAATATTTTTTAGAATTTAAATAGAAATGCACTCCATCTCACCATGGTGCGGAAGGTGACCCATTTGTCTGCTGGTTCATTCTGCTGTCCAAGTGCTACTAAGTGGTAATGAACAACAGTTCTTAGGGTTCTTTATCTTTAAGACAGACAGCCCTTCAGATAGAGGCCACCTCAAATAAAGGACCGTCCTCTGTAAAGGAGGATTCATGGCCACCTTATGCTCAGCTTGCATGGTGCAGTGGAAAGTTCTGATCCACGCATTGTGTGAACAATGCAGGTGTTCCACATCAAGTTAAAAGGGTGGTGGTGGTGGTGGTGGTGGTGGTGGTTGTTAATAATAATAATAATAATAATAATAATAATAATAATAATAATAATAATAATATTACTATTATTCCCCTCTTCTTATTTTTCTTTCAGATAAGCTCCAGCTGGACACCTGAAATCAAGACCCTTCTGTGTCATGAAAACACCTTCTTGTAGGCAATTTGTTCTTTTCCATTGTCCTCAGAACAGTTTTAAAAACTACATGCGAACTGTTTTAAAAGCTACAACTGGATATTTCAAAAACCATAAGCATCTTTCCAAACCACAGAGAATCGCGTCTGCAAACTATAAAAGGGGTTTCAAAATCCATATATTACATCAACCCCCACCCCCAAAATAAAACAAAACACAACTGCAGTCTTTAAGGCAGCTGTTTGAAATATGAATGAATGTTTGAATATTCAGATTTTAAAACTTAACAATAAAAAGCAGCTAAGGAGACTGCATTGATCTAACCCTTGACTGCATGTTCCTTGGGGTGAGATGTGCAAAGTGTAATGGGATTTCTGTGGGGCTAACGGAACAAGGTTTTGTTTTGTTTTTAGTGCCTTTTCAATTGCAAAAATTGTCCATCAGTTAGTGTGGCAAAAGAATATTGACCTTAAAGATAGGCTGAGTGTGTGTGTGTAAGGCTGATATCCAGGCATTTCCACAGGTGAAAAGGAAAACTCTAATTTTAACTAATGATGAAGAAAAGCTAGCAATCAACCCAATGGAGTACGCCCCAAGGAGTGGGATTCAGACAAGCTGAAAAAGTGATTTACCGTATTTTTAAAAGAAGTGAGTGCTAGACCAATCGTATATGAGTCTACTCAGAAGTAAATCCCACTGAATTTAATAGAATGTAATTATTGCTGCATAAATAATGGGATTCAACATCATGCTTTCTCCTTCACTGTGTCTCCCCCGCACCCCACAACCCCTGTATCACTTAACATCCAGCGAAGAAGAGTTCTGTAGAATTCCAAAGCTTGCTCACAACTTTGTAACATTTCAGCTGGTTCTAATACAGATGTTGCCCGATTGTGGATTTTATATATATATATATAGTGTGTGTGTGTTTGTGTGTGTGTGCGTGTGTGTGTGTGTGTGTGTGTGTGTGCGCACACACATATTTATAATAGGCCAGCATGGCTACTTATATCTTTTGTATGAATCCCATTGCCACTCTACTGTCACCAATTTATTTATTTATTTATTTATTATATTTATACCCCGCCTTTTTTCCTGCAAGGAACCCAAGGCAGCTTACATAATCCTCCTCCTCTCCATTTTATCCTCACAACAACCCTGTGAGGTAGGTTAGGCTGAGAGTCAGTGACTGGCCCAAAGTCACCCAGTGAGTTTCATGGCCGAGCGGGGACTAGAACCCGGATCTCCCGAGTCCCAGTCCAACACTCTCACCACTACGCCACGCTGGCCCACTTTAGGGTTTCTTTGTTTTTTACTGTTTGTCATTCAACAGCACAGCCAACAAATTTATTGCAAATTGGAACCCTTCTTGCAACTTGCTTGCTTTTTGATTTCCACCTTTGCACCACTTGGGGCCCATTAAAGAAAAACAGCGATCTAACATGGACATGTTTACCATTCAAAGGGTGGGAGCTGTAATCCAATCCAACACATCTGGTGAGCACTAGCTTGGGGTAGGCTGCAGTATACCATAGGGCTGGACTAGACATTGACTGGGTTCAGACAACATGATAACCCACACTCAAGGGTCAAGTGTGGGTTGTCATTGAACCGCAGGTTGTTGTTGAAATGTGGGTTATCATGTTTTCTGAACCTAGCTGTGCTAACAAGCCATGGCTTGTTAACCAAACATAACCCATGAAGAGAACCCATGGTTTGTTGCTGGGTTGTGAACTGTGGGTTGTTCACCATGGTTTCTTATCTCAGCTGGGTTCAGACAACACAATAACCCACGTTTCAACAACAACAACCCATACTCAACCCCTGGGTGTGAGTTATCACAGTGTCTGAACCCAGTCATTATGTCAGCTATTTGAATTCAGTGGGGCTTACTCCCAGGTAAGTTCAGACAACTGGGTTCAGACAACATGATAACCCATGTTTCAATGACAACCCATGGTGCAATGACAGCCCATACTTAACCCTTGAGTGTGGGTTATCATGTTTCCTGAACCCAATCATTCCCTTGACATGTAGCATGTGTCTGCATATCTTATCTAGGTAGGACAAGGATAGAATCCTGCCTGCAACCCTGAAGAGTCACTATATATCTTATTTCCCCTTAATTAATTGCATGTGTGTGTTTGCAATATATTTGCAATATAGTACACGGGGAAGAGAGGAACATAGGACCCCGTCCTTATTGACAATACTGGGCTAGATGGTCCTACATTCCTCTCCTCCCCATATACTATATTCCAAATAAGATTCTCCACACACACATGCAATTAATTAAGGGGAAATAAGATATATAGTGATGCTTCAGGGTTGCAGGCAGGATTCTTTCCTTGCCCTACCTAGAGATTCTAGGGATCGAACCCTCAACCTTCTGCATGCAAAGCAGGGGCTCAACCACTGAGCTGCAACATCTCCAAATGATCTCTTATCCCTCCCCTGTGCAATCAGGACAACACACATCCCCCATTGGTGCCAAAGGTGATTCTTAAGGTATCCTGGCCCACCTAGAGTATAAAGGGCTTTACAAAACAACCAGGGCTTTGAAGTGTTGTAGCCAGGTGTGTGTGTGTGTGTGTGTGTGTGTGTGTGTGTTCGTGCTGCATTTCAAGCACGTTTCCCTCCACACCAGCACCATCAGTAATTAAGGCAAAACAAGATAGGTATCAAGGGAAGGTCTAGTTTGGCCCACAGAGTCAAGAGTCAGGCAACAGGTCCACCATAGAGAGTCAAGAGTCAGCCACGTTCCACAGTGCCCCTTACAATGTAAATGTCATCACTCAAAAAAGGAGTAGCCTGAAATACACCCTCAGATGTCATCATCAGCCTTTCAGTCCTGCAAGCAAAAACCAGATGAGAGGAACTACCTAACCTAACTGAAAAGCAACATTCTTTAAGAGGATCTGAAATAAATGGGCAATGTGTCACACATTATAAAGGGATTAGGAAGAGAGAGCAATAAATTATCTTGTTTAGAAATGGAATCCTGCTTTAACACCTTCCAGATAAGCCATTTCCCCTCCCATTAGCCCTCCCTTTGCTCCTAATCTTTCCCTTTTGTTTTGGCTACCAAATCAAGATCCACAATGGCCAAGTGGAATTATTGTCATTCTGATATGGAGAACAAATGGGAAGAGGAAGAATGTTGCCATTCCCTTTGTGACAGGACCATTCATTTGGATGGGGCTGCTAGGGCAGGAGAACTTCCTGCTGGGTTACATTCACAATATGCCTCTTTGCTAGTAGGAGGACAGCATATTATTTATTATATCGAACACTTACATACACGTCTCAAAGCGGTTCATGGAGGAAATTATGGAGGAAACCAGCCTTCCTTGACCTGGTGTCTTCCCAGTGTGCAGGACTACAGCCCCCATCACTCCCAGCCAGGATGGCCAACACTGATCATCTTTCCAGGCTCAGCTTGTTTCTGAACTCAGTTCAAAGCCCGGGTTGCCCTCTAAAACCCTCTATACTCTAGGGGACAAGAATACCTTAAGAATTGCCTTCTCCCTCTTGAACACGCCCATGTGTTAAGATTGTGTTGGACTACAACCCCCATCACTCCCAGCTAACATGGCTGATGCAGGCTGGGGATAATGGGTGGTCTTAGTCCAACACATCTGGAGGGCACCAGGATGGGAAAAGCTGTGTTATGGGGAGCATGCATAAAAGAGAAGGCCTTTTCCGGTAGTGGGGCCTAGATTTCAGAATGCCCTTCCTGTGGAGATTTTCCCAGTGCTATTGTTGCTTGCTTTTTGAAGAGCAATTATTTGTTCGAGCAGGTATTTGATATCCTACTGAATGTTGTACTTAAAACTCTGACCTGACGATGCTGCCTTTTTATTCCACTTTCTGTTTTCGACGTTGTCTTTCCATAAGGATTGCCGTCCTGATTACAATGATTTTTATGCCATATGTGATGATCGTTTTACTTTGTTAGCTGCATTGCATATTTTATGTAGCAAAACAGGGTACCTCTCGAAAGAAGCAGATGAACAAACAAGCCCCTTGTCAATACAATCCTGATCACAAATGTCATTTAACAGAGACATCACATGCCATCTTGGCTTGCCCAAATAATTACATGTCATGGATACATTAGACCTTGCTCCCAAGGCACCCCAAAGGACCATGGCTCTCCTCTCGATACACATGTAAGTCCCATTAACATTAATGATAGCTATTCGCATTTGTGAAGGAGACAAGCAGCCTCCAGAGACTCCATGACTATGAGCGGATAGTACAGTGTGAGATTGCATGCGAGAGGATGCAAAAGAGGGACATTATAACAAAAGACAACCTGTTCCATTGTTCTTACCTGTCTGGAAAAATGGGTACTGCTTTCCCAAATTCAGAGGTTCTCAAGGTGAGCACCCTTTCATTATACCCATCTCTGCATGAAGGCTGCATTGTTCTCATTCTGAGTGAACTCTTGACAACTGTGTGCAGGAATGCATTGGAACATCAGGTTTCCAAAGTAGCTGGCTTCAACCGTTTCCAATTCCCTTTTAACATCTGTAGGCCAAACATGCATTTGGGGACTCACTGCTTGAAGTTATGTCATATACGTGCAACACCCTCCTTGGGTCAGGCCGAGACCTAGTAGAGCAGTCTTCCCTAATCTCATGCCCTCCAGAAGTTTTGGACTACGGTAGTTAAAGTCCAAAACATCTGGAAGGCACCAGGTCTGGGGAAGGTTGTATCCCTGAGTTATATAATGATTTTGGAGTTTTGCAAACACATTCACATGCATCATGTCATTAATTTGACGATGACGATGAAATAATCCATATAATAACCCTGTAAGGCACACTCGGTGTTTTTATCCCCAAATTGCAGATGGGAGGGACTGAGGCTGAGAGCAAGCAAGTGGCTTACCTAAGGATATCTTCATGGCATGGCACCCCAATCCAATTATCAGCACACTTGCATTAATCCTGTGGAAACCAATGTTGCTTCAAGTTCAAATCTGTTGCCTCAAGGATTCATAGAGCTGTTAGATATTCCTACCCAGAGGCTTTAACCCTAAGTAAATAGAATCCTATGAGGTTCAGTCCTTGCTATAAAAGGGAATGTTCTGCTTCTTTTTAGTATTGCAATAATTGGAAAAACTTGCTTTTTTATTTTGGAATGTTTATGTTTTGGGTAATGTATTTTATTTATTTATTTTGAGCTTTAAAAAGAAGAAGGGGGAAAAAACACATTTGGCTCAAGGCGTAGATGGAGGATATTCAAAGTAACCCTATTGAAGCATGTTTCAGTGTTTGCACATTCTAAAGTAATGCATGCCAGACAGAGCCACAGGAGAGTGAGAGAATGGTAAAATCGTGTACGTTCCTTTGTGTGTGTGTGTGTGTGTGTGTGTGTGTATGCGTGCAACACAAGCAGCCATGTAGTCTGCCATTTGTATTGAGCTAAAATTAATGTTTCTGTTCAAGGTTCATTCAATTCTGGTGGAGATTTCACAGCCTACCTGTAAAACATCCAAGATGACGCTAACAATGTTTACTCAGAAGTAAAGCCGACTGAATTCAATGGGGCTAACTTCCTGGTCCAGTGGTCTTCAACTGTTGGGTTGGGACCTTCCACTGCATTAACTCACACAACCAGTGCTTTTTTTCTGGAGAAAAGGGTACCGGAACTCTTGGATTACATTTCCTCGGGAGTAGATGGCGATTAAATTGTAATGCAATTAATAGAAGAAAAGGTGCTGGAACTCAGTTCCGGTGAGTTCCACCAGAAAAAAAGCCCTGCACACAACTCAATATGGAATACTGAATACTAAATACAGAACTGGTTTTATGGACTCATCCATTTTTGGCACCAAGATTCCAGAGAGACAGAGAGAGACAGAGAGAGGCAGCTAAACTTAGCAGCACTGTACGCGTCGGCATCTGTCCTCTCAGACCAAGTTGAGGATTTAGCTCATGCTCTTCCATTTCCATTAAATCTCCCCCCCCCCCTTCTTACACACTCTGCCTGCTCCTTCACACCTGGGTTGCCGTGACACGACACCATTCCACCTCCTACAGCCAGATCCCCCCCCCTCCCCGCCCCACAGCTAATGCTGATGGAAAGGTTCAGTCAGCCACACAGCGCCGGAATGAATCGCACGGACGGTGAACTCTGCATGACTCTGCAAGACCTGCGGAACTTCAAATTGGAAATGACATAACCGCCGAGTTATAGCCAATGGCCATCCTGTTCTTTTACTCAGCATTAACGGGCTATGAAGCAAACCTGGAAAACACTTACTGATGTGGATCGAGCCAGTGAATTCCAGCAGCAGGGCTGGCTCCATGCTCAGTGAAAAGATGTATGGATGACCCATCAGATCCCCACGCGCCCGCATCCTCTTGATGGAATTTGATTAGCCTGGCACAGCTGTCATATCCTCCTCCTCCTGAAGCGTCGTCTGCTAGATGCGTGCTTCCTCAGACAAATTCCAGTGCCAGAAATATTGCCTTTGACACCCCAGTGTATTTTTAACCACTCAGGTCCACTGTATTCATTTACATAAAGCTCTGATGCCGGATCATCAAAGAGCTCAGGAAAGAACCAGCCTGGAAGCACTGTTAAGGCCAGTCCATGTTCTGGCATGGTGCTGACTCAGCTGGCTGATCACTGAATGCCACAGAGAAAGCCATGCTTGTGAAAGACCTCATCAGCAGACATTATGCAAGGGACTTAAGAGGTTCCTGTACACAGGGCAACTTGATACATGCAAGATTTTCCTTTCCTGGACTGCCTGCAAACCAACATAGCATATTTCCGTTAAAACTAGGGACCTCAACTAACTAAAGGC
Organism: Shinisaurus crocodilurus; assembly: GCA_021292165.1. Classification (NCBI taxonomy): domain Eukaryota; kingdom Metazoa; phylum Chordata; class Lepidosauria; order Squamata; family Shinisauridae; genus Shinisaurus; species Shinisaurus crocodilurus. Next base: position 140,088 of record JAHFWL010000581.1, on the reverse strand, counting down.
TTTTAAACCAATTAATCAATCTATTTAAATTTAAGCATAGTCACATGTTACCAAAAATTGTGTATGGGCATTTGGTGGGGGTCGGCATGGGAGGGGACATATATTAAAAGAAGGGCGAGATAATTTACAGTTTAGTAAATGAAAGAAACCGTTCCTTGTTAGGAGGAAAAGGTCAAATGTAATGCCTTTTTTCATCCCCTGCTTCTATACACAACAGAAGTTACAGAACCAGAATCACATTAAAATAGCAACTGTGAGTTGTTTTTATCTTACACTTCCCCAACATTACCCATCTTTGGGTATAAGTGGCTATACCAATCAATCAACAAAAATGTAGTTGATTGATCTATTGATTAAATCAGGTAGACTTACTGCACACCAAAGTCTAGCTCCATTCTTCATGGCCCAGTGGGGGGTACAAATGGATACCGTTTGTTATGTGTCAAAGTGGTGAAGGCATTAAATAATCAGGTACAATGTGCCCTTGGAAGCACAGAGATAGACAAGGACAAGCATTACATGTGGCCCTTACTTCTGGGTTCCATTTGAATGCTGCATATAGAGGGTAGGAGCAGAATGCAGAATGAAGGAGCCATTCTACCCCAAAATCTCTATGGTGCCCTGTCCTATTTCTTTGCATTGGTTGCCCCCAAAATTATTATTATTATTAATTCATCACTTAGGGAGCAATCCTCCAATCCGAGGTCAGAGGCAGCACTGACTCTGGGGCTGGGAATCGGATCTCTCTCTCTCTCTCTCTCTCTCTCTCTCTCTCACACACACACACACACACACACACACACACACACACGCCCCGCTTGCAGCTGGCATGGAAAGAACCATGCCAGCTGCAGCAGGCCTGTGGCTTACGCTGGCTCAGCTTGTCTGAGCGTGGAAAGCTAAGCAGGGTCAAGCCTGGTTATTACTTGGATGGGAGACCCCTCCCTCTAGTTTCCTGCATTGAGCAGGGGGTTGGACTCGATGGCCTTCTAGGCCCCTTCCAACTCTATGATCTATGAAAATCTATGCTCTCTGAGGTTGGGAAAGCAAGGTATCCTGCAGCTGCTCCAGCCTCCTTCCCTCCCCCTCCAAGATGCTCCATGGTAGGAGGACAAAGAGGGCGGGAAGACAGGGAGGCGGAGATGGCCTCCACCACTCCTCCCACCCTGCATTGGGTGACAGTAAACCTCCAGGTTCAGGGGCTTATGAGCATCTCCATTAGATTGAGCCCTTGTAAAGCTTTTCTAAGCACCGGACAGATTTAAAAAAAAAAAAAAAAAAAAAAAGATGGCCCCAGCTCACAGGCTCGCAATCTAATAGACACAGTGCAAAAGGAAAAGAACTGGAAAGAGAAGAGGAAAGCAAGCAGTGCAGCAGGTGTTCCTTCTCAGGCTGCAAGATGGAGCCAGGGTGGCCTTCTCCTTGCCTTGATGTTCTTGCTGGGAGGCACAGGCTGCAGCCTCCCAGTGGAACCTTGGCCGATGGGTGGGGTGCTGCTTTCCATATAGCTAATCAGAAACTGGAAGGGTTCCACTATGTGACCCCTTGGGAAAGAGCATTCAAAGAAGAAAGCAATTGGCTCCTGAGAGGCAGAAGCACTGCAATGTCCAAGATAAGGAAGCTGTGACAAGCCCTCGGAATTAGGCATGGTGAAATACGGCCAGGTGACACATCGCTGCCTTAACGTCCCAGAAACATAAGCCAACAATTCTCAAGAATGTACAGGGTGAAATCTCCTTTCATCACTATTTCATCTCATCCTTGAGCAGCAGGATTCAGCACAGCAATATGAGAGCACACACATTAAGGAAGATCTTGATCCCAAAGAACTGGGGCTTGGATGTAAAAGGATTGTTCTTCAAGGTGGCTAAAAACCATCGTAAAAGCAATGCCCGTTGAACAACTTAAACCAGAGGAGGATAAGATTGCAGGCTTCCTGGATCTACTTTGTCTTTGATTTTACTAGAGCACCAAAGTCCACCAACCACAGCCAGGTGCCAAATAGTGGGTTATGGGCATCTTAAATCAAGGAATGGAACGGGGCAACTCTGAGCACATGCCTAGTGCAGGAACTTGTTTTCAGTATGAAAAGCGAACTGCCAGTTTTCTCACCCAAAAAATCCAGTCCTGTTTTTCTCCCCCCAGCTTTTTATTTAAAGCAACCCAATTTATGAAGGAGGAGGAGGAGGAGGAGGAGGAGGGAGGAGGAGGAGGAGGAGGAGATAATGACTGGGTTCAGACAACACAATAACCCACACTCAAGGGTTGAGTATGGGTTGAATGTCAACTGCTGTTGAACCATGGGTTATCATGCTGCCTGAACCCAGCTGCACTAACAAGTCATGGGTTGTTAACCATGAGCAACCCATGAAGAGAACCCATGGTTTGTTGTTGCGTTGTGAACTGTGGGTTGTTCACCATGGTTTGTGAACTGCCCAGAGAACTTCCGCTATTGGGCAGTATAGAAATGTAATTAATTAATTAATTAATTAATGTTTTGTTATCTCGTCTGGGTTCAGACAACACGATAGCTCACATTTCAACAACAGCCCTCAGTTTAACGACAACCCACACTCAACCCTTGAGTATGGGTTATCGTGTTGTTTGAACCCAGTCAATGTTTTGGTTGTTGCTGTCGTTGGAAAATGGGTTGGCAGAAGCACTTACAGATCACCCAGAGATCTACCAGTAAATCCTGATCTACATTCTGTCCTCCCCTGCCAAAAATAATAAAGCCAGAGGTGAGATGAACTGCAGCAACAGCAAGGAGGAAGATGATGATATCGTCGTCCTCATCACTGCAGTCTCAGTCCATCATATATGTTTGGCCCAGGTACATGGTACACAGGTCGGATACTGTTGCAGAAGGATCTGGAAAGAGGGAGCTTTGACCAAGGCACCAACTATCTCACCCTGTCTCTACAGCAGGGATACGGAATGTCCGGCCCACAGGGGTTCTCCATGCGGCCCACAGTAGGTTCCTCCAGGGGTGGGGCTTGGCCTCCAAGTACCAGCCCCAGGAGGATTCCCCCATGGAGGCATCCCTGCTGTTATCTGCAATCTCAGACTGGATATAACAGCAGGGTTGCGGGTGGCTGCAGGGGACTCAGCTGGCACGGAGAGGAAAGAACCCCCATGCCTTTCTTAGCACTGAGAAAGACAAAATGGGCAGGGGGCGGGCAGTGGCATCCGTGGGCAGGGCCATGCCCACAGATGTCATCTGGCCCACAGAAGGCTGGGTGGGGAGCAATTTGACCCCCTCCCACCCAGAATAAAAAAGGGAAGAAGAAAGAAAGACATACCTGCTAGCTGTGGTAACGGTTGTTGTGAGGATAAAATGGAGAGGAGAAGGATCGTGTACTCTGCGTTGGGCTCCTTGGAGGAAAGGCGGGAATATACATGTAACGAACAACAAACAAACAAACATTTAGTTTGTGTCAGAGACTTCTGTTTCTGATCTTCACAGTGTGCAGTCTTCATTGGGATACTTTAAGGCAGTGTTTCTCAACCTTGGGTCCCCAGATGTTTTTGGCCTACAACTCCCAGCATGCCCCAGCCAGCCAAAAACATCTGGGGACCCAAGGTTGAGAAACACTGCTTTAAGGGTTCCTCCCCACTTTAGGGCAAAATCCAATGGAGCTTCCCATAAGCCTCCATACTTGGAGGATTATGGGCATGCTATGCAGGACGGGAGGAGCACAGAGGCAAAGATCACCCCCCCCCCATGCTCCTTCCGCCCTGCAAATCAGCTAGACGGCCAGTTTCAGCCATCCAGCTGCAGTGCTTCAGACGGGGAGGGAAGGAGGCAGGAGGAGCACGGCCACAACACACCATCCCTTGGCAGCACTGGTCTCACCCCCTCCCTGCCCCCCCCCAGAATGCCCCTTTACCCGTTCTCCACAGTCACTCTTATGACATCAGAGACACGGCCGGCATGACTCTTCCCACACCTGCTGCAAAGGGGGCAAGGGCGATCTGAGCGCGGATTCCCAGCTCCGAGGTTGGAGCTCTTTCCCAACCTTGGAGCTGGGGCTCCAAAAATCCTATGGCCCTCTAGATCAGTGTTCTAGATGCTATGTAGGGGCTATCCGGCAGTGATGGCGAACCTACGGCACGCGCGCCACAGCTGGCACGCAGGGACCTCTCTGTGGGCACTCGAGCCATTGGTCGCCAGATCGCGAAAAGACCGTCCCCTTCTGCATTCAGCCAGTCGGGTTTCCATAGTAACTCCTCTCCGTTCATTCCTGACTGGCCTCCACAGGCAGGCACACTCCAACATCTCCACCCCCAGAAGCGGACTGCGCAGGCACCCAGCCCTCCTCCTAACTGAACAGACAGCTCAGAAGCACAGCGCGCGCGTGCCCGAATCTTTGCGCGCCCGGTGAAGAGCCATGCCCTGAGACAGAGCGGGGCGCGATTAGCTAGTGCCCCTCTCCTCCTTCCTGCCTAATTTAAGGCACTTTGAAATAAATAAGTTGGTTTTGTGTTGCAGTTTGGGCACTCGGGCTCAAAAAGGTTCGCCATCACTAGGCTATAGGATCACACTGTTAGTGCTTGCTTGTTTTTTCCCCTCAATATTTTTTCAGGTACTTCTGCAAAGCTTGGGGTTCCCCCAAAGCCTGTCATCTCCTCCCTTTAGTGCAGGGGTGGGGAACCTCTTTCAGCACGAGGGCCGAATTCCATTTCAGAGAAGCCCTCAAGGGGCTGCATTCCAGCGGTGGGTCATGCTGAAGGCAAAAGGGGGTGGGGCCAAAAATGCCAGAATGACCGGGTGTATCGTAGCTTGAAGCCCTTCTTGCCAGTCACTCAGCTTTAGGAGAGGTATTTTGACCTTCCAGAATGGGAGAAAAACTACACAAAAGCCAAGAAACCACCAAATGGTTGGCCATTGGGGGAAAGGGGTGTGGCCAACATGGAGACCCTTGGACAGCCGGATTTTGCCCCCAGACCTGAAGTTCCCTACCCTGCTTTAATGTGTGGGTGGTGTCATTTTGGTCACATGAGCACCAGCACTCACAATCTGAACATCGGAAATAGAGAATGAGATAAGAAGAGCCCTGCTGGATCAGACCAAGGCTCCATCTAGTCCAGCACTCTGTTCACACAGTGGCCGACCAGCTGCCCACAGGATCCCACAAGCAGGACATGAGGGCAACAGCACCCTCCTGCCCATGTTCCCCAGCAACTGGTGTACATAGGCAGACTGCCCCTGATACTGGAGGAAGCATATAGCCAATCGGGACTAGTAGTCATTGGTAGCCTTCTCCTCCGTGATGTGTAGTATTGGCTATAGTTTATTCTTGCAAAAGTTTCAGTAGAAGAGGAACAGAACCTATCCTCTTGAGTTTGACTTTAAAATGTATGCTCAACCGAAAGGCATCCTTCCCCTTCCAAGAAAAAAGAAATAACATAGGATTTTGTGTTACATACAGGAGCTGTGTGCATAGGATTTTGTGTTACATACAGGAGATGCGCTCGATTAATAAAGCAGCAGATATCGGTCACTGCCAGCTCCGTTAATTTTATTGCTTTAAAACTCAAACACAGTTCTAAACAAGTCAGAGCCGAGCCGTTTGGGGAGGCTGGCTTGTAATCGGCAGTGCGGTTGCAAATTGTATACCATAATGGGCCAATTACATGGAACATGCTGCCCTATTCAATTGCATCTTCCTTGGCAAGAAAGGCACACACATTACAAAGTGTTACACTGCAACATTCCCTTCTCTCTTTTATCTCTCCCGAACCCGCTACAGAGATGCTACAAAAATTACCCACTTTGTTGATCTGCATGAGTGGGTCAGGGTGGGATAGTGGTGAGAGTGCTGGACTAGGACAGGGGAGACCCAGCTTCAGATCCTCTTTTGGCCAGTTAGTTCACTGGGTGACCTCTTAGGCCAGCGATGGCGAACCTATGGCACGCGTGCCACAGCTGGCACGCAGGGACCTCTCTGTGGGCACTCGAGCCATTGGTCACCAGATCGCGAAAAGACCGTCCCCTTCTGCATTCAGCGTTGGGTTTCCATAGTAACTCCTCTCCACTCATTCCACGCTGGCCTCCACAGGCAGGCACACTCCAACATCTCCACCCCCAGAAGCGGATTGCGCAGGCACCCAGCCCTCCTTCTAACTGATCAGACAGCTTAGAAGCACGGCGCTCACCGCCCGACAAGTTTGCGGGCCCTGGTGAGAGCCATGCCCTGAGCTCCGAGCAACAGCGGGTACTTCCCCCGTTCCTCCTTCCTGCCTGATGGGAATAAAATAATTAAAATAAGGCACTAATATAAATAATAATAATGTGAGAAAGTCAAATTCAGTACACACACGTCTTCCCCAAGGGGGGGCCAGGGGGGGGATGAGGTCACAGGGTAGCCAGACAGCATCAAAAGACCTCGGATCACACGTGCCAAGGACTCACACAAACGTCCGAAGAGCGGCAAGGTTTCCATCACGGCCATCTGCACAGGGCAGCTAAGCCCCAACTGCCTTCGGGGGGGCGGGAACCGGGTAGAAAGACCCTCTCCCGTCCGTTGGGTTGGGAACCACGGGCCATCCCTAGCACACAGGCCTATCTCGCTAGGAAGCGCCGATCGAGAGTGGGCTAAACTGACTAATATTTCTTTATGTAGTAGAGTGCCTGAATGATTCTAGCGCGGAGCCCGCTCATTGGGTAAGCGCGGTCAACTAGTTTTGTGATGTAAACTCTTAGAAGGATGGTATCGACTAATCATGTATAAACAAAAAGAGCATTGGGCAAAAGCGTTGGTTTTCGATGTACGCGAGAACGAGCTGTGCTCTGCGTTAACCCTAGAGTTGCCGAACTACGCAAAGGATCCGGTGGCTAATCCTCACAATAATAATAATAATAATAATAACTAATAATAATAATAATAATAATAATTCACACACTCTAAAATGTGTGTGTGGTGTGTGTGTGTGTGTGTGTAAAAGAGTTATGGTAAGTGTGCTTCTGCTTTAAATTCAGAAGATAAGTGTCCCTCAGTGATTAGATGTTTGCGAAGCAAGCTTCTCCCCATGTGCTCCTCCCTAAAAATAATTTCTCCCCACAACGCAACAGACAGAGGGCCAGCAAGTGAAGGCAACTGGACATCATCTCATCCCCCCCCCCTGAGGTGCATGGGGCAGGCAAGAAGGTAAGAAGAGCCCAGATGGATCAGACCAAGGCTATCTCTAATTGAGCGTTCTGTTCACACAGTGGCCAACCAGCTGCCCGCGTGAAGCTTACAAGCAGGACATGAGTGCCATAGGCTTCTCCTGCTCATGTTCCCCAGCAACTTGTGTACACACAGGCATACTGCCTGTTGTTGTGGGGAAATATTCGGCTGCCTTGTGTTTGGAGAGGATCTTAGAGAGGGAGGGATCTTATTGGTGAATTCACAGATGGCATCTGAGCACAGCCAGGAATGCCAACAAGAATGAAAGGGAGAGACACTTCAGTTTATACTAAATAGCATCGCTTAGAGATCAGGTAACAATGAGTCAGTACAAGAAAGGAGAGACAATTCCAAAAAGGAAACACCAAGATAAGAACAAAAGATCAGACATTGCCAACCTTCCAGCTATCATGGTGTTACATCAGGTAATCAGTTCAGTCTAGAACAAGGGAGGTTATGGAGGTATGACTCACAGTCACAGTAGCCTTTAGCATAACAGAGAAGAGACCAGGCAATATCAATAGATGACCGATTGGCCCTCAGGGCTTGTTCCAGGAAGGTCAAGGCAAGGGGTCTGATTTGCCCTTCCAGGACTTTCTGTTAAACTGAAGCCAGAACAAAATTTACTTCTACACTGTGGTACTGAAAGTAGCATATTAGCCATCAGGACTAGTAGCCACTGATAGCCTTCTCCTCCATGAATTTGCCTAATCCCCTTTTAAAGTCATCCACTTCAGGGGGCTACGAGCAGAAAAGTGGCACAGAAATGCTATGATTAGAAGTGCAGCTGTGGATGCAAATCACATCAAGATTGGGGTTTTGGGCAGTGTTTTAGCGATACGCATTGGTAATGTAAAGGGGGGGGGAGGATGCAAATGAAGTGACAGAACAGAAAGCCCTGGCACAGGCCCCAATTCCAAAATTAATTATTGAAATTCTTGTAGTTAAACTGGAATTCAGGAGGAGAGGAAAACAGAGCAGGGAGGACTGGAGAAACAACATGGGGGGGGGGTGTTGAATGTCTGTCAGCCCAAGGGCCAAATTCCATTTTGGACAAGATCTCGGGGGCTGCAGTCCAGAGGTGGCTGAAGGCAAAAGGGTGGAGGCAAAAATGCCAGCACATTGTAGCTTAAGGCTCTTTACTGCTCCCAGTAACGGAGCCTTAGGAGAGGCATTTCAACCTTTTCCAGTGTGTGTGTGGGGGGGGTCTGCACCAAAGCTGGGAAACCACCAAATGATCGGTGCTCAGGAAAAGGGGGTGTGGCCACTGGAGAACCCTGGAAGGCCAGATTGGGACCCCAGTAGGTCCTGGGGCCAGGGTGCTGCATCCCTGGAATAATGAAATGGGATGGGGGGGGAGAGAACCCCTCATACCTAAGCTTAGCATGGATAACGGCTGGCCACTCAGCTGATTGCTCCATCATGCCACCAAAATGGACCAGTTTCACCCATATTAACCTGCCCACACCTTAAGATTGGCTCTGGACACCCAGCCCCTGCTCACTGGCCCACTATTAAGATCAGTTAGATTGGCAGGCACTAGAGACAGGGTCTTTTCAGTGGTGGCTCTTAGTTTAATGGGCCTTTTCAGTGCTGGCTCCTTTTTTAATGGGCCTTTTGAGTGGTGTCTCCTAGTTTAATGGGCCTTTTCAGTGCTGGCTCCTTTTTTAATGGGCCTTTTGAGTGGTGGCTCCTAGTTTAATGGGTCTTTTCAGTGCTGGCTCTTTTTTTAATGGGCCTTTTGAGTGGTAGCTCCTAGTTTAATGGGCCTTTTGAGTGGTGGCTCCTTTTTTTAATGGGCCTTTTGAGTGGTGGCTCCCTCTGAAGGGATGCATGATTGGCCCCATCAGTGCCAGCCTTCAAAAAGGCTATGAAGAGCCATCTGTTTCATGAAGGTTTTTGTTTGTTTTTAGAATATTGGTTTTAGACTGCTAGTTATTGATTATAATATTATGCTAGACTACATACTGTTTTAAATGTTTGGTTAATTTTTTGTTGCTCACTGGCTGTTTGCTATTCTGTTGTTGCAGTCCTTGTTTTATATGCTATTATTGGAACTATGTTTTATTTGTTACATGTATGTAAGCTGCCTGGAGAGGACATTGTACTGTAAGGCATCCTAAAAATCCTTTAGGTAAATAAAAAAAAATAAAAATAAACATTACACCGCTTCATATTGGTATATTTTAAGTCTCCAAGGATTTTTGTTGTTAAGTTTAAAAACCTCTTCTGATTGTGCAGTTTGGAAAACTTTTTTGCTTTTCCAAACTTCTATTCAGGTATGTTATGGCTATTAACTGGCATAAAAGCTGGGGGTTTGCAGAGAGACCTGCTTGGATTCAGCAGCTGATTTCTTGCAAAGTGTACCTCATTGCCTGCGACATACTTTAGGAAACAACAGTGAGAAAATAAACACTTCAGATGAGATTGAATGGAGCAAAGGCAACGTCGTGGTACTTAAGATACGAGTGAGCCGAAAGGACAGAAGGAAATAGAGCTGGGTGCGCCTCTGCTTATATATCCATGACTCTAAATGGCTGTCTTTTCAGAAACGCTTTCAAAAACATTATACCACGCAAAAGATGAGCACGAAACCTCCGACGGCATGGCCAGGTGGTGGTTTTATTTCAGCAAGATCGCTTTGCAGTCGGCTGTCGAGTTCGCAAATGGCCATATTTTAACGGGAAGAAATTGCTTTCGAAAGACGCTTGAACGTTCTGTTGCTACAATCGCTCACCAACTGCCACCTCTGCACGAGTGTAATGTCTCCAAATTACCTAAGGTCGGTTTGTGCCTAGAAAATGTAATGTGTCAATTTCAGGGTGCAATTTCTTGCAATCTGGCAAGGTTAAAAAGGAAATATGTCTCTGTGCATACGTGTGTGTGTGTGTTAGTAAAAGAAACTAGACTTCCCCCACAATCTCATGCCTGATCTTCGAGGTTTCAAGAGCTGATGAATAATATACTGGGTAGTGATCATTCCTCACTTTTGCTTCACCAGGGTTTCTCAATGGAGGGACAGAACACGGACAGGACCAGTGGTGTCGTGGTAAATTTTGAATTGCAGGCACTCATCATAACAGTCCCTGTAGCCACGCCCCCAAGGAGAGTCCCAAAACTGCAGGCAGCTGTGTAGATCCATATAAATAAAATGAAGTCTACGAGTTTTCACCTGCTGGGAGCAGGTCTTTGGTAAAGCTAATGGGTCTAAATTGCCCATTCAAGACCAAGGCACCCCAAAATATTTTACATTATAAGGGACAACATATTGTCACCCAGAACTATTAGGAACTACAGCTTCTGTGAGGCTTGCAGGTAACCTCGGAGGGAACAGGGAAATCTGAGGCGGGTGGGATGGCGGATGACATCAGCATTCCTGCTAATGAAAGAGCTGTGAGCTGTGGCTTCTCTACACCACTGGATGGGGCATAGCCATGGAGGAGAAGGCTACCAATGACTACTAGTCCCGATTGGCTATATGCTTCCTCCAGTATCAGAAGCAGTATGCCTATGTACAGCAGTTGCTGGGGCACATGAGCGGGAGGGTGCTGTTGCACTCCTGTCCTGCTTGTGGGATCCTGTGGGCAGCTGGCTGGCCACTGTGTGAATGGAATGCTGGACTAGATGGACCCTTGGTCTGATCCAGCAGGGCTCTTCTTAGGTTCTTATGTTCTTATCCCATCCAACATGCCCATCTTCAGCGGTGTTTTTCTCCCTCTCCCATCATAGTTGAACTTGGGGTCATCCAGTGAAATGGGTCAGCAGCAGAGTCAGGACAGAGATGCAAAAAGCCCATCTTCATACAAAACTTGGGGGAATTCACGGCCGCAAGATGCAGAGATGGGCCACCGGTTTGGGTGGCTTCTAAAGAGGTCTAGACAAATGGGTGGCGAGGGTTCCGAATACCGGTGACTGGGTGGGGTGGGAAATAATAGGAACATAGGAAGCTGCCTTATATTGAGTCAGAACATTGGTCCATCTAACTCAGTGTTGTCGAGACTGACTGGCAGCAGTGGCTCTCCAGGGTTCCAGGCAAGAGTTTTTCCAGCCGTACCTGGAGATGCCGGGCATCGGACCTGGGACCTTCTGCATGCCAAGCATGGGTTCAACCACTGAGCCACTGCCCCCCCCCCAGCTCATGGAGGAGGGTTATTCCCTTCATCCTGCATATGGCCTGGGCTGGGGAATGGAAGAGCTGGCCGCAATAGGCTCAAGGGAGAGGGCACCCCTTCAAATAGAGCGGACACCTTTAAACAGAGGAGAGGACAGTCCTCTAGCAGCCCTTCAGATGCAGGACTGTCCTCTGTAAAAGAAGACACCTGGCCACCCTATGACATGTCCCATTTAGCCAACGGACGGGCTGTTCCTTGGTGGAAAACAAGATGGAGACCGTTAAAGCCGAAAGAGCAATTCCCTTGGCTTCCTTCCCCTGTGCCGAGCCTCTCCTGGCCAAAGTCTAGCTCTCTGCATTGCCATTACTAATCTGTCCCGATTGTTTTGCTCCCAGCATCTGATATTCAGAGATATACTGGTTCTGAATGTGGAGGATCCATATCAATGTCATGACTTCTATGTGTAAACAGTTCCTGCCCCTAAAATGAAACAATTATGCATTGGTTATGATTGTGCCTCCCCGCCAAGCCTTGCATCCATTTGTCATGACTCAATCACATCAGCAGTTAGGCAAAGGGCAGCAGCTCACTCAAGCAGAAAATGTGAGCTGCCATCATCAATGGTCGGTTATTTAGCGTGCAATCCTATGCATGTTTAGAGGGAGAAAAAGTCCTGCAACTCCCAGCATGCTGGGGTATGCTGGGAGTTGTAGGGCTTCTTTCTCTCTAAACATGCCTAGGATTGCACCTTTAACTCATCGTTATAGTTTGGCCATGGGAGAGAGGGAGTGGCACAGTTTGGATTTTTCCAGCTCAGGGCGCCACAATGTCTCGGGACCAGCCCTGTTTGGGATAAACATAACCACTGATCACTTCATTCCAGGCTGGAGAGCAAGGCTCATATACGACATTCTAAAACGGGAGTGGTTTATTGGTAATTAATTTACTTTGGGTTGCACTATTAATATGTGGAGCACCTCTTGAAGGAATGTCATACCCCAGAAAGGCATCAACAACTCAAAGATAGAGGCCGGAGCCAAGGTATGGCAATGCGGAGAGTTGGACCCTGTCTGGGTGAGGCTCAGCACAGGTGAAGGAAGCCAGGGGACTTGCTACTTTGGCTTTAACCATCTCCATCTTGTTTTCCACCAAGGAGCAGCCCAGCCATTGGCCAACTGGGCCATGTGTCCAGAAGGCCAGTTCTTAATAGAGATGTGAAGGCTTGGGGTGGGTGGAACCTGGGTGGGAGGGAACAGAGAAATTCAAGGGGGAAACCATTTCCCCCAATTTTCCCAAAAATTTCATAGATCATAGAGTTGGAAGGAGCCTACAAGGCTATCGAGTCCAACCCCCTGCTCAATGCAGGAAACTAGAGGAGGGGTCTCCCATCCAAGTAATAACCAGGCTTGACCCTGCTTAGCTTTTCACACTCAGACAAGCTGAGCCAGCCTAATGTCTGGGAAAACACCACAATGGGTTCCCGCCCCCCAATTTCCATCTCCAGGCTAGAGAAGGCCATTTCCAGTTCAACATCTCAGCTGCTGTGCCTTCTCTCACCTCCTCTTCATTCAATCGAAGTAGATTATTCATCTGAAGAGCTCAAGAAAGTGAAACCATCCATCTCCAGACCTCAGAATACATTTTAATCTCTGCATCACTTGGTTTTATCACCAACGTCTGCGGTAGTATACTTCAATTTTATGTGGGTCTTAATGAAAACCATGTGTAAACATCCATAGTTTAAGCATCGACACATATCCGTGTGGTTTGAGTTAGAATATTTCAAAACAGAGGCTGAACGTGCAAGATTTTATGAAAAAGATGAAATCTGTCCCCAGCTCAGATTCCCCCCCTCTTTTTTCTGGGGTGGGGGTAGGAGATGTAGGGCCACTTGCCCTATGATCCAAGAACTGAGTATGTACTGCAAAGACATGAGGATTTTGTTTTACAAAATTTGGGGATCAGGGTTTTATTTCATTTTAAATGGAAAAAAACCCTTCCAAACTTGACCAAAGCAATGTGTTTTCATTCACTGCTGCTTTAAGCACCAGGAATTTTTTGCCTTGCAGCGCCTACAGATGACAAACTTATCAATAAAGTTATATTTGTGGTGCAACCAATGGTGTAGTCGGGTCAAGGGTCACAGGGACGCAGCGCTGGAACTTTTTTATTAGCGGGGTCGCCAACATCATCTGCCACCCACCTCAGAATGTCCTCGCTGCAATTCTTACAGTAGTTGGGGAGAAATGAATTTTCCCAGCAACAATTTTTTTTTTCCCTGTTACAATGCCAAGTACTTTGGGGGGTCTTGCTCTTGAATGGGCAATTAATGAGCTTTACAAAAGACCTGCTCTTAGTGGAGATAAAAGTGCTAGAACTGGTTTGTTGATATGCAACAACACAAGTGCCTGAATTTTTGGCCTCTCCTTTGAGGTGTGGCTATGGGGACTGTCATGAATGCCTCCACTTCAAAATTTACTGCTGCACCGCCGGGCGCAACCTATTCTGTATTTTTTTATATACCTATGTAAGAGTGAAATCTGTCCCATCTTCTTCCTCCTGAACAGCAGGAGATGCATTGTCAAATAACTGGGAGGGGAGAAAAGGTAATAGACTGGGGAAAAGAGGCGCTCACAATGCCATGACCCCCTAGGAACAAAAGTATGGACAAGGGCTTTCTCAATGCAGAGTTACAGACTGCTGTGATGTCAGCAGCCAGTAGACCAATCAGCTTGCCTTGCCTTCTCTCCCATTTAGTACATCTTTGAAAAATCTGAGCTCAAAAGGGCAAGCTAGGCCATGTTGCAGCATTCAGACATTCCCACTGTTTGGAGGCAGGTCTGGGGTCAAGAGTAGGCATGGTCGGGCACCTGCTGATGGCCCATACCCCAGCAGGACAAGAGCAGGAGTTCCTCTTCCTTTTCAACACTGCAACCTGCTTGTTCACCTGCCTCTCCCCTCTGGCCCAGACAATGGTGGTGGTGAGAAGGAGGAGCAGGAGATGCCGCCGCCCACTTTCTCACTGGCTCTCTGCCTGGTCAAGCAAGCAAGTGGGAGCCATGATGAGAAAGAGGATGAGGAACAGTGGTGGTGAAAAGGTAGAGTCATTGACTGGAGGGGACTCATGGAGGGTGTCTTGCCCGAGGGCCCTCAAGAACCCGGAGGGCCTCTTGCTAGTACTATATAAGACACCAATTGCCTTACTTGTAAACTCCTTGAGGCAGGGATGTCTCTTTTTGACTCTCCAAAACACCATGTGCATCAATGGGGCTGCAATTTAATAACACTTAAACTGCAGCTGGTATAACCCCATTCCATATTAGGCATTCTAGATAGAATTCAATGACATGCCATCACAAATGCATGGCATAACTGGGCCTGAGTGTAAACAGGAACTGTATGGGTGTGGGGAGAGCCTATTGTAAAAAGGGCATTCAGGAGACATAATGGAATCAATATGTTGCAGTGGAAGGTTATTAGGTACTTGTTTCTACTTTGCAGAGTTGTATTTATTATCAGTGGGTAGCCCTCAACATCTACAAATTTAAACCATGCAGAATCCCTGATTGGTTTCCTGTAGTGTGGCAAAGGGGTGATCTCCTACAAAATGATTAGAAGAAAAGGAAGGCAGATTTGGAAAGATAGATAGACAGACAGACAGACCAATGGGGGAGCTGTCATTATTGCTTCTTTGTCCCAATAGTCCTTGATACCAGGGATGGGGACTCGGACTCGGGGACTCGACTCGTGAGTCGGACTGAGTCCCCCCTCTGACTCGATAATTTTTATGGGACTCGAGGCTCGACTCGGGACTCGAGCCCAAGGACTCCGCCGCCGCCGTCACCTCCACCGCCGCCACCGTCTCACGCCGCCGCTGCCGACGTCACCTCACCTCCGCCGTCGACCTCACCTCCGCCGCCGCCAGCATCGCATGCCACCGTCAACTTCGCCGCCGCACGCCGCCGTCGCACACAGCACGCCGCGTCACGCCGCCAGCGCTCTGTTTTTGGTGGGAGGAACCATGGCAACCCCACCAAAAACAGAGCGACGGCGACGGTGGCGTGACGCGGCGTGCTGCGTGCGGCGGCGGCGTGCGGCAGCGAGGTCGACGACAGGCGTGCGATGGTGGTGGTGGTGAGGTTGGCGGCGGCAGCAGCAGAGGTGAGGTGACGTCGGCAGCGGCGGCGTGCGGCGGTGGCGGCGGCGGTGGTGAGGTGAGGGCGGCGGCAGCGTGCGACGGTGGTGGCGGCGGAGGTGAGGGCGGCAGCGGCAGCAAGAGCAGGGATGAGGGAAGGACGGTGAGTGGCGGCGGCGGCCCATGGAGGGAACAGGAGGGTCTCCGCGGGAGGAAGGGCAGCTCTTCTTCCTCTCGCGGAGACCCTCCCGCTCCCTCCATGGGTCGCCGCTTTGGGAGTTACTCGGGACTCGGGTCACATTTTTGGACCTCGGACTCAAGACTCGACTCGAGACTCGGGTCCAAAGACTCGTGACTCGGGACCAAGGACTCTTCAACATCCCTACTTGATACAACCTGAAATATGTTTAGCACCCTGCAGAGGCCAATCTAATCAAGTCTGCACAACTCCCATCTCACAAACCGCAGAGTTTAGGGCATTAACATGATGCCTCTTACTTTTCTTCTCCTCTACCCCCGGATTCATTTTGTTTAACGTCTGAATGAAACAAGAGTTCTAGAAAACTCAAGAGCTTGCTCACACAACTTTGTGACATTTCGTTTGGTCCGAATAATGGTATCACACACCAGTGTATGACTTTTGAATTCCTAAGCATGAATTACATTCCAAGAAAAAGGGGGGGGGAAGCACATCTGTCTAGTGACAGACACAGACAGACAGACAGACAGACAGACACACACACACACACACACACACACAGGGCTGGTCCACATGTAATGACATGGTTTGTTGTTGGGTTAACCACTGAATTGCTTAGCCCCTAAGCAACCAAGTAGTCTGGGTCCACATATCATGTTCAGCAACCTAAGGAGGTGATTGTGGGTTGCTGAAGTGGCATCCGTGGCGGGAGTGCTGCAGACAATGTGTCTGTTCTCTCCCACTCTTCCCCGGCAGCCCATGAGCTGCTTAACCCACAAGCTGTCATTATGTGTGAACCAGGTCACACACATAACCCCACAAACAGGAACCCTTATGATCCAGAGTCGGTTGGGCCCTCCCCACTCATACTTCCTGGATTTGTGATTGAGCGTGTCGCTCTCAATGGCCGCTCAGATCTTTGCTCCTTGCTGGTTTGGAGAAGCCGAAGCTGAGGTAGCTGCGCTGCAACGGGGGAGGGGGGGAAATATCTCCCCATTTCCTAGCGCAACAGACATGTTGCCTCCTGATAAAGCAGCCCTAGACGGTCACTTTGGGTCACTTTGGGACACAAAAGCGAGCCCCTTTTGTGAAGAAAATCATCATTATTAAACTGCCTGGATTGATTCACTAGGAAGAGCGTGGAACCAAATCCAAATTCCGCTAACCCGCCCAATCACCCACCCCACCCCGAACCAAAACGTCCTATCTGGTCGAATTAAAAGTTTCAGAGGAGACCCGCCGGTCGCTTTTGATCTATTCACGGTGCCATCAAGGTCTCTTATTAGGACAGTGTTGAGCAAAATGCTTTAAAAAGAGCGAAACCTTGACTGAAAACAGAAGAAGAAAAACCCTCCCCATTTTCACACTTGTCCGAAAGAATAGAGGAGCAAGAGCACTTCAAATGCTGCTTGACAGATGGGAAGACAAATGGGTCTTAAAATCCTTGATCTCTAGAGTCAGAGCCATGGTCAGCTCAGAGAGACATACATCTCTATTTTGATGTTGACCTCAAAAGGGAAGAGGCCTGAGTCAACAGAGAGGTCAAAGGGCAGAAAACATCCCAAGCGGGAGGGTTGGGGCGACTCTGCTTTGAACTTGGGGACAAACACACTAAACGGTACCCAGTTGACAGAAAGCCTTCCTGACATGACACATCTTGCAACTGATCAGCTGCATCTCAGGTACAGAATTCACCATATCATTCTCCTCTTTGGTAATACAGAGTAGTGGAAAGAGTCGGAGCAACAGCTACTGTCTTGGAGCAAACACAATTCCCTCACCCCCTCCACCCTTCCAAGTCTCAGTTGCTCAGTTATAGAGAAGTCCCCGGCATGAGACACACGTATGACTGCCGAGGAGGCAAAAAATTCACAAGGGAACGCTCGACAAATATAGACATGCGGCTTACGCCGACTGTCCTTGGGAGCATCAGGTGCCATCACAATGCTTATCCCACAAGATCAGCCTCCCCTTATGAGACTCTAAAAAAGAAAGAAAGATCTATCAGAGGTTTATATTTGTTTCTCTGCCGAGATTTTACGAGAGGATCAAGCTTCACTCTGAGTGGGCAGGGCTGGGTGTGGAGGGAACGGGCCACGCCCTGGCTATGAATAGGGCAGACAAAATGTCAAGATTGATGGTTGCCTTTCAGCTGTCACTTCTTTAATCCAAGATTATATGGGGGAACTTTAACCTTAAAAAAAAAATATATATATAGTGTTATGCCAAACATTTCCACCACATTTTTTTCTCAATCATTCTCATTCAATTTGATGGAAAAGAAATTGCTTTTAAATAGAAATTCGGGGTTTTAAATTTTTTTGGAGAAATTCTCATCGGTTGGGTTTGGGGTTCTTGTGCTTACCTTACTTGGGAGGTGGCCGAGGAGGGTGTACGAGGGTCCTGTCTTTCATTGTATGATCATCTCTCCCTGGTAGCCTCCTCAGCTTCTTACACTTCAGTTCAAGCCCAGAGGAAGGCTTTGTGAGGACGTAATTCCTCCGATAGGGCCTTGCCCTTTTTAGCTCTGGAAGCACTGGCAGCAGTGGTTAGTTAATCTCAAAAACACCACAAAAATGAATTATAAACCACTCTGAGAATGAAATAGAATGGAAGCCTCTTTCATGGGGGAAGGAAACTTTCAGGAAATTGGAGGACAGATTTTGGCTCAGTCAGCACTAGCTCCACCTCTTCCCTGGAGCTCGACACAACACTACAGACACACACACACACACACACACACACCTGCATTGTGGAGGATGCAAAATGGGGGTCAGCCTACCAACACAGCTGAAGTTGCTTCAGCAAAACAAAAAAAGCAACAAAAGTCCTTATGAACAAAGCAAAATGCTGTGCAACAACCCCTGCCTGTGGTGAGCTCTACCTGTGAGAAACTGTGGAAAATTTCTCCTCCCCCTGGAAAAATTCAGTGAAATTGTTCCCCCAGTTTCTCTGCCCACAAATAGGGTGGAGAATGTCAAGAGGACATTTGTGCGCCGCTCTTAAAAGAAATGGTTCATCTGTAAGAACATAAGGGCCGTGGATGGATCAGACTGAAGGACTGGTCCATCTAGTCTAGCATTCTGTTCCCACGGTGGTCAACCAAATGCCTCTGTATGACATGAAGGCAATCACACCCTCCTGTTGTTACCCAGCCACTGGTATTCAGTGTCATTTACTGCCTCTGAACTTGGAAGTGCCACATAGACACCATGATTTACAGCCCTTTTTGGGGAAAGGATTCCTGTTACTACTGCTTAAAAGTTAGTTGTGGCCTGTTTGCAAGGCACCTCTCTCTCGTCTTGTTCCATCTCAGATGCCTCTGTTGTTTCTTCTGACAGTGACTTCTGCGCCTGCTTGCCCTATGTGTGGATGGATTCTTTTCAGCTTGTGCTGCCAAGGATGTGGATAGAATTCTCGGAGGTAGACCTTTGCCCATCCTAATAAAAGCTGCCACAGAGGGACTGGCCAAGCGGGTTAGTATTGTGGTTCATGCCACCAGCAAGGCTTGGTACCATCAGGCCTCAAGGAGGTGGTGGCAAGATCACTTTTAAAAACATCTACATGGAACCACTGGGTGTCAAACTCTTGTTCAGAGTTTGAGGGTACAACATCACCAGTATGCTGCTGATGCTCAGCTCTATCTCTCCCTTTCTAATGATCCAAGGAGACTGTAGAGGTCTTAGACCAATGTTTTATGTCAGTAATGGGCTGGATAAGGGCTATCAAACTGAAATTAAACCTAGGTAATACAGCAGTTTAATTAGTAGGATGCCCAACCAGTGTTGCACTCCCTCTGAAAACTCAGCTTTGCATTTTGGGGGTGCTCTTGAACCCGGACTTAGGCCTGGATTTTCAAGCCTCCTCTGTAGCCAGAAGCACCTTTGCATCATTAAGACGGATGCGCCAGCTGTGTCCCTCTCTGATAACCTTCTGCAGTGACCTGATGGCCTTACCACCTCTCTTGACTATTGCAACACCCGCTATGTGGGGTTGCCATCAAAGGGCATTTGAAAACTTCAGGTGGTACAGAATGCTACAGGCAGGTGGTGGCATATATAGGGGTCATGATGTTACTCCCCCTTTCATACCAGCTCCATTGGCTGTCTTTTCATTTCCAAGTGCGATCTGAAATCCCGATTTTGACCTATAAAGCTCTACATGGTTTGGGATCAGGTTACCTGAAAGACCACCTTCCTCATATCATCCTGCCCAAGAAGGTGAAAGCTTCCCCAAGGACATTCTTTTTAACCCCAGATAAGTTATATGGTGACAATACATGACAAGGCCTTTTCTGTGTACACACACCCACACAACTCTGGAACTCCCTCCCCTGGGAGACACATATGACACCTTCACCGCTTGCATTTAGGAGAGCAATTGAAAGGTTTCATAGATTTCATAGATCATAGAGTTGGAAGGAGCCTACAAGGCCGAATTCAAGGTGTTGGTTTTGAGCTTTAAAACCCTATACAGCTCCAGCCCAGTTTATCTCAAGGAGCGCCTCCAGCAACATCAAGTAGGCCGCTCAACAAGATCTGCCACGGACGGCCTTCTCCTTATCCCATCAGCCAGAGCAGCCAGCTGGTGGGGACTAGGAGGGCCTTCTCTGTGGCAGCCCCCACGTTATGGAACTCCCTCCCTAGTGACCTTCGCCATGCCCCTTCTGTGATGAGCTTCTGCCGTGCATTAAAAACATGGTTGTTCAGGCGGGAATATGGGGTGGGTTAGGATTTTAAAAGAATTTTTATACTGTTTTAATTATATTTTATTGTATTGTTTTATTGTATTGTTTTAATTGTACATCGCCCAGGGTGGCTGGGTAACCGACCAGATGGGCGATTAATAAATATAAGAAATAAAATAAATAAAAATAAAAATGCAGGAAGCTAGAGGAGGGGTCTCCCATCCAAGCAATAACCAGGCTTGACCCTGCTTAGCTTTCCACGCTCAGCCAAGCTCTTTTAAACCAGGGCTTTGAGACCTCCTAAATAATTTTGGTGCTGTGAGCTTTCTCATTTGGTACGACTTGCTTACATCATTTTACTGTTTGTAGTGTGTGCTGCTATGAAGTCATTAGAGAAGATGCATGTGATATAAATCATTTTAAATAAATAATTGTGGCAGTGTTTCTGACTTTCCCTCTTGCCCTCCCTCCCGCTAGATATGCAGGTGTGTGTACTCTCTTTGTGTGTCTGCACAGGTGGCATTAGTCTTTAACAATAACAACAGTCTGTCCTCCTGTCCTTCCCCCAGAAAAACCAGCCCATTTAATCAGCAGAGAAGGAAATGTACATAGAAACACCAAGAGTAGGTAGATTGCTTCCCCTTTCCAGCCATTCAAGGCCCTTCACTTCCCTCAGACTTCACACCTTGGGACAGATCCAGATTGTGTCACACTCAGAGTAGACCCATTGAAATCAATGGGACTTGCTGCTTTGCATGCAGAAGGTCCCAGGTTCAACCCCCGGCATCCCCAGGTAGAGTTGGAAAAAACTGAAGAGCCACTGCCAGTCTATAATGTCTATAATACTGGGCTAGAAGGACCAAGGATCTGACTCAGTATAAGGCAGCTTCCTATGTGCCTATGCTTGGGTCTTTGGGGAGGGCCTGTGGCTCAGTGGTGGAGCATCTGCTTTGAATGCAGAAGGTCCCAGGTTTGATCCCTGGCATCTCCAGGTAGGGCCGGAAAGGAATCTTTCCTGAAACCCTGAAGAGCCATTGCTGCCAGTCAGTGTTGACAATACTGAGCTACATGCGGCAAGGAACTGACTCCGTATAAGGCTATGTTCACTGTGAACATGTTCCTATGTCCATTGATTTAATGGGTCAGAGTATGACCAATTCTGGATCCAAGCCATTGAGTGTTGGAATGCACACTTCTGAGGCAAGGCTCCCCCCTATGTTGGGGCATGGACAGTCATCAGAGCTACTCTGGTGGTAAATAGGCACCACTGAGCTCTTTCTTGGAGCAATGTATCTGTTGCCTAGGAGCTCTCCAAGGTCCTGCACCTGTTTCCCACCATCAGAGATTGATTACCTCCATAGGTCCAGCACCCCAGGCCCATGTGCAACACCTCTACAGGTGTGGCACTGAACAGCATGACACTGTTCCAAAACAAACCAGGAGGCTCATAGAGGAGCCCTTTGGCATAACCTCAAGGTTAGCTACTTGGTTCTTAGCAGTGTAGCTAAGGGATGAGTTATCTTCTGGGGATGAGTTAACTTCTGGGTCGGCTGCCTGCCAATTTTTAGGGCTAGTACTTTCCCAGTCTGTAGGAATGTATGAAGCACTCTTGAAGTCATTGGACTATGTGCACAATGGGAGGGATCAATGGGATAATATAGGATTCCCTTGATAAGATGCTGCGATTCCCAGTGGTAGAAGGGACATATGCTTTATGATCTTGCTATAATCTCCAGCAACACCAAGTAGGCCGCTCAACAAGATCTGCCACAGACGGCCTTCTCCTTGTCCTTTCAGCCAGAGCAGCTAGACTGGTGGGGACTAGGAAGAGGGCCTTTTCTGTGGCAGCCCCCATACTGTGGAACTCTCTCCCTAGTGACCTCTGCCATGCCTCCTCTCTGCTGAGCTTCTGCCGCTCACTAAAAAGATAGCTATTCAGGAGGGAATATGGGGTGGGGGGTAAAAATTTATACAGTTTTAAATGTATTTTATATTTTATCATGTTGTACATTCGCCCAGAGTGGCCGGTGGGCAGGCCAGATGGGCAATTCATAAATACAACAAACAAACAAACAACAGACTGTATTAGTTTTGCTTTCTTGTGCTTCAGTGATTCTGTTAATCTTCTTCTCTTTAATAAAATCTTTCCTTCACCGATTGGTGTGCTCTTTGCCTCTAAATATCCTAAAAAGAACCACGGCCGTTGGCAAAACAGGGTCAGCTACACGCTGCTTAATGAACATAACGTGTGGTTTGATTCTTGGGGCTTGCTAGAGTCTGATGGAATTTGGGATTGGATATATGGATCCTTACGTCTTGACACAGAGGTGAAACCAAAAAAATGTGGGACTGATTGGTATCCCAATATAACCCCTTCATTTTGGACCTTTTTTGTAGGCATAAAGAAAAACGTCACTTTTCTGCACACAGCTGGAATGCAATTCAGTGGTAGAGTCCCTGCACAGAATATGCAGAAGGTCCCAAATTCAATCTCTGGCACCTCCAGTTACAAGAGTCAAGTAACTGGAGCTAGTCTTTCGTCTGAGGTTTTAGAGAGCTGGTGCCAGTCAAAATAGGCAATACCAGACTAGATGGACAAAAATAAGGCCATTTCCTATGCTTCTTAGACTGCAACCCTATCCTACCCCAACCTGGTTCCCTCCAGATGTGTTGGACTACAACTCCCAGAATCCCCCAGCCAGCATAGGGTTGTTGTCCCAACACATTTGGAGGGAACCAGGTTGAGGAAGGCTGCTATACACACACACCTGGGAGTGAATTTAACTCAGTGGGGCTTGCTTCTGAGCAAACATGTTTAGATTGCCCTGTAAAAATGGGTAAGCCATTTTATTAAAGTGGTAGAAACTTCAAATTTGGGAGTAGGGGGTAGTTCCAATAGCTACTTGATGACCAGTCTCCAACTTGGTATTATCCTTTAGTTTAGACTCAAGAGATATTTAAATAAATGGGTTTGACCTATCATTATGCAGGGACAAAAGAAACTCAGGTTTGTAGGGTACAGTTAGGAAATGGAATATATTCCAGTGGAATGAATATAAAGAAGAATTAAAGCTGTGGAGAAGCTACTGTAAAACTCCTGTTTTTTCTCAAAAGAAGTGTATTTCTGCCCCACCCTACCGCAAAGCCCTACTTGGGCGCTCAGTTCATTCAGAATGTCTTCTCATTGCAAGAGTAGACAAATGACATGACTTTAATGCTGTCTGATCCGTCATGTTCAATGGATCGTCTGTGGGCGTTTCAGTTTCTGCATGTGCTCAGCTGGCTGTTTCGTCTCTCATTTCTCTTGCATCACATGTAGATAACAGAACCTCATGCTAAAAAATAAAAAAGCAAAACAAAAACCCAAAACATCGTTGGAGGCTCAGCTATGATCAAGGAAAGTTACGACACCATAACAGATGCTGCAGTAGGTGCAAAGACAGACAAGAGAGCGTTTAATGTATCAAACGAGATTTCTCGATCATATATGCCATTTGTTTGAAGGGCTGGCATCAGATGTGGAAAATTGGAGTGTCAGCAAGAGATAACATGAGCGGTCCTGTGTAATGGCAATTGATGAGTCAATTAGAATGACTGATAGGACTCACAGATGCATCTCCCTTTTAATATATCAATGACCAGATATTAACCAGAGACCCAGCACACGAGCTCTGGGGAGCTCCGCTTTTGCAAGTCCCGTCGAGTGGAATAAGAGTGATGCAAAAGTGCTGTTGCACTCAATGGGGCTTGCAGGGTGTTCCAGTCCCCCAAATTCTAGAGCTGGAAACTTCAGCTGGGGCCCCAGCCATTGACACTTTTAACCTGGAAGGGGGCAAGGCCGGCAGTTCCAGAATTCTCGAAGGCTGCCCTCATCATTGCTGGTGCACAGGGCTGACCCAAGACATTTTGCTGCCCGAGGAAAAGAACAAAATGGCACCTTCTGCTGGGCCATGTACATAGTACAGTTGGGTAATTTTAAGCCCCAGACTTAATGTGCAATCCTATGCACATTTAGACAGAAAAAAGTCCCACAACTAGGCTGGCTGGGAAAAGCTGGGAGTTGTAGGACTTCTTTCTTTCTAAACATGCATAGGATTGTACCCTTAATGGTCTTATGCCCCCCCCTTTAGATGCCCCATGTGTATTACTTCACTTGTGAAACACACAACACACCTCTTCTTCCCCCTCCCAAACTGCCACTCCGGGCTTTAAAGCTGCTTCCACATTCCTTATACATCAGAATGCTTACCAACCCCAATTCATAAATACTCTTTTGAGCATTCTAAAAAATTTGTACTTTAAGCTCACTTAAAGCATAGCACCATCATGACTACAGGAATAAGATGGAATTTGCCTTTGCTAGCCTGATGCCACCATCGCAGTGTTCTCCAACCTTGGGTCCCCAGATGTTTTTGGCCTACAACTCCCAGCATGCCCCAGTTGCAGTGGGGTCTTTGGGGAGCCACTAATGTCCACCCCACCACCTTCTGGACCCGGCTCGCTTCCCGCTGGTGTAGTCGTGAATTTGGAAGAGCTCATCATGACAATGCATGCACACAAACACGGGGGGGCGGGGAGGGAGAGAGGAGAGAGAGCTCATCATGATCATAGTGCAGCTGTAGACAGCATAATACCCAATTTATTAGGATCAGCATGACTGTAATCCTATGTATGCATAGTTACCTGGGAGTAAGCTCCATTGAAAACAGTGGTGCTTGCTTACTTCTGGCTGCATAAGTTCAATTTGTAAAACACACTTGGGATTCTTTAACAAACAAACAAACAAAATTTCAGCTAGCAGAAAGGCAACCTTTGGCTTTTCATTTAGAAATACAAACCACCCTGCAAAGACTTGTTCCCATTTAAAGTACTGGCATGAAGTAGGAAGCCTGGTCAAAGAAAAGGAGGGAAGTATCCAGCCTCTGCTCGATTCTTTTTCCTCATCCTCTGACTTTCTCTAGGTGAATCTGTCAAAAAGAATAGTACAACTTGAAAGCCTTGTTATCACCTCATTCACTTGCTAGAGCAAGGAAGATCCATCAGTCACCCTGATCACCACTCCTACTCTGAGGGGGAAAAAAAGTCCTGAAGCTGCTCTTCCTCATGTTCTCCCTCCACTGCATCACTGCCACTTTCAACAGAAGCCCTTGGCCAATTGCATCCTTCTTCTTCTTTTTTTCACAGCCACAGAAGCGAACAAGAGATTTCTGAGCTTCAAGCAGGGATGGTTTTGGGTGGGCACCATTGGAGGGCAGAAAACAGTCAATGGTATGTATTTATTTTATTTTATTACATTTATATCCCCTTTTTTTCCTGCAAGGAAACCAAGAGGGCTTACATAATCCTCCTCCTCTCCATTTTATCCTCACAACAGCCCTGTGAGGCAGGTTAGGCTGAGAGTCAGTGACTAGCCTAAAGTCACCCAGTGAGCTTCATGGCCGAGAGGGGACTAAAAACCAGATCTCCCCAGTCCCAGTCCAATATTCTAACCACTACACCACACTGACTCTTATAATAGATCTAGATCGGTAGATTAGTGGATTATTATATTTGTTTACTGCTATCATGGGTGCCATTTAGATTTCCCTCAGGCACCAAATGCCTCAAGGTCCATCCATCTCCAAGAGCCAAACTAGGTGCAGCTACTATTGAGGCTGCCCAATTCCTGCATAATGGGTGTCCTTTTTTTCTTTCCTTTTTGACAATAGAAGGTATGCACAGGTAAGGAGAGCCAAACATCTTCCCCTGTTTAACTCTGCCTCCCTCACCCTCCACTTCCTTCATTGTCTTCTTTGCAGTAGAATTTCAGACTGTAAGCTCCCAGGGGCAGGCCCCTTTCCTCACATATCTTGTAAAGTGTCACGTACATTGGGGATACTATATAAATATAATATAGAAATGCAGCTTCTCCCAGTCACACCTAGTTTGGCCCCGACTGGAGAAGGAGGCTTTAAAAGGGAGCCAGCAATCTCTCCCTAACAGTAGCTGACATCCTCAGGCCGGCCGACTAAAAATTATGGTGACTTTCCCCCACCCCTCCCCTCCGGTTTTAATTTATAGCACAAATAAACACTTGAGGTCAATGGGTTGTCGCCGTCCTCGTTGTTTTTTAAAAGAAGAGCAGAAGAAATAAAATGAAAGGCCCGGCAGGGCATCTCGTTGCGCAAATGCTCGGGGAGCACGAAGAGGCTGTCACACAAGGCCGTTCGCAATGAGCGCTCACAATCACAAGTCCATGCGGGCCTTCCTGATCAAACCTGCAAAAGGAAGTCCATGATGGACACTCAAGAGAGCCTATCTTTAGAGCCTATTTTAAACCTTTGGCTGAGGTGGCGTAGGGGGGGGAAAGGCTTAGGGTACAGCCAGGGTCGTAACATTCGGCATGTTCCTTCGGCTTTAACGGCCTCCTTATCCAGGCCATGTCCCGATGTCTCCAATTTGGATGCTGCTGTTGTCAGCATTTCCAGTTCCCAAAGCTCTGTCGCGTGGGATGTTTAAGCCACAGCTGGTCTCCCAGGAGTCCAAGGGGCGATGCCATCCTGCCCTGCCCAGACATGGCTGGCTTCCCACAGAGATTATCTAGTTCAGTGTTCTCCAACCTTGGGTCCCCAGATGTTTTTGGCCTACAACTCCCAGCATGCCCCAGCCAGCGTAGCTCTTGGGGGCCACATTCTAATAGTGGGTGGGATCCAAAGGCAGAAGGGGCGGGGCCAAAATACCCACCTATTTTAGCTCAAAGCCCTGCCTGTAAGGAAGCCTTAGGAGAGGCATTTCAACCTTTTAGGGGGGAACTGCACAAAAGCTGAGAAAGCATCAATTGATTGGTAGTCAGGGGGAAGGGGTGGAGCCAGGAGAAGTGGGTGAGGCCTTCTCGGGAACCATGGAGTGCTGGAGAGGGACCCCAAGAGGGCCACATTTAGCTCCTAGGCCTGAGGTTCTGCACCCTCTGGTCTAGGCAGAACAATGACTTGACATTTCGTGTCCCGCCTTTGGAGTACATACTGATGGCAACACACTCCTAGCCTCCGGATGACCCCACTTATTTATTTTATTTATTTATTATATTTGTTAATCGCCCATCTGGCTGGTCACCCGACTCAACTGCTTCATGTAGATCAGTGTTCTCCAACCTTGGGTCCCCAGATGTTTTTGGTCTACAACTCTGGCTGGGGCATGCTGGGAGTTGTAGGCCAAAAACATCTGGGGACCCAAGATTGGAGAACACTGGTCTAGTTGGCATGATCTCCCACATTAGCCATCCCTGCATGCCAGAGGAACAAACTGGAAGCCATGGTCGACACACCATTTTGATGGCCAATCTAAGTATTAAGGGGTACATCTTTGTTCCATCGATTTCATAGATCATAGAGTTGGAAGGAGCCTACAAGGCCATCAAGTCCAACCCCCTGCTCAATGCAGGAAACTAGAGGAGGGGTCTCCCATCCAAGTAAGAACCAGGCCTGACCCTGCTAAGCTTTCCTTCCTGACAGCCATGATTTTAAAGTTATCCTGCTTTTTGATGCATTGTTTTTATTCTTCTATCTGCTTTATCTTTTTATTGTTCAGCTGCTCCAGAACCTGCCTAGGTATGGAGAGGCAGACAAATACTGTAAAGGGGAAAAAAAAGAATAATAAATAATATAGCCCTCTTCAGGCTGTACTACTTCAGAATGTAGGTGGGGCTTCACACCACTCAGTGCTCCTCCAATATCCCAAACTCGATGCCAGTGGAAAGCAAGTACCTCAGGGAGATTGGGTTCTAGCATCTCCTGATGTGCTGCACTGGAATCCTATATTTTAGATCAGGTGTGGGCAGAAGATTGATCAGGATCTAATTGTAGATATCTGGGTGATTTGCAATAGATCAGCAAGGATTTCTGACTCCCGATTGTTTGACAAGGGCAACAACAACATAACGACTTAAGCTGTGCTGAATCATAGATTTCATAGATCATAGAAGCTGGAAGGAGCCTACAAGGCTATCGAGTCCAACCCTCTGCTCAATGCAGGAAACTAGAGGAGGGGTCTCCCATCCAAGTAATAACCAGGCCTGACCAGACCAAGGGTCCATCCAGTCCAGCATTCTGTTCACAAAGCGGCCAACCAGATGCCTATGAGATGAGTCCATGAGCACCCTCCATTCATGTTCCTCAGCAACTGGTATACAGAGGCATGCTGCCTCGGCTCGGATACTGGAAGCCATCACGACTAGTAGTCACTGACAGTCTTCTCTCTTCCATGAATATGTCCCATCACAGAACACGGTGTTAGCTCAGAGTGCAATGCAGTGGGAAACAGGCAACGTGGGTTTGAGGACCACCCTGGGGGGGGGGGGCGATACCATGGCTGGCCCAACCATGAGCCAAAGGAGGCAGATCCTGGGGAACAGCAACGGTGACCATGTGGCCGTTCCTCCCAAGACTCCTGGGAACTCTCTTCTCTTGGAGGATGGAGCTGTGTGTGCCACATGGCCTGTCCTGCAACCACCTCCACCCCAAAAAACCCTAGCCTGCTGCCATTGGCTGTGGGGTGGATGCTATCCCATTGCCAGTGCTGGAAGTAAGGTTTACTGGCTATTCCTGTCAGCTTTAAATTTGCATCTATGCCTATCAATTAGCATATGGTTGTTGTTGTTGTTGTTGTTGTTATTGTTGTTATTGTTACTACATTTATATCTCACTTCTTTTCCTCTTGCAAGGAACCCAAGGTGGCGAACATGCTCCTCCTCCTTCCTCCATTTTACCCTCACAACAACCCTGTGAGATAGGTTAGGCTGAAAGTCAGTGACTGGCCCAAAGTCTCCCAGTGAGCTTCATGGCCGAGCGGGGACTAGAACCCTGGATCTCCCGAGTCCCAGTCCAACACTCTAACCACTACACCGCCCTGGCTCTCTATGCAAATTTATGTCCTCTGTTTTGGCGATGCATTTCTTCCTTTTTGGCCAGTTCATAACTGAGCTGGCCTCCCTGCAGGGGAGCCTTGTCATGCCATGCCTCTTCCCAGCTCCATTTGCCCCCAGCCATATAGGCCAGTACCAAACAGTCCCTAAGAGAGCCATAACGTGCCAGAGGTCTTGGGTTCAATGCCAAGCTATGCTCCACCTGAGAAAAGCCATGCGCCGAAGACAGAGTGCAGTGCAACCTTCCCCAATCTGGGACCCCCCCAGATATTTTGGAAGACAACTCCAATCAACCCTGACCTTTAGCCATACTGGCCAGGGATGGTGGGAGTTGTAGTCCAAAACATCTGGAGGGCACTAGATTGGAGAAGGCTGGTGTGGTGTGATAGCCAGTTGGGTGACAGGCACACACCGTATCTCGGACCAATTGTCCACCCAGTCCAATATCGTCGACACTGATTGGCAGCTGCCCTTCGGGGTTTCAGGCAGACGGGAGGGGCTTATGTTTGGTTGATTGCCAGTTTCTGCCCCAGGACACCTTGTTATCCACACACATACCCTCCCAGCCTCTATTTCATACAGCTCTGTTTCTCAGTTCACCATCATACTGGCAGTAACTGGGACTAGGTTATTGGAAGGACATTGAGCTAGATGGGAGGCATCCAGTCGAAAAGTCATTTTCTCCCAGTGAACGTTTTAATTCAAGTTCATCTTTTCTCATCGCTCGTTCTTTCTTTCTCTCTCTCTCCCCCTCCCTCATTTTTTACTAGGACAACTGCATTCTGCCGACAGCTATTAACATTCCTGGGAATGAAAATGTTCGTTGTAAGATAATGAAAAGCAGACATTTAGTAACAGTTTCATTTTGCATGTTTAAATATTCATCAGTCTCTTCATAAAACCACATGTTTGCTCTCGTAATGCACCAGCAATTGTGTTTATGAAATGTCATATTTCTTGTATGCCTTTTCATTATGTCATTTGCTTTGGGTAGAACACCATTTACTTACACGAGCACCAGAGCTTCACTTTCACGAGAAAGATTGGCCACAGTTAAGAGCAGAAAATTACCGAATCTATGAAAAACACCCTGCCCACCTCAGAACAATAAAGAATGCTCACCGATTCAGCTTGGCTTCAGACTTTGCAGGGGGTGTTAATACAGAGGCTCCGTGCGTTTGCCAAGGCATGCTCTTAGCCTACAGAAATGCATTTTCACCTCCAATTGGAAGGTAATCAGACAGAACAGCCTTGCTATTCAAGTGAGTAGTCCACAAGATTTTGCCTTGCTCACCTGTCTAGACATACCCATATCAGTCATGTGTAGCCTGAAAGAAAGAAATCCAACCATGCAGCGGGGGGGGGGGGTGTCTAGCACAGAGGCCAAAGGGGGGGCCTTTCTATTTTCTATTGCTTAACAGCAATCAAGAAATTAAAGGAGCACCCCCAGGCTACAACAAGGCCATATCTGCACAGTGACCTCCAGCAAACAACATAGGAGCACATCCGTGATATTGTTGGCTCCCCACCCCTTTAACAATGGTCATATGGATATTTATTTAAAGTTGTTAAAAAAAAAAAAAAAAAAAAAAAACCCCGCTTCTCAGAAAGGGCTTCCCAAAGTGGCTTCCAAACAATCAGTTAAACATGACGGTCCCTGCCCACAGGCTTAAGATCTAGAAAGACACGACACACAAGGAAAAGGGGATGGGGAAGGAAGAGGAAAAATTGAAGCAGTCTTTTAGCAGGGCTGGTAGAATGGCGCCGCTTCCCCTCTCTCATCTCCCCTCTGTATACCCCACTGGAATGGCTGATGGTGGCAAGGACAGTTGAGAGAGGAAGAGGCTTCATGGGAAAGGTCTTTCGGCAGGATATAAGAGGAGAAGGGCTTGAATTGCTGTCCAGATCGGCCTCACGCTGCATCCCAATCTGCCTGCTGAGGTGGACCCTCCTTCACCTTTCAAGGTGCCAGCCTTTTTGCCAATAGAAGCACAAAGGCTAGTAATTCAAGTGACGTTGTCCAGCCGGGGAAGGCATGGTTGCTCATCATCATCACAACCTGCTTGTTCAGCCACCCCTCGGTCTGGCCCGGACAATGGTGCTGGTGAGGAGAAGGAGCAGGAGATGCCGCTGCCTGCTTGCTCCCTGCCTGCCAAGCAGGCAAGGGGTAGCCATGATGAAGAAGAGGAGGAGGAGGAGGAGCAAGGGCAGCTGGTGATGGTGGTGGTGAGAAGGTGGACTCACCTAGGGAAGAGAGCCATTGAGTGTGCCTTGCTCAAGGGCCGGCCAAAACCTGAAGCTGGCGCTAGGTAGAGCACTTGAAACACCCCATTTGTGGGGCAAGGACCATAGCTCAATGGTAGAGCACATGCTTTGCATTTAGAAGGTCCCAGGTTCAATCCACAGCATTTCCAGCCAAGAGGGTCAGGTTGCAGGTCATGAGAAAGCCCATTCTCTGCCTGAAACCCTGGAGAGCAGCTGCCGGTCAGAGCCAACAATATTGGGCTGGATATACAAATAGTGTAAGTTCCGGTGTGTGTCTGTAAACTGCCCTTCACCTTGCAGATAGCAAGACAATGTACAGGAGCACGATTAAAGCCATCATACAAAGGCAGCTTCCCATGTTCCCCTCCCTTCTCCAGACTGAAGCTCAAGTTCATGCATTACAATTCCCATACATACTTCGGTATTGGTGTCAAACAAACCATTGTGACTCCTTTGGCCATGCTACACAGCAAAAGCTCAGCTCCCAGTGTCCTATGGAGACTGCTTCAAAAATCCACGCTCAAATGTCTCCCCAGATTGTGAGGCTCTGAATCAGCTTGTCTTGTTTCCAAATTCTCCATCCCACTCCCCATTTTGTCCACTGCACTGTGCATGCCCGTTCTGTTAGGGTTCACTTCCTTCAGTTTATTCTTATCTCTCTCTCTTACACACACACACACACACACCAATTTTATATCACTGATGCACACAGTGTGCCTAGTAAAACACTGCAAAAAAAAGTAAATTTGACGTGATCATATGGGCAGTCATCTCAAGATTGCTTGGGGGGGGGGGGTTGTATGTGCATGTGGTCACAGAGTGGGAGAGAGTAGCCCAGTTCATATGTAATGACTAACCATGGGTTAAATAACCCATGGTTAGTCAGGGATGCATGGGAGCAAGTGAGCACACTGCCACCCAACCACTTTCCACGTCCACAAATAAACCCAGGAACATCCCTTCCTGGGACGCAAACCCAGAACTCTGGGTTGTCAAGGGAGAAACAACCCAGAGTTTTCACACAACAACAAACCATAGGGTTCCTTTGTAATCCAGAAACAAAGCGGAAGCAGCAAGCGGTCAGGGTACAGCATGCTCACTCACTCCTGCATGTCCCCGACAACCCATGGGTTAAATAATCCATGGGTTGTCATTACATCTGAACTGGGCCACTGATGTGAATGAGCAGAAGGAATCGACAAGTGGCAGCAAGCTGCACGTTCTCTAGTTTGCAATGATCTGAGAAATTCTCATACTTAAAAGTGAAATTCAGGCAGAGCGGAATGAGGGGCACCTCAAATCAGAGGAAAAATAAAGGAATGGAACAGGGGGGAAATCTTCTGATCCCTAATTTCTTGGGCTAAGGAATAAAGTCTGAAGGTTTCATTTTTAAAAAAATAAATCCAACAACACTGAGCACTAGCCTCATGGCAAACAGCTTCTCCTGTCAAGTATGGGATCTCTCTCTCTCTCTCTCTCTCTCTGCAGTTTTAAAGGCCAGCCTTATGGAACAAGCTATGGGATCACAGACCTGGCTGCTGAAACAGCCTTAAGACACACATATGCAAGCACCTGACCCTCCTCGTTTTTATCACAGAGAGGAGTACATGAATGGGCACACCTGGCCCTAATTGCTCTCCTTTGGCCACACTGCAGGAAGAGACCATCACTCAGAGGTATAGAACATGCTTCACATGGTGGCCTCCCCCATTCAGTCCTTGGCGTCTCCTCTTAAAGGGGTCTTAGGTGGGAGGTGATCAGAAAGACCTGTCTCTGTCTGAGTCCCTGGAGAGCCATGGCCAGTCAGAGCAGACAATACTGGACAATTAGCCCGACCTGGCATAGGACAGCTTCCTGTGTTCTCCTATCACGAAAACATTCTGAATCACATACAGAACAGACATCGATGGCACAGTTACAATTCCCTTGAGAGCACAAACACAAGACAATTCCTATCTACGCAACGGACACTTTAGTTTAGTCTGTTTCCCCCAAAACATCTGGAGAAGGTGTTTCCCCCACCCCAAATTATAACCTGTAGCAGCCTTTCCCAACCTGGTGCCGTTCAGATGTTCTGGAACACAGCTCCAAGCATTTCTGAGCATTGGCCATGCTGGCTAGGGCTGATGAAAGTTAGAGTCCAAAACATCAGGAGGGTACCAGGATGAAGAAGGCTGACCTGTAGACTCATTCTGCTCTTCTACCCAAAAATGATCTAATTGGAAGTGTGGAACGGTAAGACTTACCCACTCAAAGAAGAGTCCGTGCCCCTGTGTTTCTGCATGAGTCTGGGTGGGCTTCCTGATTAGAGGGAAGCCAGCATAGAGCAATGAGTCATGCAGAGGTGCAACGGGACAGCCTTGTCTGAGCGTGGGGAAATTGTGCTGCATCTTCAGAACGGGAGTGACGGAAGAATCCCGTTACACATGATGTAAATGCAGGATAAAAATTTAACCACTTCCTCCTGCAGAGGCAGATTGAAAAGAGGCCATTCCAGACCAGTGAATCACACAGAAATTGGGTTCACACAATCATGACGGGGGGGGGGGGAGCCATGGTGGCTTATTTCCAACCACCGCATGAGCCGGTTGTGTGCCAGGGGAATTTGCCTACTTACCCTCACCAGCACAGGTAGCCATACCGTACAAACCCCGGACTGCATGGCTTCTTGGGAGTGGGCAGCAATCCTCAAATAAGCCATGGGATGTTGTTGGGTAGCTGCCCACTCCCAACAAGCTGTGCTGCCCCGGTTTGAATGACACAGCAAGGCAGGTGCCCATGGGCACCATGCAAAAATGGTGCCCAACAGGAGCCCAGTATGATGTGATACTAGCCCCCACGGCTAAATTAAGCCATGGTGGGCTGTCATGCTAGCCAGTGTTCTCCAACCTTGGGTCCCCAGATGTTTTTGGCCTACAACTCCCAGCATGCCCCAGCCAGCGTACTGTGCTATTCGAACCAGTCCAGAGAGGCAATGGGCAGCCCCCTCTATGGGCGGGAGGGGGGGTCCCTTTGGATCCAGAGCCCTTTGTTTAAATGAGTTTATTTCTCATTAGTTATAGGCAGAGAGGAATTCAATCCTGCCCCCGATAATCATTTAGTATGTGTGCTGTCCATTTTTAAAATTCTTGGTAACATAATTATTTATTCTGATGAACCTGAATAGGGCTACTCTGGTGCCTGCAGATGGTACTCATATAACAGGTATTTTATACACTAGGAAATGTACCTTTTCCAACCAAGTGTATGAACATCCAATCTAGCAATAAATAATCACAAATGCAGCTCTAAAAATCACTGAAATCACAATAGGACATCATAAAGAAGACAGAAAATAGCATCAGTACATGGCAGCCACCATCAAAAAAGCCTGCTGGAACAGAAAATTTTAACTACCTGCCTCAATGGCAAGCAAAGAAGGAACACCGCAGATCTCTCCAGAGAGGGGAATTCCATACTCTACCTGCCACCCTAGAGAAGACCCTTTCTCTCAAGCCCACCCACCATACCTCTGATGATACTTGACAAAGGAGTACGTTCATATATGTGACTCTTCAGGAACTGGGCAAGTAAATGTTCTACCCACATATGTCAACTAGCTGCCTGCAATTTATTTAGGTGTACACATGGAAAATTTTGCCCAAAGGCTGTTTTTGTGGATTTATTATTGCACTATGTTTAGCTCTTTTATGCAATCTGATTGAGGCTACAGTCCTAAAAGACACACTTATATAGTCCAATGAAAGACAGTGGATTTCACTTTGGAGTAAAACAAGCATAGAACTATGCTGGAACTGGGGGCGAGCATCGTTTACTGTAAATTTCCTAACATTTCTAGTCGAGGAATATATTGTTTTTAAGTGATCAAAATTCAGAACTGATAGATTTCCATGTAAACAAAATATGCATTCAATTCATTTCTCTGCCATTATTTTGGCACACAGGGAACTCGAAAATGATTTCTTAAACTAAAGGCTAACAAATGGATGAGTCACATGACACATTTATTATTCACTTAAAAATGAAATGCAACACTGTGATTTTTGAGACAGCCTCACACATCTCATTCATATTTGAACCTAATCACCACACCTGATCACATACAGAGGTAAATGACCTCCCAGGAGCACATGAAGTGAAGGGAGAGAACGAAGTGAAGGGAGCATCCTAAATTCAACAGGGCTACAAAATTGCTGTGAACCGCCAGGAGAGCTTCGGCTATTGGGTGGTATAGAGATGATGATGATGATGATGATGATGATGATGATGATGCAGTGTACCCCACAGTAATGCATGTTACCCCCAAGTGGTATATGAACAGTTACAAATTTAGCATAAAAGCTGAAGTATTCCAGGCAAACCAGAGCAAAGCAGGAATTCCAGAATTTTGGTCCAACTACACATTAAGTTAAATATGGCTCCCTTTCTGTTTTTGTTTTACTCAAAATTAAGCATAGGAGGCCCAATCCAGATTTTGGAAAAGAGAAAGCAGAAAAAGCCTCCTAGCTCGATGCTGGGTTTACAAAGACAAAATCCATACATTTGGGTATCAGTGATTTGGGCAAAAGTCAGTCCAACATTAGCAACAGAGTTTCACGATAGTGTGAAATATTCTTCATCCAAATAAATTACGGTACCAGCATCTGTATTGCAGAGCAGCCTTCTCCAACCTGGTGCCCTCCCAGTGTATTAGACTACACCTACCATCATCCACTGGCCGATATGGCTGGGGAACATGGGAGTTGTAGTCCAAGACATATGAACAACGCCAAGATGGGGAGAACTGATGTGGACAGATGCTTGGGTGAATGAATGTGCCACTCATTCACAGACGTTTACACATTGGCATGGTGTGTTCAGCTGTCCCCAACAAAGTTTCTGGTTGTTTATTACTCAAAATGATATTTTATTATGTATTATCTAAAATGTTATCCTGGCTTTGTAGTAGAACTAATCTGAATATAAAAAGCAAAAAAGCAACCAAAAAAAGTATCTGAAATAGCACATTTTGAATATCAGACTTCAAAATTCTCGTGCATAGGATTGTACCTTTAGCCTCAAATGGTGCCCAAACCACAGATAAAATGGCACCCTTGGCAATAAGGTGGGGAAAATAACCTTAGAACTTTTTTCCTGAATTGCCTTGGAACTGATGTTTGCCAGACCTTATGCTGGAATTCCATACCTGCCCCAACCTGCTCACTTTGCTCAGATTCTTCATCCCTCAAAAGTCTCAATGCTCACTTTCCTCCAGCAACATCAACTCTCAAGAAACTGGGCTAACGCCATGGTACAGTGGCAAATGTTGAAGTGCCGGCCCACATCACGACAGCCCCCATGGCCGCCGCCACCCCAGAGAGTCCAAAAACACAGGCAGCTGCATTGGCCTGTATCAACAAGCCAGTTCTGGCGAGCAGGTCTTTTGCAAAGCTCATGGGCCATAACTGCCCAGTCCAGATCACACTTTCTAGTGTGTAGAAAGCTACACACACTACCCAAAATACTTTACATTACAACAGGGAACAATATATTTTGGTAGGGAAAATTCATTTACCCCAAAATACTGTGAGGATTGCAGCTAAGCTCAGTGGGAACAGGGAATTCTGATAGGGGTGGCAGGTATTATGTCCACTTTCTCCACACCATGCATACTTTTGTACACCTCTGTCAAGTCTTCCCTTACTCGCCTTTTCTCTATGCTAAACAATCCCAGATGCTGTAACCTTTCCTCATAGGGGAGTTGCTCCAGACCCTTGATCATTTCAGTTGCCTTTTTCTGCACTTTTCCCAACTCTACAATGTCCTTTTTTTAGGTGCGGTGACACACAACTGGCCACCCTACTTCTCACAAGAACATGGAGGCATGGGGAGAAGCAAGGCTACTGCAGCTCCCAGGATCCCCAAGTAATGTCAGTCCCAGGTCAAAGCTGACCTTTCCCTCACAAAAAGATGACCTGTCACAAGCAAGAAACTTGTATGGCTCATCTTCTGAATCCAATTTCATCTTAAAAAAATAAAAATAAAATAAAAAATCAGCGGTTTCAAATGCAGCAGAACCATGCCTTTTCTAAGCACTGCCATTTTTCTCAATTTGATTCAACCCCTGCATGCACAATCACTCATGCGGGCTAAAGCCACTCTTGCACATATATCCACATGGGATTCTGAACTACAGCTTTATAGCCAGACACCCAGCTCAGGCTCACTGAAGAGAAAGCCCACCAGCTCTATAAAACATGACAGGGAAACCGGAGGCACAGCTAGGGCTAGACCTTGGGGCCAAAGTCCAGGGGGCCCACAGCCTGGGTGTGTGTGTGGCTATATAACCACCCAGGGGGCAGCAGGTGATGAGGGCAGCAGAAGCAAACTCCATTTCATTCCTGTAGTTACGGTATGATGATTTAGGCACAACTAAAATGCAAACTCACAAATGCTCAGAAGTATTATTATTAATTATTATTATTAATAATAATAATAATAATAATAATAATAATCAGGGCTGGCAAACAGTTTTGTTGTTGTTGTTCAAACATATAAGGAATGTAGAAGGAGTTTAAAAGCACAGAATGGTGGTGGGATGCAGAAGAAGAGAAATATTATTTGGGTGCCTCACAAGTGAAGTACATACATGTGGCTGCCCAAAGGAGGCCTCCCATAATAAGACTGCTAAGTGCAGAGTCTAAAATTGCCTCGCTGCAACGCTGAGGGAAACACACAGTCAAGGCCAGGCCCAGCTGATAGCTAGCCATGGCCAAATCCAGACAGGAGCTGAGGTGGAGCAAGGATTCCTAGCTCTCTGGGGAGGTTGAAGTCTGGCAAGGATGAAGCCCTGCTGCTCTGTTGAAAAGGCAAGCGCAGAAGGCGAAGCTACCGGTGTTTATACTACACCTGGCCAGTCTGGAGGACTCATACTGCTGAGCTGACCAGTCACAAGGTTGATGTTAAACATTCCTCAGAACATAGACAGCTGCCTTACGTTTAATCAGACCCTAGGTCCATCTAGCCCAGTATTGCCAACACTGACTGGCAGCGGCTCTCCAGGGTTTCAGGAGGGATTCTTTCCTAGCCCTACCTGGAGATGCCAGGGATTGAACCTGGGACCTTTTTGCATGCAAAGCAGGTGCTCTAGCACTGAACTACATTCTCTTCCTATTCCTTTTCTGTGCACATTAACTCTAATGTGAATTAGCATAAATCCCCCCCCCCAAAGTGAAAAACCAGTCCACAAGTCCACCAAATCTGCAAGTGTGTATTATTAGTGCAAATGCACATTAATTAATGTGCACTTGTGGTAATGTTCACTTACACGAATGTGGATTAGCACAAGGAGAACAAAATTTTGGTTATAAAAAATCAGATTCCATCAATGAGCGGATGACAGAATGAAAGACGCCGGACAATCCACGAAACACAGGCAGAACAGATTTAACAAAATTGGTACAGCCCTACATGGA
This sequence comes from Shinisaurus crocodilurus, assembly GCA_021292165.1. NCBI lineage: Eukaryota > Metazoa > Chordata > Lepidosauria > Squamata > Shinisauridae > Shinisaurus > Shinisaurus crocodilurus. Next base: position 101,165 of record JAHFWL010000581.1, on the reverse strand, counting down.
AATTTCTCAAAATATCTGAGTAGCCATTGGTGGAGACAGGATGCAGACAAAAAAGACATTGGGGTTGATTCAGCAAGGCAGTTCTTATGTTCTAGATCTCCCAACAGCACCTCTCTCTCTCATGCACGCACACACACACCATAATGTTTTATGGAGCAGGCACTCAATAGAACCCCATAGCCCCCAAAGCCTAGAAATTCCACATACACTTTCTTCCAACAAACAGCAGCCTCATATTGATCCAGAAAGCACATGCCACAGGGTTCCAAGAACAGCAGAGAAAATGCTCAAAAACTCCGTAGAGAGCAGCGACCATTCCATAAAGCCACACACAGTAGCGCCCCAGTTCAGGTATAAGCCCCCTGCTCCACAAAAGAGTATGCTCATAAATAGAACCATTGTAGATGGTCTAAAACAGACAGTCCAGCTCCACAAAGTTTTGATTAGCTCCAACTCCATAAGTTTAGGTCAACTCTCATCCCCGCCCTGCATCACCCCCAGAAAAGTTGGCGACACGGACCATTCCATCAGAATACTGTACATCTCAAGTCCATAGCCTATCACCATTTCATGGAAAAAACACTCAGAGCCCCAAAGATCCCCAAAGAATAGGCACCCCAGCAAGAGCTCCTAACTGATGCCTCTTCAAACTCCCTGGAATGCCAGCCCCATTCTCACATGCTTCTAGACATTTCTTTGTATGAAGACTTTCTACCACCGCAACATGAAACCATGTAGATGGAGCCAATAGTACTAGTGCTTCCTGTTTGATCAGTGTCTTCTGACCAAAGCAGGTAATGATTGGTTGGAGATGGACCCATGGGATTCCAGTATTCACGCATGTATCTTCATGGTGTGGAATCCTGAAACAGAGAAAAGCCTCTCCCATAACTCTGCTGGTAGATGGATGAGATACACCAACCTCCAGAGGATTTCCAGATCAAAATATTAAAAACACGAGGTTGTGTTGCACCTGTCCTGTCTGATAGATGTATTCATGATCTATGGATCCATCAACAGAGGGGAGAAATAAAAGGAGAGCCTTCTTTTTGCACACTGCATTCTGGAATAAGGGCTGGCCTTTTAAAACGAGGATTCTCAACTCACCCCCTCCCCAACCAGATATAGTTACTGGGCCCTGACTCAGAGAGGGATCTCATGCTTGACTTGCAGAGAAGAGAGAATGTTGCCACATATAGCTTTTCAGTAGGAAGCGGAAGCCCTTCATTCCAACCATGTGACGGCTCTGAACCCTTAAGGAACTCTGCACATGCTCCAAGGCAGCAGCCACCTTCCAACAGAAAGCGACACATACTTAAGCCTACTGAAATCAAACAGGTTTATACAGGCTTATTAGTGCTGTGTTGAATTGTGACCACACACTCTCTCTCTCTTTCTCTTCTCCCTAGGTTCCAGATTCTAGGCTGAATTCTGATTTCTGGCTCAGATTACTTAAATTTCCTGCCTCTAGTTCCACAAAAGGCATCCAGAAGGTCTCACATCGGTCAGCCCGCTTCCCACAGTGTCGCTGATGGTCTGGCTCCTGCTGCTTTCTCCTGGCTCCCTGCCAAAGGGAGAAAGCAGCTGCGTTGGGAGGCCAAGCAGAGCGACTCCAACGGCTTCCCTCTCCGCACTCCACAGGGTATCCCAAAAAGCCTCCGCCATTTGGCTCGAGACTTTGTGCAAAAACCGGCAATCTCTCTCTAGGGTAGGCCGTGGCGTGCTCTTAGGCTGACCTAGGAGCAGCCAAAACACCCAGACAGGAAGCCTTTGAAAACAGCTTTTAAAAGGGGACAGATCCCGGAACCCCTCCTGATGACTCACTAACTTGGAGGGTTCAAATTCACATTTGGGCTAAATTTTTGCTGCCTTAAATGATGATGATGGATGATGATGATGATGATGATGATGGGCTCTCAAAACCAATGCTACATTTCTGATCATCAGTGACTTAAGCAGGGCAAAACAGCCCAAAGCTGTAGTTCTTTCCAAATATCTATTAGAAGGGAACCTGGGGGGAAACACCGCTCAAACTGCCACTGTCTCATTGTGTCCAGCTATGGTGCTTTCCTGTTGCGTGCGGGAGAGAGGTGAGCTATATTGAGTGCTGGCGATTTTTTAAAGCCCTGCCTATCTATAAATAAGCTGTCTTAGCAGAATCCCGAAAGTGACTCTGTAGTGGAATAAAAATACAAGCCAATCCAGGCAAGCCGCAGATGGGAAGGGGGCAGCAAGAGGGTTGCCAGATTTCCAGCCGGCCTCTGTAGCTGTGCCTTTCACAGCAGCCTGAGGGACAGACATTAGAAGAGAATCATGTTTCTCGCCATACAGTGAAAAAAGTCTTACCTGCTGGTTCCTGTACACAAAGTTGCTAAGAAAGGCACAAAAGCAGGCCAAACTGAGGGTTCCCCCCCCCTCCACTGGTCAGTTGGTGACCCTAGATGAAAAGGAGGGATGGGAGAGATAGAATTAATCTCTTTGTGGTGAAATTTAGGGCTGAGGTCCTCAACTCACTTACTTGGGAGCGAGCCCCATCCATAGAAAAGATTGAGGCATCCTCATGAGTAAACACGCATAAGATTGGGGCTATATCAGACTAACATACCCGGAGGTATGTCCCATTGATTTCAACTGGGCTTGCTTCCAAGTTAAGTGTGGACTCAACCACATCCCCAAACTGCAATCATATGCACATAGCTGCCCAATTCAGACTGTACTTACTAGGAAACAAGTCCCACCTGTTTTGATGGAATTTACTTCCATGTTAAGTGTGAAAAGAAGGGGTTGCGTCCAAGTATGGAATCAAAATGGAGCCTACATCTAAGTAAAGGTGAATAGGACTGGACCATTAGGCTGCGATCTTACATGGATTTAGCAGGCTGAGAATAAAAGCCCCATTTAACTCAGTGGGATTTCTGAGTAGAGATGTGAAAGCCTGAGGGAAAACACAGAAAAAATGGAAAGGAAACCCGGAAGGAATGAGGGGGAAAAATCCCCCAGGTTGTCCAAAAATCCCTACGAAGCATGTTTAAAAAATAAATAAATAAATCTGTCCCGTCCCCCACCCCCGCCGCCATTTTTTTCCTGAGCAAACATGGTTATGATAAGGCTACAGACAGACAAGACCCCAAGCACTGATGATGATGATGATGATGATGATGATGATGATGATGATGATGATTCATTGGTGCTTCTGGTATGTGTTTGTATACGTGAGATCACTTATGATCTCACCAGCCTTTGTGATGTTTTGGGCTACAGCTCTTGTCATCCCCGACCATTGGCCATGCTGGCAAGGGTTGATGGGAGTTGTAATCCAAAACATCAGGAGAGCACCAGGTTGGGGAAGGTTGACTTATACACACACACACACACACACACACACCAGAAGCACCAGTAAGGGGAGAGGAGAGAAATGCCACATGTATTTCAGAACACATGTGGTTCTTCCTAAGGAACACCTAAATGTCTGGCCAGTTCACCGATTTTACCCAATGAACCATTATCCCTATATATAATGAAATAGGCTTATTATTGATCTTAATACACTATCACAGTAACAAGGATGCAAGCATATGCTAGACGTGCACGCCAAAAAGGCTCTTTTGCTTTTAAAAACATGAAAAAACAGTGCCTGACCTGTATCAATAATAATGCATTTGTTACAAGAGGCTTAAAAATGTAAGGAGGTCACTACAATATACATACAATATATAAAATACAACGCTTTCCCCCTTTTTTTTCTTTTGGTGGGTAAGCAATTTAAGTTGCAATCGTACTCAAGAGTTACCCGCGAGCAAGCTCCACTGATCATACTGCTAAATATGCACAGGATTTTACCCTGGTAACCTTGAACATATCAAAGAACAGGCCTTGTGTAGTGCAAGCCAATGCATGTCTACTCAGAAGCAAGCCACGTTAAGTTCAATAGGAGTTACTCTCAGGTAAGTATGCAGGTGTGTATAGAACTGCAGCCAAAGCCTTACTGAGAAGCTTCCAAAAGACACACACACAAATATCCCCCCCCCCCCCCCCGCATCCACCAACATTTGAAAGAATGCCTTCTTACACTCGCAACACACACACACAAGCAGGCATTTCCTTGAAACAAACAAACAACTTGGCCACTTTTTAATGGTACTACCAAATTATTCCGGAAGGAATCCGGATCTCTGGAATGAAAAACAAATCACTTCCTTCCCACCCACCCACCTCTCCTTTCCACCACCATTCCCTACTTTGAGCACAGCCCCTCCCCTTCCTCCAAAATCAAAAACAGGCAAGGGGATCCACAAGGAAAGGTCACACCCACCACTATCAGCCCTCGCCTATGCTTTGCAAACTGCACCATCCCTTAACTGCACCTTCCTCATTTGCAACACAATGCAGGGGAGAGAGACAAACCCAAGTACTGTATCTGTTTCTTGGCCTGGATGGTTGGCCTTGGGGCAATCACCCCAGGGGGATGGAGGAAATGGAAAAATTGGGAATAAAATGCATAAACAAGCTTCCCTCCCCCACTAAAATGCAGAATGTTGTCCTGGAAGTCATGTACGGCAAAGTAATAGACCATCTTTCTCATTATTGATACTAAAATATGCTAATAACAGGACATAATAATGTAGTGGAAGACTACTAGTACTAGCTGTGATTATTATTATTATTATTATTATTATTTGACCAAGCAGTGTTTTCTTATTCATAACATCTGTTCCAACCAAAGTGATGTCATTTTAAGTCCCACTGATTGGTTTACACACATACATCAAGGTTGCAAATCCTATGCGTGTGTGTGAGATGGGGGGGGGGAATCTACACACAAGTTTAAAGCTCTGGAAAGAAGATGCTAAGGCCAACCCCAGCCCCCGCCCCTTTGTGCTGGTCTGCGACCGAAATAAACCATTCATTCATTCAGCCCCCCCCCCTTGAGTGGACATCTTTAGGAACAGACCAAGTGCCTCACCTATTTGTGATTTCCCCCTTTCCATGCAGAAAGTTTCTTCCTGAGCTGCAAAGGTGGTAACTTTTTGGTTTGCTTGCTTAATCCTACATGATGACTTCAAGTCCACCATCCTGTGGGCGTCGGGGTGTGACTTTCTGTTCCTCCAGTGTTTTTCTGTATAGCAAAAGAAATATTTAGCAGTAAAGAAATGCAGGAAAAATATGGTTATTATTAATATTATTATTAATAAGAATAATAAGAATACTAGCACAATGGGAATTAAAAATAATAATAATAATAATAAAACAAGTGAGAAAGGGGTAGATAAACAGAAAAATAAAAGAGAATGGTAAGAAATGTTCCACATAGAAAGGGCAAACTTCCCATGCCTCTGCAGCTTGTGTGGATCCAGCCGGGAGTTACTTTCTCCCAGGTTAAGTGCATATCCTATCGGGACTTTTTCAGAAGCCATTGAGCTCCGATCAGTTTACTCCCAAGTAAAGCATGTTACAGGATTGCAAACGCAATGCCAAAGCTCACCGGGAGAAAGTCGAGCACAAAGGGAGCCTTACTTCTGAGTAAACAACGTTCAACATGCTTATTAAGACTACACTGAACAGCATTACTTTTTTCTTCCCTTTTTAAGTGGCTAGGATATACGTATACATATATATTCCACTAGCCCTCTTCCACCGGGCCACGGACTTGAACTGGGGGAGCGGCCACGGCGACGAAGGACGCCACAACCCAGGGTCAAGTTCAAACCGCGGCTAAGTCTACCGCGGGGCTGAAGTTGGGGAAAAATAATATCCCCCCCTCCCAAAAAAAACCCCACAACCCCAGCTTTATCTGTGAAGCAGAAGGCAAACGTCAGGTTCTCCAGTTCTCTGGGAATTGGCGGGGGATCGGGGGGCAGAGAAGAGACACTTCTCCCCAAACCGTATGAGCAAACTTTCGCTTCTTTGACTGACCCGCCGCCGCCGCGCCCGTGAGAAGCATTAAAAAAAAACCTCGCCATTGCGTGGAGCAGAACCGAAACGAGCCAGAGCGCGCGCGCTTCTCGCCTTCGCGATCACCTCCACCCCAGCAAACGAGCACGCTTGGAAGCGGGTCCCCAAGCAGACCCCCCCCCCCCAAACGGGCCTGGCTTCCAAACAAAACGCCTTTGGGAGCGGCGTGTTCGAACGCGGCAGATCACTTGATTCGAAGCGGCTGCCGCGGACTCCTTTGACTCGGATTTCGGGGCAGGAGGGAACCAAACCGCCCCCCCCATGCGTAAATCTATTTTACGTAGCAGTAAGAGAGAATACTGTTGGGCTCAAGGGGCGCATTTCTCACGTGCAGCCTTGAAACCGGTTTCTCCCCCAGCCCCGTCCCGTAAACCAATTCGAATTATTTCTACAAACTGGATCTGGCTATACAAGGGGGCAAATATTTTGTTTGTTTGTCTTAGGTCGGGATTCAGCAAAGTAAACCCGATTGAACGCGGTGGGTGGGGAGGGTGGCTTGCTCCCCCCCCCCCCCGTAGACCTCACCCCTTGGGAGACATGGAGTTTTCGTTTTAAACTCAGGAGAAGTTGAGAAGGGCCGCGAGTCACGCGGGGAAAAAGGCCGCGCGAATATATCCGTAGCGACCACCCGATTAATTAAATCAGAATACGTGCAATTGTGCAGCGCAATACTATAACGTGTCTACCCAGAAGTAACCCCCACTGCGCTCAATGGGGCTTAGTCCCAGGTACATGCATGTCATAGGACTGAATCCCAAGCCGATTTCGAGGATAGCAAATCGGCTGAAATCGAAACGTTCCCAGTTATATGAGCGTCCTTTTAAATGTCCAACTATTACCTTTCCAGTCCCTTTCTTAAAAGCGGGGGGGGGGGGGAGAGAAGAGGCGGGATTGTTTTTATTTTCCGAGTAAATAAAATTATTAATTATTATTTATTAATATTATTAATGATTATAACAGGCGAGAGGCCGTTTACAAATATTCCTAACCTCCCCCCCCCTTTTTAATCACTCTATACTGTTCTGCTTTTTCAGTACACTACATATTTCTAGTGAGTCAGGACTTTTTAGGAAAACAGCTGAATAGGGCCTAGCGTTCTTTTAAAATCAACTTGCCAACCCGCCAGGCCAGGCGAGCTCTAGTAAGACAATTTCAGCTGCGAACAGACCCTGTTTCTCTCTCTTTCTCTCAGAGAGAGAGAGAGAGAAAACAGACGGAATTTAGCTGCTGCCAACGGTGGATGCAACCCTATGCAAATCCCCTAGCATCACCACCACTTCTAGGACATTTGAGCTCTCTATACACTATACAGTTTACAATGCTATAAAAGAACAATCGGTTTAATGTGCAATAATTTGAACACACACACAAACACGGCACATTCAACACTTAAGCTGCAATCCTGTAACCCACTTTCCTGGGAGAAAGGCCCATTGAACTTCTGAGTGGACATGTTATAGGATTGCCCTGTTAATTATTAGAGAACGGAAATTATTAAAGAACCACGCAAACCATCACTTACTTGGGAGTAAGTTCCGCTGAAATTAAGGAGACTTAACTACCGATTAATCTTGTTTAGGATGCAGGATAAGACTGGATACATAAATAAGATATTTAATCTGGGAGTGAACACTTGGGCGTTCATTCACAGGTACTACACACAGACACACACACACACACACACACACACTAGCCTTCACACAGGCACCCAGATACAGAAAATGGAATCAGTTTACCTTTGGGTGTTTACATGTGTCTTGGCAGCTTAAAGCAGGTGTCCTTTCTTTTGAAGTTCATGATATCCAGGATGCTAACTGAACTGTGAAGTGGAGCAGAATCCAGAAACCAACAGAAGACGTTTACAGTGAGCAGAAGCGGCCATCTAAAGAGAACGATGGGCCGTATACACAGGAAGAAGGTTCCTTCCCACATTGAAAGAAGTAAACACCATAAACAGTTACACTGGAGGGGGGGGGAGATCAGCATAGGGCAAAATCGGAAGGCATTTTGGAAACCTTAAGGCCCCTCTTCCTTGTGGGGTTTTGGGTTTTGGCAGCTCTGCAAGTTATCCAAACCAAGGCAGAAATAATGAAAAAGAGAAGAAAAAGGAGAAGAAACGTCTTGGAAAGAAAATGGTTCTACTGTGTTCTTTCCAAAACAATAAACTTTTAATGCTAAAGCAGTTATATAACCAAAAGCTGTACAGAGTTTGTCTGATTTTTTTTTTTTTGTTAGAAAACAAAATTTCTTCTTTTTGTGGGGGGGGGTTTGTTCATAAATATTGTTCAGTTCCCGGCACTTGTCTCAATAATTAAATTACAAATGATAAATATGGCATCATGGATATGTATTTACATACAAAAAAAAAACATATTACAAAAAGGCAACTGTTTATACTAAACTGCCAGGAGCTGGGTGAAATTAATATCACATTTCCCCCCCCATCCTTAAAAATATACTGAAAAGACACACCCCTTCCCCATTTCCCAGTCAGACAGAAATACATTCACAAGTGTAATGTTATTAGAGAGTGAGAAAGAAGAATGAGAGAGAGAGAGAGAGAGAGAGAGAGACTTCAAGACAATACAGGACTTTGGCAAGTTTTAAGACTCTGGGGGTTTTTTTTCCTCTTATTTTTAGCAATCACAACTAAGGCCAAGGGGGAAAGTCAGTTCTCTGTTCTTGAACATCCCACTGAAGGAGGAGGGAGGAGAGAGAATATCCACTGAAGTCAAATTACAAAAGGCAAGAATGTTGGGAAAGGAAAGGGGGTGGCTTCGGACGGTGAATTAGAAGAGGGATTTTTAAACAAAACAAAACAAATCAAAGAAATAACTGTTGATGCAGAAAAAGAAGAAATGGCTAATCCTGAGAAAAATAGACATGATTAAGTCTAGCCTCCGGCTCTTGGGGGGGGGGGAATCAAAAAGCAACACACACACACACACACCCCACGCACACACGCCACTATTTTTTTTTCCTCCTGCAATTTGTGTCCTGTAAACTCCAATGGCAGGTCAGGGATAAATTTGGTGTCCTTTGATGGCACCAGAAATCCTTTTGGTCCAGTCCGGTGGGTTTGCTTGAGGAGAGTTGAATTTGCCCCATCAGACATACCACTCATTAAAGTTGGGGGGCAGTCCAGGGTTGTGGCTGGGATTAGCAGTCTGAAGGGTGGAAGGGGGAGGTTTGGCAGAGTCTTTGCTCGTGGCAGCAGCAGCAGCAGCGATGGCTGGGGGAGTGGACGATTCGTAGCCAGAACTTGCTGCCGGAGAAGACTCTGATCCCTGGGTTTCGTGGACCTGAAAAGAAGATGGACACAATCACACAAGGCCAAGAGCAAAGGAACAATCACTTTGTCTTTGGCTAGTGAGCAGGTATCTGGGGGAGGGAAGGGGGGGAAGAAAAGAAAGATTAATATTAAAGCAACCACTAGATCAATAGATGCAATTTTATTTTATCTTTTTTAAAGGTGTGATTGGGGAAATAGAAAAAGTGTCCAAGCTGCCAAATTGATCCCCAAACTAAAACTAGTGGTGGTGGGGGGGATAGGTTCCGGAGGATCTCTCTCCCCCAACACACACCCCAACTCTTCCGAAAAACAAAAAAAGTGTAACACATTAGATGGACCACATCTAATTGAAATCAGAGCCATCTCCTCTCAAATAAGCACCCCTAGTGCTAACGTCGGAAGTAAACTTTAGAGGATTTTATATTTCAGGAGCTGTGTGTGTATATGTGTGAAATGGATCTCCACTCCACCCCAATATCCTCACTAAGCATTCCCCTAGAGGCAAAATTTACCCATTCACAAAGTAAGATTGAGAGCTTAGCAAATACGGTAGTTGCACGTGATGATGAAATGTTACTTAAGGACTTAACTGGGCCCTTGAGTTGCTGATGGAACAAGGACCCCTACTTGGCCATTTGAAAAATAATAATATTTTTAATTTAAAATCCCACTCCCCCGCACACACAAAAAGACTGGTGTGTGCAGTTATTTTTATTCCATCTCTACAAGGTTGCAAATTACTTGAAAGATGAAATAGGGTCTGTTTCACCAAGAGAAAAATCTGGTTTCCTGTGTTGAGGTATAGCAAACTGGAAAATTATACACATTTAAGACACACAATCTTTGTTTACAGAATTAAACACAGGCACATGTGTTTACATGTGAAACATACATGCACACATACACATGTATATCCATATAAATATACATATAAATTATATGACACACACACTTTCTCTCCATGCATACACACACATGAATAATATTAAATATACACATATAATTACATGTATAACTACAGATGTGTAAATAAATGCACATAATTATACACACACACACGTTCAATTATATAAATAGATATAACTATATATAAAAAACACTCTCTCTCTCTCTCTCTCTCTCACACACACACACACACAACACAACACATACACGCATTATAGATAAAGGATAGATTTATCTAACAAGGTTTCCAGAAGGTCTAAAGGGGAAGCAGAGCTTGCTAAATTACCTTCATGTGCTTCCTTAAGGAACTCGGGTGCGTGTAGGACTTGTCACAGACTTTACAGATGTATGGCTTGTCTGATGTATGGACATGCATGTGCTTCTTTCGGTCACTGCTGTTTGCAAATCGCCTGTCGCAACCTTCAAATTCACATTTAAAGGGCTTCTCGCCTGCAAATAAAAAATAAATCATCAAAATCAAAATCAAGAGCTGGGCTCTTGTTTTGCAAAGGAAAGCGTTTAGTTAGTTGCATGCTGAGAGGACAGATGGCTTTCCCGCTTTTTTTTTCTCCCCCTTCTCTCTCCAGCCTTTTCTGCTTCCAGAAAAACTTGCTTCCCTCTTTGCAACTTTACGGCTCTTTTCTTCTTCCTCTCTCTCTCTGTCTCTCTCTCTCTGCCTAAACTATCTCTTGTAACACACAGCAGTGTCCGCGATATGCTAAAAGGGAAAAGGGTGAGGAGGCAGGGGGCGAGATTCGGGTAACTTATTCTCAGTTTCTCACACAATGGCGTTTGTTACGTTACAGTTCAATCAAAACGCCCGTGTGCAGCTTTTAATGTGCGTCTTTCAAATGCAACGGTCCTTCCAAGGGGCTGTTAAGGAGAAAGAGAGGAGAAATAGACCTTTGGGTGATTTGGGCACGGAGAAACCGAGCAGGACTGGGTGGGGGTGGGGTGCGGAGGCGGAGAAGGAAACTCCTCTGACGGTAAGATCCGGACGGTTTTATAAAGACGTGCTGAAGGAGACAAGAAAATGGATTGCTTTGCTGATTCCGCCTAGCTGTATTGTGGAAGAAATGAATTGAACATGGAACCCATATATATGTATATATAATACTTGGAACAAAAAGTATCGCTGATTTAATTAGAAGATGTGCCAATCAAGGCATTAAACCAGAGAGAGGGAGAACGGAAGTAACCGAAAATTAGATTCCATTAGCATTTGTATGGTTTCCTCCACAGAATGTCTACGCAGACTCAAGTCTCTCGTAAAAAGCAATCCACAGGGCGAAGGGGGGGGGGGAGACACACACGCACACACCTCCAGCTCCTCCCCCCCCCGTATTCCTCATATTAAGCATAGGGAACAAGGGGGGGAGGTGTGTGAGAGCAACGGGGAGTGGGGTGGGGGAGGCGAGGCAGAGGATAGAAAGAAGATGGAAAGAAATCGTCCGAAATCTCATCTTCAGACGAACTTTAAAACAAAACAAAACAGAAACACTCCCCACCCACCCCCGCTCATCGCGTGAAATTGACAAGTGAATGAAGCGCACGTTGAAACTGACCAGCCCCGACGGAGAGGGGGGAAAGATCCACTTTTAAAAGCGATAAACAAAAAAACAACAACATATAAATACCAATCGCTTCGTTGCTTTCATGGCTTTCTGTTTATTTCCACTCCAATTCTTTTCCCCAGCTCCGCCCCCCCCCGCCCCGATCCTTTGATCCTGCACCGTCACACAGCAACCCCCTCATCTCCTCTACTTCCAATGCCTCCCCTTGCAAATCCGCTCCGTCTCTCTCCCTCTCTTTCCCGACCATTCAAAACCCGCCCAAAAAAACACTTTAAAAAAAAATATGCTATGGATATGCTCAAAGTCTGGCTGGATTTTGCTGCTCCCGTCCCGGGCTGATCAGGAGAAGGCAGCAACGGGCCAGGGGTGTGTCCGGCGGCGGTGCGCCTTACCTGTGTGCGTCCTTTTGTGGATTTTGAGGTTCTCCGACCGGGCGAAGATTTTCCCGCATCCCGGGAAGGGGCAGGGGAAAGGCTTCTCGCCCGTGTGGACTCGTATGTGGTTGACCAGTTTGTATTTCGCCTTGAAGGACTTGCCCTGGCGGGGACACTCTTCCCAGAAGCAAATGTGGTTGTTCTGCTCGGGGCCTCCGACGTGCTCCATCGTGACGTGAGTTACCAGTTCGTGCATGGTGCTGAAAGTCCGGTCACAGCTCTTTTTGGAGCGACTCAGCGGCGGCTGTTGCTGCTGCGGCGGCGGCGGCGGCGCCTCGTCGATCCATTTGCAGGACAGTTCCTGTTTGATCGGCTGCCGCATGTAGCGGAAGAAAGCCCCCGCGCCGTGGTGGTGGTGGTGGTGGTGATGGTGAGCCGCGGCCGCCGCGGCCGCCGCGACGTTCATCCCCCCCATGTTCACATTCATGGGGTTGTAGTTGTGGAACTGAGCCGGGGCCCCGTAAGGGTCCGCCCTGGGGCTGGAGACGCCTCGGTAAGTTTCCGGCCTGCCGAACAGGTCCCCGCGCAAGCCTAAATGCATCTGCCCGTTGTCCGCGTGTCCCGCCGTCGGGGAAGCGCGGCTGGGATTCTGCTCGTGCAAACCCGGGAAAAGTAAGTAGCCGCCTGGGCTCTCCGTGATGCCCGGCGGCGGCGGCGGCGGCGGCGGCGGGTGAAGCCCGGCGGGCGGGTTGCTGCCGAAGAGACCGTGCTGAGCGGCCGCGGCGCCCCCTCCCGAGGTGGGGGACTCTCCCAGGGCTGAGCCTCCGCGGTTGCGGAAGAGAAAGTCCCGCGTGGAGTTGAAAGCGGCGGCGGCGGCCGCGTAAGAAGAAGGCACCTGGCCGGCGTGGTGAGGGTGCGGCGGGTGGTGGTGGTGGTGGTGGTGGTGAGGGTGAGAATAGCCGGACGCTTGCGGCGTGAAAGCAGAGCCTTGCCCCGACGCCAGCTCGTGGGCGGCTGGGCTGATCTTAAAGGACGAGTCGCCGAAAGGGTGGTTGAGCCCCATGGCGGCGGCCGCGGCGGCGGCCGCGGCGTCGCGGTTCGCCACGTCGTGGGGGTGATGGCGCGGCGCTCCGAAGCCCCCGACTCCCAGCGCGGGGAACTGAGGTCCGCCGTCCAACAACATGGTCATAGCCCGCCTTTGGATGGAGGAGGAGGAGTACGGAGAGGACGAGGCAGCGGCCACCCCACGGCGGCGATCTTCTCCTGCGTCTTCTTTCCTTCCCCCCCCCCTTCTTCCAAACAACAACAGCAGCGGCAGCACCGGCCCCGAGCCGGATTTCCCCCCCTTCCCTTCTCTCCACTGTCTCTCTCTCTCTTCCACGCCCCCCCGCCCCACCTCTAGTTCAGCCCCACACAATGAGAGGCAGGCAGGAGGGCTCGCGCACCAGTCCCCCCAAATGCCGCATTCACACGCGCTCCAAACCTCTCCAGAACGCGGGGAAGAAAAGAGAGAGAGAGTGGGGGTGGGGGTGTTTAGAGGAAGAAGAAAAAAACACCACCACAACAACGGGGCAGCCCCCCCCCCCACAACAGCCCCAAACCCCACCCACTCGCCCTCGAGGGCCAAGGACGGAGGCACCCCCTCTGCCCCCCACACTGGCGCAAAGATGCGCGCACACGCAACCCCCGGGGGGGATCCCCGCTGCCTCTTTCCACCCCTGCCTTCCAGGAGGGCTCCCTCCACTCCAACTGAACGACGTCCTTGCACTGGCCAAAGTCAGGCGCTCCTCCCTTCCTAACACATATGGAAGGAGGGGGGGGCGAAAGAAAAAGAGGGAGAGGGAGGGAGGGAGGGAAGCAGAGCGAGAGAGAGGGAGAGAATACCCAACTCCAGGAGGCAGCTTCTCCGCAAGCCAATGGGGAGCCGCCTGGCTAGCCGTCACCTGACCCCCCAGCCGGCCTGCCCATTGGACCAAAGCCGCGTGATTGACAGCGTTTAACATTGAATATGGCAGCTCCGTTTAAGCCCCGCGTTCTGATTGGCCGGGCTGGGTTTAGTGAGGCGCAGGTAAGGTTAAAGGGTGTCGGCCAACCCCCAAACGTTTTGTTTACTGGAGATACAATTGGGGGGTTGGGGGGGGGCAGAGATGAGGGGCTGGCGGGGGTGAGGAGGAGGAAGGGGGGGAGATGGTGGTCTTGGGGCAAATGACTTGTGTATCATTCTTACTCAACCCAAAGGAGAGAGAAGAGAAAGAGAGACTCTGACTCTATAAGTATAGCGCAATTCCTTCAGCCCCTGCCTTGTTAGTATTTCGGAAGAAAACTCTCGATTCCTTTGATGCTACCCTTGCCCTCCCCGGCTCCTATATAGGATTATCTCCCTCCTCTACTATCCTCACCATTTTCGTTTGGTGTTTCTCTCTTCCCTCCCCGCGGCTCCCCCCCCCCAAAAAAAAAATTGGGAAAGAAAAAGGGATCTCCTCAGATTTCCAAGAAAAGAGGGTAGAAAACCAGTGTGTGTGTGTGTGTGTGTGTCGTAGGGGAGGGGGTGAACTTAAAAGCGACGAGAAACTTAAAAGAACAGGACAAGATGCCTCCCTCCACGCGAGATCTCCATCATCATCATTATTATTTTATTATCATCATCATCTTGTTCATTTTGCTTAAGGCAGCTATCGCTGTAGCAGCAGCAGCAGCAGCAACAATCACAACACAATTCGATCCAGGGGCACCACCACGACCAAAAATGCTTGACCGTCAAACCGAGCTGATTTTTAAAATATAAAAGAAAATGAAACAAATAGATTATTTTTTAAAAAAAATAATTCTAAAGGCCTTAAGGAAAAGGGGGGGGCGGGTGTGAGAGAGGTTATGTTTACATTTGCCCAGAAGGTGCTTAGGAAAATGGATTATGATTTATTTTATTTTTTTTAAAAAAAAAAATCTTCGTTTGTTTTGTGTATGCCATAGTCAAAGTGTCAGTAGTTTGGGATGAGATAGATAGATAGATAGATAGATAGATATGTGATAGATTGGTAGGTAGATAGATAGATATGTGTGTCTCTCTGTCTGTGATAGATAGATAGATATGGCTTCCCAAGAGTACATATTTCTTTTCTCTACTAGCATTCCACACACACACACACACACACACACACACACACACACCACATATATATACACACACTCCCTTTCACAGTCGAAGTAGAAGAAGAAACTCCCCTCCATCTAATGGGGCGGGGGAGAGTCGAAATATATGCAATGCTATCCTACGCGCCTGCCTACTCAGAAGTAAGTCCCATTGGGTTCAATGGGACTTGCTTCCAGGAAAGTGTTGCGCGGGATGGCAGCCTAAAACCCACCTCCGTCGTTCAGGTTGAATCCTATGCCCACTCCCCTGAGAGTAAGTCCCATTAAAAGCCCGACGAGGCTTACTTTTGAGTAGACATGTACAGGTCATAGTGCTGTTAAGCCACTTTGGTTTGTTTCGGATAACAAACCGAATGGACGCGCCCTCCCTTTGCGAGTGGAGCGGATCTGCTGTTCCGAAATCCGAGACTAGCGGATCAAAGGCCCTTGGGTTTTTTTTTTATAGATATATTGAGTAATTCATGTATTATTTTTTAAGCAAGTGCAAGGTTTTAATGTCGGGATATAACGATCCTCTGTTGCAGCCTGATTCTCCCCCCACCCTACCCCCCTTCAACTCAATAAATCCAGTCATTTTCTCGTTCTGGAAAGCATTTGCAAAGAACGATGGGGGGGAACCAAGTGTCGAAAGAAAAGGCTCCGAGAGAAAGATGCCAGTAATTGTAATATCCTGAGATTTCCCGAGCCCCGAAGACTTCCCATTGAAGGCCGTTCACAGGATTTGCCGCCGTCTCTCCGCAGGAAACATACAATCTGATCAGGTTCAGAAACGCACTGAGAAAGTGCTTCAAACGGAGCTTTATAAAATACAGCCCCCTTTTCACATCCTTCTCTTCCCCCCCCCCCCCAACACCACACCACACACATACGCATAGTCAGCCCCAGGAAAAGACTTCACATTCTTTATTTTAGGATCTGGCTAAAAGGAGAAAGACAGAGAGAGAGAGAGAGAGAGCAGAGAAAGACAGAGAGGGGGGAGGGGGGTTAAAAAGGGGGAGAAAAAAATTAAAACCATCGAGATAGATAGCTAGATAGATCTATAGATATATGAACTTAGCAACACCATTTCCCATCACACCAATCACAAATCCCCCTTCCCTGCAAGCAGACATCAAGAACCCCACTCCCAACCCCAAGAAGGTGAGTCTATTCAGTCCAGTTTTCGCTGTCGATTTCTTTATTTATTTACTGACTAACTTCCTTCCTTACTTACTCGCTCAACTCGTCTCCTCTCTACCACCACCACCCCACCACCACTCCTCGCTGGGTGTGTTGTGTGTGTTGTGGGGGTTGCTTTTTTGGAGACGACAGAAAGGTGCAATAGAAGAAGAGGGGGCGGGGAGGGGGCGAAGGGGTGGCTGGATTGTGGGAGCAGATTTGTTTGTTTGTGGGTTGGGGGGGGGGAGAGAAGCTTGGGAATTTTGCATCCTTCCCGTGTTTAAGGCTTATGAGAGAGAGAGAGAGAGAGAGAGATATTTAGAATGGGTTGTGTGTGTATATATAATATTATTATCATCATCATCATCATCATCATCATCATCATCTACCAAAGCGCCTGAAATGAGTCTTCTTCTCTGGGCCTCTGTGATACTTGCTTGGCGGTGGATGCTGGGTGGGGAAGAGAGAAAGTGTGTGACAAAGCTGGAAAAAATGGAGCATTTTGGAAGGCACAAGGAACAAGGGGGGAGGGCAGAAGCCTTTTGCCACCACAATAAAATTGGGGCTTGCGATGAGGCGAATGGGGGTCTCTTTTGGCCACCCAAGGGGTTCCGCTTCTGCCGAGATTTCCTGGGGGCTACTCAAGGTCATGGAAGAAATCGAATTGGCTAACCAAAACACAGGCACACACTCCAGATTTCCCTCTCCCCACACCCACACACACACACCTTTCTTTTTTTACTGTTTAGCGAGGGTCTCTCTGTCTGTCTGTCTCTGTGTGTGTGTGTGTGTGTGTGTGTGTGTGTGTCTCTCTCTCTCAAATGACTTTTTCTTTTCTTTTTTGTGGTTCCCTTGTCAACACCAACTTGAGCTTGTCCCAAGTGGTCTTCTACCTGGTCCGTGGGCCTGTCTTCCGAAGCCCTCGGTCAGATAATTAATTACCTCCAGCACGTGTTCCGTTGTCTCTGCAACAACAACAAAAAAAGAGGCGTAATTCAATTAGATCATCAACGGAGTCTTGGGTTAGGGGGCGTCTGTGAAGCTGCGGTTTCGGGCGAGCTGGGGCGAATGACCTCTGCTAGGGCAAAAGGCCTCACATGTAGCCCTTTCCCCATTGTCTTTGGCTCTGAGATGATGTCGAACAACTTGGAGCGTACGGCTCCTCCAAGAGCAACTTTCGTAGGAATACAATGGGGGGGGGGGAAATCGACGAGGAGGGCCCTCTTTCTTTCTTTGGTTCTCAGAAGGTGTACATTTTTCTAGGTCTGGATGCATATATATGTATGTATTCTGTCTCTCTGTGTACATGCACACACACATATATATGTATGCACACACACACGTGTATATGTACACACACATGAATCCTGAACCTAGGGGATATTCGAGAGCGAAGTCCTTTTGGGTCAACTCTACCTGAGTCCCTATATTTTTTTATAACCGAGTTTTATGGGAGGAAGTAAAAAAAAAATGTTAAGAATTGCACCATCAGTTTGCACACTGAATGGTTACGACTCACGAAGCATTTTTTTTATTGTTATTTCTAAATGGTGACTTGGGGGGAAGAAATCCGGATTTATCTTTAGGGAGGAGGCTAAAGACACTTTGATGCATGTTAATAATAAGTGCTCGCCGAATTTATTTATTGAGGGGTGGGAATCAAAGAAATGATTATTTGTTTTGGAAGGCGAGGCGTTTCCCCCCCCCCCCAGAAGAATTGGGAAATTTTGGTTGTTTTTTACAGGGAGGGAGGGAGGGAGGGAGGCGGAAATAAATCGTAGCTTTAAGCGAGGGATCGTGGTCCCTTCGAACTATTTTTACTGACTAGGAAGAAGAAGAGAGGAGTGTGGAAGCAGGAGGGGAGGAAAAGGAGTCTGAAGAGGCAAACTTGACGCAGTGGAATCTACTTGCAGATTAGGCAACATAAATTAACCTATAAATCTTCTTTATACATTTCCCCGATCGACGCTGTCGAGACTCTGTATGCCTGTGTGACTGGGGAAGTAATATATGAGCGCACAAGAATGGGTCAAAGTAGTTTACCTAGTCTTGGGAAGAGGGTGTGTGTGCGTGTGTGTGTTCGTCCCCACTCCCCCAGCCTTTTTTTTTTTTTTAAGACCTACTAAATTATGTAGCAAACGGCTACATAAAGATAGATTTTTAAAGCAAAGCTTTGGGTGTTGACTGTAAAAAGGAAATCTGTCGTCTGTTCCTCTTCTCCCCCCCCCCCGCCCTCATTAAAAGCCAAGGTGATTTATTTTCTACAGATGTAGTCAACCCTGCGTGGTACTTTCTTACTCAGTGTTTGTCTGTCTATCCAATAGAAATCCATATTTAAGTTCTATTGATTTCAGTGAGGAATGTAAGCAGCTGCCCCTTTGAAATCAATGGGACTTTAAAGTGCTTAACCTGGCTGGATCATGCCCCAGTATTATTTAGGTAGATATTTATTTAATTCTTGAGGTAGATATTTACAGTGCAATCCTGTGTATGCGTACTTAGAAGCGAGTCCCATTAAGTTCAATGGGACTTGCTCCCAGGTAACTGTCACGTAGTGGATTGCAGCCTTCTCTTGTTAGCTGGCGACGCATTTTTGCCCCTCTTTCTAGATTTGCTGGTGTGCCCGCGCGCCTGCGCGTGTTTCTGTGTATTCCACGCTTTTGTACCAAGAGATGGAATTGCTACGATCTAGAGATCTCTTGAAGGACTAAACAAAGCGCACTGCAAATACACTTAAAACAAACACACCAACCAACAAAAAACTACCTGGAGAACATCGCTGGCCGCGTGTGGTTTGGCACCTTTGTGCTGTCTTGCACCGGGGAAGAAGAAAAAAAGGCAAGAGAGGACAGCGGCGGGTACAGTTTGTGTCTTTGAGTAAACTCGAGTTGATCAGTGGGCCTTAGTTAGTTTTAGGTTCTGATCATGTGTATTACTTCACTCATTTTTTAAAAAATGTGGTAAGCAAGCCCTGCTACATTGGGGGGGGGGGGTCTTGCTCTTTCCGCTGAGTGGAGCCCTTGACTCTGCCCCAAAGCGATATATATATATGTACACATATTCCTAGAGCGTACCAAGCAGAACCCTGCCTGCCTGCCTGCCTCCCTTCCTTCTTCCCTATTTAGTTCCAGAAAAATGATATGTTCCACATTTAGGCGGTGGAACAAGGAGGGGGTATCTTCTCCCTCGGTCATTTCTTAAGGCTCTCAGAAGTGTCCCTCCGAAAAGAGAATAGAATTTTAAGAGTTTCATTAACTCCACTTCTGCCCAAGAAAAAAAAAGGGGGGGGAGAAGAAGGGGGGGAAACCAGAATGCCTACACACCACGGAAAACCTGTAGGGCAATTCCATTCGACCCTGAAGACGTTTGAAAAGAAAATGAAATCGACCCCAAACTGATCCAAACGTAACGCCTTATCTATTCGCTCGTCAATTTCGCTGTCTAACCAAGTTCCTCTCGTCAATTTCAGTTCCGGGGACCCTTTTACAGGTGACATTCTCTCGTTATTGATCTGCTCCTTTGCGGCTGTTCCGCACCAGGGGCTGCTTTCGCAAAAAAAAATATTAAAAAAAAAAAAAAAAAACACCCACAAAACAAAACAGTTTAAAAGTTAAGTGGAATAACTGCAAAGCATTGATAGTAACCTCCCCAAAATGCGCCCAATGTTTTTAATCAGCTCGCAGGCCAAAAGGCGGCGGCTAATAAGCGTTCTAGGAAGTAGTTTATTCGTCGGCCATAAACATGTGCGCGATTCCGGCGTAATTAAATGCAAGCCACAAAAGCGAACGCGACGTTTTCATTGTCGCGCTCAGTGAGAGCAAAAGGAATCACGTGTACATTTGAACTTCAGAGATCCGAGCTGGGGGTAAACAAGTCTGAACTCCGACAAAGAAAAAGGGGGTGGCGGGGTGGGGGTGGGGTGAGATATCAAAGTGCTAATAGAACTGAGGAGAGCGTTTGGGAGTGTTGAGACGAGGGAAATGGGGTTAAGGAAGCGGGTTTCTGAAAAGAAAAAGAAGAAACGGGGGATATGTAGAACCCAAAACTTCTACAGTATACCGCAACGGGTTGAATGGGGCAATTCATATTGAGAGTGGGGATATGATGGTGGAAAGGAGATCCCCTATAGACCCAGTGTTGTGAGGCCAAGATCTCAAAGGAGCGGTGCACGTGAAAGCTTGGGGGTGTTGGATTCTTGGGGTGCGGATGGGAGGAAGGAAATTCAAGAGAGGAAACTTTTCGAGGGGTTTAGTGGGTGGGGTTGCACAGCAGCGCGTCTTAACTGGGGTGTGTGTTCAAATATCGTTGGAAACGGAGGGAAAAGGTTTTGAGCACCACCATCCCTAGAGATGGAGAGATTTAGAGTGATTTTCTGATTTTAAGATCTGTTCAGATACAAACGCACGCGCACCCTCCTGGCACCGTCACTCGAAGGTCATAAACACGGTTATAAAAACACATCTCATTTCTGGGTCCGGTTTCTTTGACTCTTGTCCCCACTCCTAGCCAGATCATGTATGTATCTGTCATCTATCTGTCCGTCCATCCAATACGGTTACTCCCACATGTGCCATACCAAAACAAGAAATCACCCAAACAAGAAACAGATAAAAACCATATTAACATGGTTTTAAAAACGCATTACTAAATATGTTTATTAGCATGGTGATAAAAACATATTAACAAAACAAGAAACAGATAAAAACCACAGTTCCTTTGATTACCATCTCAAACATTAAACTGATATAGTCAACGTATGTAAGACACATTCAGACATTGGATTCAAGACAGACAGACAGACAGACCTACCAATTCCTATCATATATATTTTAGTTTAACTATAGAATCTTACTAAATTACAGATGGAGGGGCGAATGTAGAAGACACTCCTCTCTCTCTCAATTTAAGAACGATGCAAGACTGCAAGGACGATGGATAGATAAGCTTGATATATGATCTATTCATTCCTGCATGGTTGTTGTTGTTGTTGTTGTTGTTGTTATTATTATTATCTGAGATTAATAGCCTGATCTTTTTGCAAAGTTGCAATCACGTGAAAAACAAATCACAATTAATTTTGCAAAAATTATTTATTTCTTATATTTATTAATCGCCCATCTGGCCGGTCACCCGGCCACCTTTCCATTTGGGAAAGATGTTGTTGTACATGTCTTTGGGGGATCGATGTAAGGCCTTCCCCTCTGCGCCTT
This sequence comes from Shinisaurus crocodilurus, assembly GCA_021292165.1. Lineage (NCBI taxonomy): Eukaryota > Metazoa > Chordata > Lepidosauria > Squamata > Shinisauridae > Shinisaurus > Shinisaurus crocodilurus. The sequence continues at coordinate 79,510 of JAHFWL010000581.1, read as the reverse complement.
ACTCCTCTTTTCTAACTGTGTGATAGGGCCTGGGTCCCCAATTCACGTGTCGAACCTCTAAGATATGGAGTCAGGCATTCCACTGCTTCGAGGTTTCGACAGTGGCATCAGTATAAAATAAGGCAAAGATAAAGCACGTGGATTTGAAATGGGGAGTGGGTGCTTTTCGGTCATGACGAACCCTTTTAGAGGTGGGAGAAGCAAATGAACCCACTTACTTCTAAATCACTTACGCTGAAATCCTAGAAAATTATATATGGCCTGAGGTACAGGATTATTTTAATTAAACTCAAGCTTTTGGGAGGTTAGCTGGCATGTGAGAAAGGTTGGGTCTGGTATTTGCAACTGGGAGGGGGTTTAAAAACAAGGCCAAACCTACTGTGGACTGTGGACTATCAGATTTTGTAATGGGCAAATGAAATGTTTCATACATGACTTTTTATTTGACGGTGAGGACGGATACTATTCTAGATCGCTGATGCCAGGATACTGTCGACATTTCCTAAGCAATTTCTAGGCAGGGTGGCTGGGTGGGTTATTTGTTAGCGTAATTTAGGCCTAGAGTCACAAACATTTATGAGCACGCTCTTGGAGGGACTATCTTCTAATATTTGCTCATGCAGAGCCATTGCATATAACCAATCAATTGATTTATGCTCCATGATGTGTGTGTACAGACTATTTTTCTCCACTTTTGGCAGTGTTTTGAGCTTTCCTACCTCCGTAACAAGACTGAAACCCACCCTTGCTAGGAAGCCCACCCCGTTATCCAGCTATTCCATACCCATTAGATTTTGCCATATTAAAAACATATTTTATTATATCCCCCACCCTCCATAATTATGAAACGGGAGAGGATATGAGGAGCCAGAGGTCAGGCGTGTGTGGAATCAGTTTCTTCCGCTTTTTTTTTGCACCCCAGAATATCATCACCCCATCCCCGCACTAATGATTCTTTATAGTTTTACAAGCGAAATCAATTTCGAAGGCCAAAAAATACAAAGGCCCTACCGGTTGGCAGAAAACTCTCCCTCCAACCCAAATAGATGGATGCCTGGTCGCTAATAATCTTACTACACACGCGCAAACCCCCAATCCAAAACGGGGTGGGTTTTGTTTGATTTTTTCTTCTTCTGCAGACTGACAGCACAATGTTCTCCATGCTTACTTGGAAGTAAGTCCCAGTTATTTCAATGGTGCTTACTCCCTAGTGTATATAGGACTGCAGCCTAAGTCCATAATCTTTATCTATCTATCTGTTCATCTATCTATCTATCTATCTGATCTTCATTTTCAGTCTGTGTGGTAATATAATGTAGCATCCTTGTATATGTTTCTAGTTTCTACTCGAGGCTTCTCCCTTCCTGTTGAGTGCGTGGATCAATGTAATTTAACGGCCTGGTGTGCGTGGATGTACCAATAGACACCTACCTTTACACAATGGATCATAGTATTATATTAACGTGCATACATGTATGCACACACACACACACACACACACACACACACCACCACCACCTGCCACCAAGAACAACAGCAGCAGCAGCGTCTTGTAGACCTTAAAGACTAACAAATGTATTATGGCACAAGTTTTTGTGTATTAAAAATACTTAATTAGTGTTTCCTCAGTTAGGAACTTAACCCTTATTTCCTTCATCCTCCCTAGAAAAGTGTGTGCGTGTGCGTGCGCGTGCGTGCGCATGGGGAGGGGAGCGGTAATAGCTTTCCCTGTCTCTCCAATAGATGCTTAGCCTTATTTAAGGTTTGTTTTTGCGTAGATGGCCGAATCAAAAGCAGAATCCTCCTCCTCATTCCCCATGATCCACTTTCTTTCCCCCTTCCTCCCCCCCTCTTTTCTCCAGTCCTTCGTTTTTTTCTTCTTTCCTTCCTTCCTTCCTATCTTTCTTCCCCCCTCTCTTTTCTCCTTCCTTCCTTCCTTTCCTTCTCTTCTTCTTCTTTCTTTCTTTCTTTCCTGCCTTCTTTCCTTCTTTTCTTCTTTTATCCATTCCTTCCTCTTTCTTTCTTTCCTTCCTTCCTTCTTTCCTTCCTTCCTTTCTCTATTCCTTCCTTCTTTCTTTCTTCTTTTCCCTTCCTTCCTTCCTTTTCGGAGCTAACTTGAAGAAAGAGGAGAGCAAAACCGGAGTGGGGGAGGGGGAGGGAGAGGAAGGAAAGAAAGTTGCGAATATCTCAATCAGTGACGAGGTGACCTGTGACCCGGAGGGTGGCTTTATTGTCCTCCTCCTTTTGCGTGGGACATACCCTGTATTGACCCTTTCTGCTTGATTGAGCCCTGAGGGGCAACCGAAGCAAACAAACCCTCCGAAGGCATTTGGGGGCTTAGGGCGAAGTCGCCATCCTTCCTCTCGGATCAGCTGGGAAGCCTTTGGAGACTTTGCTCTGTCTGGACAGGCAGACTCCCCCGCCCCCCCCGCCCCCAACCCCAACCAAGAAGCAATTCTCGGGAAAGGGCTCAGCTACCTTTCAGTGACCCCCCCCCCAACCTGCGTGTTTGGGACTTCGTAGGGAAGGCGTGTATGAACCTCGAAGCAGGAAGGAGAGGCAGCGTGCAGAACCGAGGACTGGGCTGGATGGGGTGAAAAGGTTCCGAACGAAATCAGGAGGTGATCGGATGCATTCTTCCCCCCCTCAAAATTTAAGTGGATTTTGGAGGGAGGAAGAGGATGCTTCGGTCTTATTAGGGAAGGAAGGACTCACTCTGTTGCTCTCCCGGCCACGCCCCTTTCCGAACGTTCCAATTTCGAACGTTGTGTATCCCTTGTTGCGATTGTTTGCCTTCCGGTGAAAGTTTCGCTCTGTTTTCTTGTCTTTTTTCCCCGCTGGGCTCACCTCCCCGCACCGGGCGAAGGGCATGCTTTGACGAAGGGGCTCTCTTATTTTAAGTAAATTTGATTGGAACGTCGTTGTTGTTGCTGTTGTTTTCTCCTTTGTCTTATTTTCATTTTTAAGCGGCAGACAGTGTAGTTATGTGTGTCATTGGGGCTGCAGAGGGATAAATTTGGAGGCAGACCTTGTGGATTGACTGAGCTGTGGTGTGGAGGAAAGGATGCCTTGAATTAGCGCCCCTGTAAAAGGGCAGAACCTTGGATATATAAGCAAGTTAAGGTTGGAAGAAGGCCCCAAACCAGCAACTAGCTATCTGGCCTGGTGTGTGTGTGTGTGTGTGTGTGTGTGTGCCCTTTGCTCCTTCTATGGAGGGGAAATAGTAATGAAACCCAGAAGCCCAATACATTAGGATACATTCAGGGCTCCTTCTAAGGCAGGGGGTGCAGAAGCTCTTCCAGCCTGAGGGCCAAATTCCATTTAAGAGAAGCTCTGGGGGGGGGCACATTCCAGTTGTGGGCAACGCCAAGGGCCAAAGAGTCAGGGCCCCAAATATCCCCCCAATACCAGCATATTATAGCTTAATGGCGCAATCCTATGCATGCTTATACTGAGGAAAGTGCTACAGCTCCCAGCATGCCCCAAGCAGCATGCCTGGCTAGGGAATGCTGGGAGTTGTAGGATTTCCCCACTCCCACCCCTAAAACATGCATAGGATTGTGCTTTAAAGCTCTTACTGCCAGTAATGAAGCCTTATGAGAGGCATTTTCAGGGATGGGGACTCGGACTCGAGGACTCAACTCATGAGTCGGACTGAGTCCCCCCTCTGACTCAACTAGGACTCAAGTCCCAATATTTTTAATGGGACTCGAGACTCGACTGGGGACTCGAGACCAAGGACTCTTCTTCAACATCCCTGGGCTGTGCCAGAAGGAGAGGAGAGGCGCGTGATCGCCTGCGAAGAGCGCATGGAAGCGAGGTGCGCCGCTGCTCGGCCACTATGGACGGCTACCAGGAGTGCAGCCCCAACTGTGTGTCAAGATTTATTTTGATTGATGTGTTGCGTACTTGGGAGAGGCAGAAGGACCTGAGAGTACTCTGTGTGGCTGCTCTGAGTGTGTTTCTGGTTCCAGCAAGTTCATCACCAGTGGTGAGGGTGGAATTGTGATGAGATCTCACCATTCCAGAATGGGGGGCCAAACATTTAGAAAAAATCATGTTCCTCAAATGCAACATGGATACGTTTTAGGAAGTACAGCAAGTTTATTTTTTAAAATCATTTTCCTAAAATGCAACCTTTCAGACATTTTGGGTTTGGCTGCCTCTGCCTGCCTGTTTGGGGTTCCCTGCCTCCTCTGCCTGCCTGGTCTCTTCTTGACCAGTTCCACAGTTGAATTGTCCAAGACAAAGGCCTCTGCCTGCCTGCTTTGGGGTTCCCTGCCTCCTCTGCCTGCCTGGTTATTTTGGGTTTTTCTGCCTGGTCTGTTCTTGCCAAAATCAGTGGCAGAGTTTTGAAATAAAACTCTGCCTATAATTTATTTAAACCGCACATCTGAAGTAGCCTTATTTTGTTGGGAAAAAAACCCATTGATTTTAATAGGGACTCGTGGAGTCAGCTTTGGGAGTGACTCGGGACTTGGGACTTGGGAGTCACCATTTTGGACCAAGGACTCAGACTCGGACTCGAGACTCGGGTCCAAAGACTCGTGACTCGGGGGGGGGGGACTGCACAAATGCCAGGAAACCACCAAAAGATCAGTGGTTGGGGGGAAGTGGGTGTGGCCATCTGGAGGGCCCTGCAGGGTTGAATTTGGACTCCCTGGCCTGAGCTTCTGTACCCCTGATCTAAAAGGAGCATGCTGGTTATTGGCAAGTGACTGAGCTAACCACCCTGGGGTGTTTTTGGTGTAATATAATTGGGGTTTTTCCCCCCCATCCATTTCCACCTTAGAATGTGAGCTCTCCGCCATCCCAGGTAAAGCATGGCGCTATAGGCCATCCCACCTCCATGCTCCCCCAGCTAATGGGGGTCCGCTGTGAGACCACCCTGAGGTTTTCCAGACTGCTCACCTGGCTCCTTGCCACCTGGGTCAAACTGAGCTCAGCCCAGCCATAGTGGCAAAGTAGGCAACAGTCCCAGGTGCCAGGATTCCACCTGCCCATGTCTTGGGGAGACACCGCCCACAATTCTGGAGGAGGGATGTACCTGCCTGATAATCGGGGGGGGGGGGATAGTATTTAATCCATGTTAACTAACATGGGGGGGATGACAATAGCATAGGAGTATAATAAAATTAAAAAGAAAAATATGAAAATATTATATCAATCAACTCTTGGGCTGCGATCTCCAAGCACATTTACTGGTGATTAAATTCCAGTGAACTTCTTCTGAGTAATTTGGACTTAATTCTGACTTCACATGCTTAGGATGGCCCTGAACATCTTTTAGGGTGCAATCCTGTGCATGTTTTGACAGGAGAACAAAAAAAGATCCTACAACTCCCAGCATTCCCCAGCTAGCGATTTTGGGGGGCTGTAGGATGTTGGGTTCCCCCCCCTCTAAATATGCGTAAGATTACACCCTTCATGGGCTATCCTTACACTGCTAAAAAGGCACAGTGCTGAATTTAGCCTGGGAACCTGCCTTTCCTAAACATTTAAGGCACTTCTTGCTTGTGCAGGGACCAAGGGCAGCTGTTTCCCAGACATATGTAGTACTCCTCCCTCAGAAGCGTACACCCAAGAAAATCAAACAGTGCTTCCAAGCATAAAACCTTCTTCCTTTGCCTGTGGGCCACAAACCACAAACCCTCCATTTCCCCCCCCCCCACTCTCTTTGGCATGCATATGACCACAGGCCTCTCTCTGGTGCGCACATACATTGACATACACACAGACCCATGGCATTGTTCCAAACCAAGACCTGGTGTATTTGATTCTGTACCCACACACACACACACACACACATATATGAATGAGCTGAAACGTGATGTGATGCCTTTGCAGGTGGGAGGGGGAAGGAACCCCTCTCCTTTGCAGGCACATTGCAAACTCATAAAAGCACACACCGCAATATCCCCATTAGAGTCTGAACATCATCTTAAAAAATGCACATGTGTGTAAGTTATGCTCAGCTGGGTACACTGCAACTTCCTGCTGGGATCACACACCACAAATTCCTTCATGACTTTATTATTACATTTTGAGTCTCTCTCCCACTTTCTCCAAGGAGTTCTGGGAAGAATGGACATGGTGTGTCTCCCCCCCCCCTTGCCACCCCACATTTATCCTTGCAACAACCCTGTGAGTTGGGTTAGGGGGAGGGGCTATATCTCCATGACAGAGCACATGTTTGCAGGCTGAAGGTCCCAGATTCAGATCCCTGAATCTCCAGTTTAAAAGGCTCAGGTAGCAGGTGATGGAAAAGTACTTTCTCTGACTGAAGCCCCAGAGAGGAGCTTGCACTCATATTGGGCATTCACTGAGCCCCCAACATGGGCAAAGAAAACCCTTCCCCCCAACAGCATCTCCATTTTTCTTTTCTATTTTTTGGGTAACATATGCTTCCCCCCCCCCCGTTTTTTTTTTCTCTCTCTCTCAAGCAAGTAATATAAAAGACACAAAGAAACTAAAACAGAACAATGTCAAGGAATGATACTGGCAGCATCCATTCAATCAAAACAGATATTTTTGTCCTCTATGTCAGGCTGTCCCAGAAGTGTCAAAAGGCATCCTTCCCAAATTTGAGCTGGGCGGTAGGTGGACTGTATGGAGAAGATGCATTCCAAAGGTCAAAAGGAGCATGAGAGAATGATCCCTTTGCACACACCCTGCCTATTCCAGGTCAATGGCACTCACCTGGCCCAAATACTGAAGCCATCACTAGCCTGGTACAAGATTACCCAGTGAGGTTCAGTGCCTCCCAAGTCCAAGACCTCCACTCCATACTGGCTCACCGCCACCCAATGGCTCCTTCATCTAGACCTGGGCCTGCATGCACCTACCCCATGCACCTACCCACCCAGGTACTCTGACTCCTTCCCCCACTGCTGCCCAATTCCCCTCCTCTTATCCTCTCCACCCCCTCCCCTAAAGCTCCTCCTACGGATCACTCTTTCCACACTGCTGCTGGGATGTGCATCTGTGTGCACATATGTGTGTGCACATATGTGCATATGGGCCCCCCAGCCCCTGAGTCTTTGGGACTGAAAAGGTTGTGCACCCCTGATTTAGACCATCAAAGAGCCACATCCCACATGCATGAGAGCACAAGAAGCGCCCTCCTGGATCACAGAGGGTCTGTCTAACCCAGCATCCTGTTTCCAACAGTGTCCAACAGATGCTTCCTAGAAGCCCAGAAGCAAGAACCATATGTCCACATTACTTTCCCTCCCTTACCAAGTGGTACTGGGAGGCAAACTGAACATGGAGATTCCATGTAGCCCTCATGACTTAGCCATTAATACACCAATCCTCCTCCTCTACAACCACCACCACCATGAATTTGAAAATCACCTGAGCCACTGGCCATCACCACATCTTGTAGTAGTCAGTTCCACAAATGAACGCTCATAGAGTTGGAAGGGACCTTGGAGATCATCTAGTTGTATGAAGCAGCACATGCATGAATGAGAGTCACAGTCTTGTGATGGGTGACTCTTCTTCTATAACAGTTCATCATTCCCCCTCTCTCCAACAACCTTACCTGTCTACTGATCAACACACAGAGATATAGCTTACATTGACTGGGTTCAGACCACACAATAACCCACACTCAGGGGTTGAGTATAGGTTGAGTGTGGGTTGTTGTTGTTGTTGTTGTTGAACCATGGGTTGTTGTTGAAATATGGGTTATTGTGTTGTCTGAACCCAGCTGCACTAACAAGCCATGGCTTGTTAACCACGGACAACCCATGAAGAGAACCCATGGTTTGTTGCTGGGTTGTGAACTGAGGGTTGTTCACCATGGTTTGTTAGTGCAGCTGGGTTCAGACAACATGATAGCCCATGTTTCAACAACAACCCACAGTTCAACAATAACCCACATTCAACCCATACGCAACCCTTGAGTGTGGGTTATCATGTTGTCTGAACCCAGTCATTGCCTTCCCAGAAGCTCCCAGCCACCCTACAGTCCAGAAATCCTTTTGAACTGCAGTGGGTCTTATGCTTGCTCATGTAAGTGGCCTACTTTCCATTCCCATTGCTGGCTCCAGGATAGGTTATTGGGACAGTCAACTTTGACAGTGCTGCTTGGCTCCAAAATTGCATCCACAAGCCATTAGCACTGATTTTGCTGCTAGGGGTGGTGATTTTATTTATAGGTTGCATTTCTACTTTTAAAGTATCCAAAATGGCACATATGTTTTGGGTTTTGTTTTGCTTTTTAAATGCATTAAAATTCATAGGTCAACAAAACCTCCCTCTAAAACAACCTAAAAACAGCAGGATTTCAACTTAAATCTTCTTATGGACACCCCCTCACAGCAACCAGCAAACATCAAACTGCAGGAAAAGCCTTCCAGTTAGTGCAGGAAGGTCTTATCTGGTGCTGAAAGTTAGTAAGATTTACCTTGGGGGTGAAAGTCATAATGTGGCTGCCATGACATTGAGTTCCATTGACTTCAGTTGAAGTGAATGAGAAAACAGGTGACAAAAATAACCCCAGGATTGACAACAATTTGGTTAAACACAAATACTTGGGCACTTATTTTCCCCCCTCTCTGCACCCAGTTTTACTGATTCTCCATTTGAGGAGAAGACTGTCCAATTTTTATTGTATTTTATTTTGGGCTGATTCAGAATGTCTAGCCATCATCATTTATGTGGCCACCCTCTAAATGCCAAAGCTAGACTACTGCCATAGACCTTGCAGGGGGCTGCCCTTGTTGACTTTGCAGGATACAATGATGGGGTAAAATGCAGGGAAGAATTTGAACCAGTGTTCTAGAATTTGTGCTGGTACTCTGTTATCTCCTGGGCACAATTCAGCATGCTGGTTTTGATCTTGAAAACACCAAATGACTTGAGCTACACCCTATGCTCACTTACCTGGGACTCCGTATGAGACTAACTTCCAGGTTAAAAAAATGCACCAGGTTAGGCTGCTAGGCCTACATATCCGAGATATGTACCCCTTCTCCTGGTGTAGCATGGTGTCTAAGGGACTGAGCTATGAGTCAGGAAGTCCCAAATTTGAATCTCACTTCTGCCCTGAACTCACTAGGTGGCCTTAGGCAAACCTCTCCCTCACAGCCTCAGTCTCTTCCTCTGCAATACAGGGGAATCATAACACTGACTTTCCTTACAAGGCTGTTGTAAGAATTACAACTAGATAACGCATGCAGAATGCTTGTAAGACTTGTAAGTGCTATACAGATGTTAAGCCCTGTCCGATATTGTTGTTCTCCCTCAAATTCATAGCTGACCTCTTTTTCCCCCCTTTTTTTTCTTTTTTCTTTTTTTCTTTTTGGACCTTCTGGACACCATGTCAGGATAGAAGGGCCCCAAAAGTAGGCACTCTGCATGGTGTCCCCACACCTCTGGAGTTAACCTTTCACTGGACATTCACCAAATTCCAAGCCTGGGCATTTTATTTCCTGGAAACAGGGTAAAGGCTATGCTTGGCTGGGGCATGCTGGGAATTGTAGGCCTTTTTTCCTGTCTAAACTTGCATGGGATTGGGTCCCTAAGACATTGATTGATGGCTGGCTTTTTCAGCAGTCATGTTGCAATTGTAATACTGATATTGTATTGTAGAGGGGGTTGGCACTTCTTCTTTTTACTGATGGGTGTTATCAGTTTCTGATTGGGATGTAGTTGGTGTCAAACTGAAATGATGTGAAATGAAACAGGAGAGAGGGAGGGAGAGAGATTTTAGATCATAAGTTCTTTGGGGTCCAGGCACTCTGATTTGCTTTGCTATTGTTTGTTTCCTGCTTACAAAACTCTGCTGCAAACAAATAAATGAATAGACCATCTCTAACAGTGGACTCTCCTATTCTATCATCTTAGCAGGTCCTTTTTCACTTTCCTCTCCCGCACTTTCCCCTTCCCTCTTTCTTCCACCCCCCCCTCCCTCTCTCCCCTTTCACACAGAGTAATAATAGTTCATAGTAGCAACAAGAAAGAAGCCAGAAACTAGCAGGTTTGGCCAGTGCTAAACCCCATGTAATCCCTTGGACTTCCATCGGATTTAAACCTATATGGATTCTTAGTATAACTATATTTACCTAGAAGGAGGCTCAAATTGGAATCACTGTCACATGTTCCCAGTCTTTAGGATGATGTATAAATAGGCATAATCCAGTGGCTGGGCTCGACTCAGGAGGGGCGGCTGATACTGCATGCAGAATTCCTCACAGGGCTGGTGGAAACACGCTCGTAACATCGCTGGGTTCCTCAGCCCCCGGGGAGACCAGCGGCTACCGAACCGGTGAAGACGTTGCATCCGCGGTGACTTCCAGGTTACTGAAAAGTTCCAGCCGCGGTGTCTGAATGGGCTCGTTCACACGTGCACGTCGCCTCTCGGCGCCCTGGCGATAGAGCGGTGAACGCGTTTGTGGACCAGCCCGAACTGAATGCGCCAAGGAAAAGGAAAAGGCTGGCTTTCCGCTCAGTGGCAGCGCACGTGCTCTGTATGCAGAAAGTTCCAGATTCCGTCCTTGGCAATTCCCCTGAAGCCCTAAAGAACTGCTAGCAGACAGTACCAGAACTAGATGGACTAAGGGCGCAATCCAGTGCATGTTTTAGACAGAAAAAAAGTACAACTCCCAGCATTCCCCAGCAGCCAGCTGTGCCTCGGTATTGGGCAGGCAGCTCGCTGTGTTCTTACCAGGGGATGCTGGCTGGCGACTCCTATCTCGGTGGGGCTCCTTTTCCATTGCAGGTTTTTCCGTCTTTATTTGGAGCTTCATAGGAGCTATCCATGGTGGTGAACCTATTTGGGGGTGGGGGTGGAGTTCATCATGGGTAGCTCCTATGAAGCTCTAAATTGAAGCCGCAAAACCTGCAATGGAAAAGGATCCCCACCGAAACAGGAGTCGCCAGCCTCCCCTGTTTACAACCGCCCTTTATTCAGAAGCACGAGGACTTATTTATTTATTTATTTGTTTATACCCCGCTTTTTTTCCTGCAAGGAACCCAAGGTGGCTTACATAATCCTCCTCTCCATTTTATCCTCACAACAACCCTGTGAGGTAGGTTATGCTGAGAGTCAGCGACTGGCCCAAAGTCACCCAGTGAGTTCCATGGCCGAGCGGGGACTAGACCCCGGATATCCCGAGTCCCAGTCCAACACCCTAACCACTACGCCACACTGGCTCTTACTTCGTTTTTAGACTGGCTCTTGCTTCGTTTTTTTTAGCTCAGCAGCAGACCATATGTGTGGTGTACAAAAGGGCCCCGGTTCAGTCCGTGGCATCTTGAGGTCGGGTTGGGCAAAATCTTTCGCTGAAATCCCAAAGGGCCGGTACCAGCGTGAAGAAAATACCGAGTTAGATGGACCTAGGGTCCGACGACAGCTTCCTATGATACCCCAAGAAGAAACGTGAAAGATATGTGGTTTAAGCACGAAGACACCTCTCCTTAAAGGATCCCATCAGTTGGTGTAGGAGATAGTGTTAGAGGAGAGGGAACAAGCCATCAAAATTGATTCAAATTATTACTTACACACTCACACACACACACACACACACCAGTGGATCTTTTCTAAAAGAGAGAGAGAGAGGCAGAGAGAGACCGAGCCTTCCTGGTGTGCTAGCTGCCCGGGAGCTGTCCATGGTTCCTTAGTATGGGAAAGACACTTTGCACATGCTCAGAGGCACTACTTTAAGCTGACTTCCACGTGTTTTATGGCTGAACCCCGGCACTGGAAACAGGTTCGGGGATGGCTAATGCACTTCTCAAATGTCAAGCTAAGATGGGGAACAAACTTCTTTCTTCCATTTCACCCCATCCTGCCCCCCCCAACCCCGTCGCTGGTTCCTCTCCTGTATACTCTTAGTAGTGCTTAGGAGAGGATTGTGTGAGTGTGTAGAGAGGCGGGGGGGGGGGAGCTGGAGGATTGCGCATTAAAAATCAATAGATTTCATAATAGAGTTAGTTGGAAGGAGCCTACAAGGCTATCGAGTCCAACCCCCTGCTCAATGCAGGAAACTAGAGGTGGGGTCCGGGTGCTATCCAAGTTACTTAGAGCAGACCTATTGAAATGAATGGGACTTAAATTAGACTAATCCTGGATACAGCCCGTTGGATACAACCCAAGTGAGTTTTGCGGCATGTAAACTGTAGACGCGGGTCCCCTAAATAAGATCTTTCTTCCCTTCTCGTCTTCTCTTCTCTCCCTCCACCTCCTTCTGTGGAAGACGGGGTCTGTGCCTTCAGCAGCTGCATGACCAGCTGAAATTCAACAGATGCAGCTCTCCACCACCACCCCGCGCCCCCCGCGCCCCCTCCATGCCAGGAGAAGCTGCCCCTCCAACTTCTACAACTATCTTCTGTAGCTTTTCTGTTTGTTTGGGGCGCAGGGGGGGGGGGGTTGTTTTGTTTGCTTGCTTGCTTTTCAGCATTTGAAATTGTAAGTCGCCTCCAGCGTCTTGGCAGAAAAGCAAACAGGCAGACGGACAGATTGTGAAACGCTCCACATCTTCGTGCGGGGAAAGCGCGCGCGCGGCCGCGGAGAGGGGGGTGTCCCTCGGTGAGAAAGAACTTTCCTGGAGCCCTTTAGGGGTATTCTGACCGCTCCTATTATTTGCCCTTCCTTAGAGCAGGGGTAGCCTTTCGCGGGCATCTTTTCCTGTTGTTTAGACTGTTTGTTGCTGGTTGGGGTGGGGTACGGCTCTCAGCCACCCCTTCAAGCCCCCCCGCCCCGCCCCCGCATCGCATTTATATAACCAGCTTAGATATTGACGAGGACACGGTTTTTCAGCCATGGACACGAAGCAACTTCAATTGGATTTACTGAGCGCAACTCACACCTCTGCCACCAATTCCTTATTGCGTCCTTGGGCAAATCTCTCTCTGTCTCTCTCTCTCTCTCTCTCTCTCTCTCACACACACACACACACACACACACACAGTCTCAGTAGAGAGACTTACAGCGCTTTGCCTATTCAGTTTGATATAGAAATGATAACTAGATGAGAGAGATCAAAGTGGTGCAGTTGTGTTTCACATTGGGGTGGGGTGGGAGCGTTCTCCGAAGAAAACAGAAAACGGGAAGCTAATTGGCCCTGTCTAGGCCAATTATATTCCCGCCTGTCCAGCTGGAAAATACTTCGATTATTTTTTCTGGATCCTGCTCTGCAAAAAGATCCCTCAGGATCAAATGATCCTCAAGTTTATCAGCCCCCACCCCAGGAATTGAGGGTGCGGGGAGCGAGAGAGATGCCAGTAAACGGGTTGTTCTATTATAAACTTGTTGGGGATAACAAAACACAAGAAGGAAATTGAGATCCCCAGCCTGTCAGGAGCACAACGTTGAAACCAGGGAGTCTTCAACAACAGCAACAGCAGCCCTCAGCTTTGACTGTATATTTTGTTTCACCTTAAACGCTTTCCCTCCCTTTATGATCATGAGGACTAGCAACTTACTCTTAAGACCAAATCAAATGTAACATCACGTCGAATTTATGTCCTTGTTGCCTACTTTCAGGTCCACTTGGATTAATCTTTCTAACTATATCCTTCGATTTAGGCTTAGAGCATTATGGGGTGGGGAGATAAAAGCAGATGGTAAAATGAAGGAGCGGGTGGAAAAAGCCTACTTCTTGAAACGATTGGTTCTTCTTGCCCAGTGCAATCCTCTGCACGTCGACTAAGCAAGAAAGTCCCGCTGATTTTATTGGGGCTTGCTACCAGGTTTGAGTACATAGGATCACCCCAATCTCAGGCGTCTGTGAAATATTAGGGAGTGGTTGAAATTACTGGAGCTGAAAACAGTATCCCGCGTTGTTCTACTGAAATCCTGGTTGAAAATCGAAGCCAGGTCAGGAACCAACCAGCTCCTAACAGGTAAGGGTGCCTGTGTTTCTTTGGGCGCAATCCTATGCCAGTTTAGATAGAAAAAAGGCTTACAACTCCCAGCATGGCAGGCTGGGGCATGCTGGGAGCTGTAAGCCTTTTTTTCTGTCTAAACTGGCATAGGATTGCCCCTTTTGTCCTTCTTACTGGTTGGGAATCCACTCGAGCCAGTTTAAACAAAGTACATAGGAGTTCATCGAATCTCAGCGGAAGGCGACTGATAGTCATGATGACTGCATGGAACCTCCATATTCAGAAGCAGCATATCTTTGAATAGCATTTGATGGGGAACACCTATTGCTTTTTTATCAGGTTGTTGGACTAGATCTAACTTTGGGCTCCTCTCTGTGTGTGTGTGTGAAGGGGGAGCTAAAACTGCAGTCATATAGATGGACTTGGAAGAAAGGGGGGATTCACACATACAGGTCAATCCCCTTGATTTCTCATCACTTGATCTCTGGTCGCTCCCTAACGCTCAGCCCGTGGTGTGAACTATTTCCATAGAAAAGGGGAGGCACGGTGGCTGCGCGGAGGAAATACTGAGGGGTGTGTGTGTGTGTGTGTGTGTGTGTCACTTACGGACCCATCGCTAGAGTCTACACAATTTTCTTAAGAAAATTTCCTCCTTTTAAAATTTTCTTTTTGTAAATTTTTATCCTGGAAGACAATCTTACTCGGTCACGAGTGATCGCCTGATGATGATGATGATGATGATGATGATGATGATGATGATATATATATAATATTCATTTGACACCCAGTGATACGAAAGAGTTATTTGAGGGTGATAAAACAACAGAGAGCCCTCTGGCACCTGAAAGACTAAGATGCTTATTCCAGCATAAACTTTAGTGGACTATTGGCCCACTTCATCAGATGCAAGTGTCCAGTGTCCATCGAAGCTTATGCAGGAATAAATGTAGCTAGCCTTTCAGGAGCCACAAGACTCTTCCTTGTTTTCGCTGGGACAGACTAATACGGCGCGGGGGTGGGGGAATAAACCCGTCAGGGCGCATTCACACGCGCAGCAAACCAAGGCGGAAGGAACAGGCGCGTGTGTGAATCTGGACTACCTGACCCCGTTGATTTCAATCGAAAGGCATTTCCAAGGGTGCCTGCCTAAGCTGGCAGCCGTCCATCGCCTTGTGGATCGGACTCCGGAGTTGGTTTGGGTATTTCTCCCGATTTCGCACCATCACGGACCAGCTCGTCTGTAAAAACTGGTGCGCATTTCTCCCTGCGTGCGTCTGTATGCGTGCGCCGGGCGCGCGCGCGCGCGCGCGCGGTTTTCGTCTGATACATTATTTGTTGTAACACCGACATAAACATGACACGGTATTACTCCGCTCGTGTCTGCTTCAGCGTTGTTAACTCCGAGAACTAGGCTAAGAAAGCTTACGGAGGAGTATCGACGTTTCTCCCCTAGAGCCACACCCGCAGCCCCCCCCTCGTCTCCTCGCTTCCCATCACTCGTCGTTCTGACATACCTGCAAAATAATTTAGCAACCTCCCGCCCCCCCTCCAAGGAATTCAGCAAGTTTCTAGATGTCAGGGGGGTGGGGGTGTTAAACATTTGAAACAACGTGTTGAGGGTTTCAAGAATTAAAGCGAATTATTCCCCCCTTCCCACCCTTCTTCTAATTTATTCAGCTTGGCTCATCCCAGTCAAAAGCGCACACTTAAAACGCGACTCTTTCTATCCCCAACAAACACACACACACACACACACACACACGAAAGAATCTCTCCGGGATATCTATATTTAACCAGTTCCAAAACGGTTTCGGATGCACTTACCTCATTTGCTTTTCGAGGTGATGCGTGGGGAGTGATACTTTTTAAAAATAACAACTAAACATCTAGATGTTTCTGAACGAAATGAAATCGGACCACCACCACCAACACACACACACACACACACACTCACTCACATACACGCAAGCCAAAATGAAAACAATATTTTAATTTCTTTCTTTAATTTCTTTTCACCTCATTTTGATTCCTAAATATTCGGTGATATCCCTGACTCAGTTTATATTACGGATGGAGTGTTGTTGCTGTTTGAGAAAAACAACAACAACAACAACAACACCCCGATGATAAAATATCAGCCAACTGAAAGACGAGAGAGAGAGAGACATTAAAGCTGCAATCTATTAAAACCTAGGAGGAAACTCCATTGGATTAAATGGGACTTACTTAGGCAGACAGACGCAAAGGTAGATGGACAATCGACAGAGAGGGGGGGGGGAAGCAGAAATGGAGGAATATGTAGTAGATTGCGATGGGTGAATAGAAGGAAGGGGGAGAGGGAGAGAGAAAGACTTTGAGAGGATATTTTATTTTCAGCAATGAAAAATTTAAAGTCTATAATATCTCAGGAGCAAAACCAGGCCAAGACATCTCTTTTCCCCTTGGTGCCAAAAGTCAACGAAACAATTCTATTGCGTTTGGGGTTATAATTATTATCATTATGTGATAACAAAATAATACTCGTTCCTTTGTGTACCTCACACACCCCGCCCCGCCCCATGGAAAGAAAGAAAGAAAGAAAGAAAGAAAGAAAGAAAAAACCCTCCTGTGGTGATACTAGGCTGGTATTTTAAATGCACATTCGCCGACTGAGATGCAATTAGTTCTTGGGAGAACGTGGCTAAGAAAAGAGTCCGGAAGTCCGAGTTTTGTCTTAAACAAAATCAATATTTACTCGGGAAGAAACCGGAATCAGCGCTCATTCTCACCGCCGGTTAGTCCCTCCCTGTAACAGGTTGCCTGCAGGTTGCCAGCTGCTTTCCTTTCTTTTCTGAAGGGACCCCAACCTCCATTTTGTTTAATGTTTTTGGTTCGACAGTTGTGACGACGAACCCCAATCATTTTTACCTCTCCTAAACAGATTGAAATGATTCAAAGGTTCCATATACCGTGAGGCTGTCGGTGGCGCTTTCTATTTCATTCTCCCGTCCCAAATTTGGGACAGGAGAATATATATCGCATTTTTTTAATCGAACATGAAGGAATATACCTGCAGTTCTCTTTCTAGATCATTTTACATTTTTGTGTGTGCCAAACTCATTCAACAAATCTGAATGCTGTTTATATCACCCCTCTTATTCACAAGAGTATCTTCTCCCCTTCGATTGGTTAGGAGGTGCTCTGGTCCGGTCCTGTCCCGTCCTGTGTTCCTTCCCTTCCTCTTTCTTTCTTTCTTTCTTTCTTTTCCTTCCTTCTTTTCTCTTTCTCTCTTTCCCCCTCCACCCCCTCCACTTCTGCCTTTTCCTCCCTCCCCTTGACACAACACTTACTTTCCGCCCAGGTTTCTCACCCGCCTCTTCCACTTTCTTCCTTCTACCCCTTCTTCTTCCTTCCTTCCTTTTTTCCCTCCCCCCTTTTCTTCCTCCCTCCCTCTCTTCCACTTTCTCTCTTCTACCCCTTCTTCTTCCTTCTTTTCCTTCCTTCCTTCCTTCCTTCCTTCCAGAAACAGCCAAGGAAGATCCTCCGTTGTTTGGGAGGTATCTTTCCAGAGGATTGGAGGGGAATATCGGAGAAACGCTGCGACTTCACCTCCATTCGAGACCACCCGGACCCTTGCCTTAACACATTGTTTAACTTGGGAAGGGAGCTCCCCTGGCTGAAATGAGAACGATAAGACTCGGTCCTGTCCAAATCGGGGCCGTTAGGATTTGGGCTAATGGTAAGAAACACTGACCAAAGGAGGACATATCCCATATCCTTCGGTCCTTAGCCTGAGATGCTGGGAGAGAAACGGGCGGGCCTTGCCCCAAGGAACAGATTTGAGGGTACTCTTAAACGGACGAGAGCATTTGGAGTTTCTGTCTATGGGGAGCGAGCCTCCGCTGTACGCCACACTCACCCATATGCACACACGCTTCTTCAAGTGCAAAATAAAAATAAACAGATAGGACAAATTGGAGTTACGACCTCAGAATCGGGTTCTTTCAAACAAAGGTGCAGAGACGTGTGTCCTACTAAATTTTGTTTCTTGGTTTGTGTGGGTTTTTTTTTTAAGTGTTCTCTAACCAACGTTCCCCGAAGAAGAGTCCTGTGTAACGCGAAAGCTCCAGACGATGAAGCTGATGACGATGATAATATTAATAAGTAGTAGAAGAAGGAGAGCTGTTCCGATTGGCACTTACTCCGGGTATTTTATTTTTATTTTGCTTTCAGGCTCGGATCTGCAACAGGAGTGACCTTCTGGATCTCGCCCCTCCCCCTTTCTCTCCCCTGCCCCCCACCATGCGTTTTTAATTAATCGATGATGGGGTGAAGTGCTTGAAAGGTGCGTCGATGCGATGCTAAAGGGGGAGGGCGGAGTGGGTCCAGGAAAAAAACAAAAAAAAAGGGAGCTTTCACAAAAACAAACAATCGCACACGCGAAGGAAATAACACTGTGACTAAGGGAAGAGCATTTACATTGGGCTAGATCGTAGAGTAGAGATCAGTTTAGTTGAAAACAGCTGTCTAGGTAGTTATTTAAGCTCCAATCCTATAGCATGTTTAGACTGGAAAAGAAAGTAAGTCCTACAACTCCCAGAATCCCCCAACCAGGATGACTGGCTGAGGAATGCTGGGAATTGTAGGAGGTCCCCCCCCCTCTGCCTAAACATGTTTTGTGTCCTTAGTTACTTATGTATTTTAAAAGGTTGGTTCCCTATCAGGATATCACTTCGCAGAAACCCTGGGATGGGGGGGGGGGAGAGAGAGAGAGAGAGACGGAGGTCCCAGGAGGTGGACGCTCCCCGAATGTAACTCCCCTTCTCACACGTTGCCGTTTCCCCCTCAAAAATTATATATGGAAAATAAAGCAGAAGTGGGATTAGGAAGAGGTGGAAGGAGAGTTTTATGTTGTTTGTTTTTGCATCGGGGCGGGAATCCGAGTGCTGGATATCACCCGCGGATTCCCGCCTCTCGTGCAAACTTCTCTCTCCCCCTTTCCTTCTTTCCACTTTACTTTATTGTCCTGGTATCCCTATATAACTCTCTCGAATGAATGCCCCCCCATGCAAAACACACATACACACACACACACACCAGCAAACCACTCTCCTTATATGAACTTTTCTATATATTTAATGGCTAACTCCCCGCCCCTCCCCCTTCAATGGCATGTCTCCAGAAGCCATTTTCCTCCGCAGCCTTGTTTATTTCTCCCCCACCCACCTAAAACACACACACACACACACACACACACACACACACACACACACACACAAGTTAAAGGCGTTGTCTCTCAGCCTAGGAAAGCACCGTTGTTTTTTTGATTAAAAGGTTTTGGCAATGGAGAGCGCAGAAGAGACGCGCACAGAGAGAAGTAGATGGGTGATATAGACACCGGATAAAAGGCGATGGCTCGGAATAAACTAATTAAAACATAGTGTTTGGGCCACATCGGAGTTCTTTTTTTGATCTTCCTTGTGTTTTAAAGAAATGTCAGCGCACTAGAAAGCCATCGCGGGGAAAGAAGGAACAACCTCCCCACCCACCCCCCACCCGCGCCGCCACTCTTTCCTAGAAGGCGCGGCGCCTTTCAAAGGCAACGGCGGTATATATTTGCCGAAAGATGCCCCGCTGGGATCGCTGGCGTATCTCCTCTTTACCAAACTAAGCTGCTGTCCATCAGCCGCCGGGCCAGCCAATCCGCGCGCTCCCTTCCTGCTAGCCTCCCTTCCTGCTGTGCTTTTATGGAACACGCCTCAGCATGTTTAGAGAGGGAGGGAGGGAGGGAGGCTGCGCTTCTGTGTGTGTGTGTGTGTGTGTGTCGTCGTCGCCCCCCCCACCTCCTCCAGACCCCAAAGCCAACCCCCATACCTCCTTTCCTCTCTCTGCTACCCCCTTCAGGAGGTTGCAGTGAAGAAGGCATGGCTAAAATACAGGGGATCCCCCCCTCCAAAAACAAACAAAAACAAAACCCACCCCTCCTCTCTCTCTCTCTCTCTCTCTCTCTCTCTCACACACACACACACACACACGCTCTCCATGCTGCTAACTCGTTTCTCCTGGCTTTTGCAATGCCTCTATTCGTGCCTGTCTGATCAGATCGGTTGTTTTTTGCGATTGCGCTGGATTGGTTGCCTTGACGGTGGACCCCTAAGCTAAGAGGACACACGGGGAGCATGGGATAAAACTGGGGGCTAGGAAGGAATTGATTGTGTAGGTTGGTGCCCTCACCCCCATCGTGAAATCTGGCAGGCCTCAGAGTTTCTTTCTTTCGTTCGTTCCTTCCTCTCCCGCCTCCCTCCATTGCCAAAACCTTTTAAATTCAAACAGCTGTGCTTCTCCCCACCCCGCCCCGCCCGGGCCGCCCCACCCCTCTCTCTCCAATAAGCTACCCCGGGGTTCGCAACCCTCGAAGCCAGCGTGTAGGGGCTGCCACCTTTTCGTCGGGGGGGGGGGGAAGAAGGGGCGCCCTACCAGCAGCAGGGGTGTTAAAAGTCCGGGTTCTCACACACGACCGCTCACACAGACCTTTCGGGATGCGAGGAGATATCCACACACACACACACACACACACACCTACACCTTCTCCCTTTCTGATGCTAGCTATGATGGTGGTTGGCCCAGGCAACCAAGATCTCATCCAGAAGGAATACTAATACTAATACTAATACTAATACTAATACTAACAGAGACGAAGAGAACTCTCTCCACCACCCCCTAGAAAAATTCCTGGATTCTGTGATGGGGAGGGCCAAAGCTCTTCCACCCCACGGTCCATTTTTAACATGCATCTGGTGGCCACCGAGCCTAGAAAGCCTGCAAAGTGCCCACTCCAGTCTGTTGGCGATCAGGAACGGGGAAGACCTGATGCCTCCAGGCCCATCAGCGTGAGCCGGAGCCCTCCGTCTCCGTTGCTAAGGCTCAAGATGATCCTCGCTTTGGCACCTCCTTGTTCCCGCCCGGAAGGGTCCCACCACGATCTCCATCTCCTCACCACCACCACCACCACCTCCCTCTGGACCTGGCAACCCACAGAGGCGCCACCAGCGAGGAGATCAAAGCAGCCCTCAGGTGGAGCTGGGCTGTCCCAGAGGAGTTCTCCTTCTTCCAAAGAGAGACGCGTCGCCTCTCCCACCTGCGCCCTGATGGACCGACCGGGTCACCACGGAGGGACCGTCGAGGGAGGGACCCGAGCCCATCCTCAGCAGCAGCAGCACGCCTGTTACTGGGAACGCTGCCTTCGAGACCTTGTTTCATTCCCTGCGCTTCCTCTAGTCTCTGCCTGACTCGGGATGCCCGAAAGTTTTTCCCCCGGTCGAAGTTTCACAAAAGAAATCCACACAGGTTAGTTAGCAGCAAGTAGAAGTAGAAAAAGGATGACAGTGGGGGCGGGTGGGCGGGGTGTGTGTACAGTGTGTGTCTGTGTGTGTGTGTGTCTGTGTGTGTGTGTGTGAGAGAGAGAGAGAGAGAGAGAGAGAGAACCCTGCGTGGGGAAAGAAAAATCTCATTAACATACACCAACAATCTCTCTCTCTCTCTCTCTCTCTCACACACACACACACCCGAATTCCCAGATCAGCCATTCAAGCCTCTGCATAGTCACTTGCGAAAAAATGCCCCTGAAGTCAGTGGGGTTTTACTTGTGAGTAAGCATGCATACGCTCGGGCTGCGCGTAATGCTAGGATCAGAGCGCAGATGTGGTTCCTAAGCGCATTCTTCACTGGTTCTTTCCCATTTGCGCCAATGGATGGACTTTCTTACTAGCAAAGGCGTGGGGGGAGTGAGTGATTGCGTACGAGAGAGAGAAAGGGCGGGGGAGGAAGGAGAGATTATACTGAAGAAATAACACCAATCCCCCAACTTTTTTTTTTTTTTTTAAGCGCTCTCCTCCACCTCCCCTTTCCCAAACGGTGGCACCAGAAGTCGCACCAGTCCTAGATCTTATTATTTTTTCTACGTGGGTAACCCCCCCAAAAAAGTGATGAAGAACCCCACTCCGTTCTCCGCCTCGCCCCCACCCCCAAATCAATCTGCTTCTTTGTATCTAGCAGGAGCTAACGCCGCCGTCCACGGCCCCTCAAACGGTATTAAGAAGAGCGATGGAAGCCTAAAGGCGCAATCCTATGCATGTTTGTCTGGACAGAAATCAGTCCTACAACTCCCAGGCATCCCCCAGCCAGCATAGCATAGCTGGCTGGGGGATGCTGGGAGTTGTAGGACTGATTTCTGTCCAGACATGCATAGGAGTGCGCCCTAACTGTGTCCACCTCTCAGCGCTTTTTAAGATCGTGTGACTGAGGTTTCGGATGCTCTCGCGTTCTTCCTCTTGATAGGAAGATGTTCGGTCCTGTGTGTTCGTTAGGAGGGTACAGAGAGAGCGCGTCGTCTTTGCAGGGGGGGGGCGGGAGAGAGAGGGAGAGAGAATACACGTCCAGGTCTGCTTCAAATCAGACTTTCCTTCTTCTGGGAGATGGGGGATGGGGGGGGGAGGGAACACCTTCACAGGTCAATTAATTATTTAATTAGACTCCAATTTAGACTCACCTCGATGTTGTGGTTGCTGTTGCGGGGGCTGGTGTTGTTACTGCTGCTGCAGCACTCTTAATACAGCACTCTGTATTTCTCTCCCCGTGCTTCTCTGGAATCTAGAGGGCTTCGAATTCCAAAGGCCTGGTCTGGAAGCGGCCCGGACTTCCAAATATTTCAGACCCCTCCCTCCCCCGCAGAGGTTCAGGTATTGTTAGGCTTTGAACATCAGAGTCTTGGGGGGGGGGGCTTTTCAGGTGGCCATGTGTATGTCCTCACTCTCGCCTCAAAATAAACTCTCTGGGACTCATCTTCCGACCCAGAAGGCATAGGACTGGGTTGTGATGAATGAATTGATCAATAGAAGGACTTTTGTTCACCCAGATAAAAGAATGGAGACTTATAAAAATGAGATGGTTTTCCCCCCCCCCCTAGCTGTAAAAAGAAAACGTGGATGGGGGGGGGGAGGAGGGATTAGCACACGCACACACGCCCCAACTGGAGATAGATAGATAGACAGATAAATAGATCTGCTCATAAAACCAAAGTAGGGTTCTGAAAACGAGAGGAAGGGAAATAGAGTTAAGTGAGTGTGTCTGGGGACTTAGGCCAGGAGATTTCCCCAGCCTGGCACCCTCCAGATGTGTTGGGCTACAACTCCCATCAGCCATTGGCCTATGCTGACTGAGGGTGATGGGAGTTGTAGTCTGTTGGATAATTAAATTGCAGTCAAAACCTATGGCTCATGTTTCACCAGGTAGTTGGGTGAAATGGTTGAGATCACTGATACCTTCTAGGGTGGCTTCCCTAGAAGGTACTCATTGAATAATTAGCACAGCCTAAGCAGGAAGTGGGCGTAGCTATCAGCTCTTCCTCTTTCTGCTGGGACTCTGAGTGTGTGGTTGCAGTAGTTGTTGTTTCCATGTGGTTCTAGCAGCAGCATGTAACTAGAGTTGCTGGTCTGAACTCCACAAGTTCAGACCCCAAGTATTTACAA
Organism: Shinisaurus crocodilurus; assembly: GCA_021292165.1. Lineage (NCBI taxonomy): Eukaryota > Metazoa > Chordata > Lepidosauria > Squamata > Shinisauridae > Shinisaurus > Shinisaurus crocodilurus. The sequence goes on along the minus strand of JAHFWL010000581.1, from coordinate 56,168 downwards.
ATGTACTTGTACCAACTGTAAGAAACGTCTTTTAAGCCTGCCTGAATGAAACTACATAATCTGAGTGAGTAAATGTTACTTTAGTTTTAACTTTTACAAGACTGTGTCTCTGATTATTGTTCTGAGGGAGAGAAAAGGGGGCAAAACCAGGGAAATCCAGTCTGTCTTAAAGCATCCTGGATTACCAAATGCTAGCTGGCTAACACTAGCCAAATCTAAGCTTCTTTTAAGCTGGAAAGGGACTCTACTCTGCTGATCTCACTAACGTGAGATAGGAAGGATAATACTCAACAATATATCATCTCCTAGTATCTTTTTCAAGTCCCAACATAGTCGAACACTTCTGGAGGGCGCCAGGCTGGGGAAGGCTGATAGGGAACCAAAAAGCATAGTGTCCTTTGATGTCAATGGGCGGGGGGGGGGGGAGAGATCCGCTTCGTGATTTGGCGCGGAGTGACTTGTTGCTTTTCTGCAGTGGAGCTGAACTGATCACAGAGGGCGAGAGACGGGAGCGGAGGTGACGCCAGGGCTTGGGGAGGGGGGGGGACAGAAGGTCAGGCACACACTCCCACGCGCACACACGGATTGTATTCATTTTTTTTATTAACTTATTTCCCGCCTTTCTGCCAAAAAATGGCACCTAAGGAGGCTAGCAACGGTAAAATACAGATTTTAAAACAACATGTTAACTAAAGCATAATGTGAAAGCAGATCCACTGAGACACAATTAAAAACATGACACATGTTTAGGGTAGAACAGTTAAGTGTGTAATATACCAGCATTTGTCTCCCCACCCACCCATTTGCGATGTGCCCCTTCTGTGCCAACGTATTATATAGATATAGATACATATATTATAATATATCATATAACATCTAATATTATAATTATATAATTATATAATATTATACTATACCTATATACTATATTGTAATATTATTTATTTATTATATTTATACCCCGCCTTTTTCCTGCAAGGAACCCAAGGCGGCTTACATAATCCTCCTCCTCCTCTCCATTTTATCCTCACAACAACCCTGTGAGGTAGCTTAGGCTGAGAGTCAGTGACTGGCCCAAAGTCACCCAGTGAGTTTCATGGCCCAGCGGGGACTAGAACCCGGATCTCCCGAGTCCCAGTCCAATACGCCACACTGCTATCTATCTATCTATCTATCTATATAATCTAAGAATAAGTATATAATTATTCTGCTGGAGGAGAAAGGGCGAATCTTCTCGGCAGTCCCTCAACTAGTCAGCCAGCCTAGGCGAGAAACGTTTGCCCCGAGTTCGCGGGCTGCCCGCCCAGGTTCGACAACTGCAGGGATGAGAGATCAGGGGGGAAAGGATACCCGCCTCGACTCCCGCGCCAAGCAGAGACCAAAGCGGTGGGAAATCCTACACGCTCTCCCCACACTTCCCTCCGGAAGCGCCTCCGAGTGCACGGCTGTCCTGCCAGCGAGCCCCAGCACCCCTGCTCTGCCCAGGAGAAGATCCCCGCGGGTGTGTGTGTTTCGGGGGGGGGGGGGAGCTCCTGGCATTCCCCCGTTTTGACCTTTCTGACGCCTGGATCGCTCCTTCGAGGGACCTTGCGGGGAACCCCACGGACCCCCTGGCCAAGTATCCAGGCACAAAGGGAATTAAAGGAAAAAGAAACTCGCACACGCACACGCACACCCCTCCGCCTCCCAAAATCCTGGCAGGGGAGGCCAAACCGTTGTCCTCGTCTCCGTCTGAACCACGCCTGCCGTTTCCCCAACGGTGCGGACGGGACAGGCAGAGAAGGGGTCGTCATCACCGGAGGAAAGTGGGGCGAGGAGGAGGTCAGCCCCGCCGCTTCTTCCTTCTCCTTGACCCACGCACGCCCTCAAACACGAGATGGTGCGCAACGGTCGTGCTGAAACCTCCAGCAGGGCACGAACAGCTCCCCGCGCGCCCGTCCCGTGGCGAATTCTTTTTATTGTACATCGGCGTTCTTTATTTCTGGGGGTGCTTTCTCCTTGGCACACACACGCCTCCCAAAGAAACTTTCTTCATCATTGTTCCCCCACCCCCCACTCTCTCTCTCTCAGACACACACACACCTATGACCACCTGCCACAATACTTCATTTCCATCCACGCTGCCTATTTAGTATATCAGGATGGGCCGCAGCTCAGTGGAAGAGCCCCTGCTTTGCGTGCAGAAGGTCCCAGGTTCGATCCCCGCCATCTCCAGGCCCTGGCAGGGTTGGAAAAACTGCTGGAAGCCCTGGAGAGCCATTGCTGCCAGTCAGTGCCGACAATACTGGGCTAGATGGACCCAGGGTCTGACTTGGCACAAGGTGGCTTCCAACGTTTCTGTTAAAATCAGCCCCTTAATTCAGAACCACGGGGACTCGCATCTTACATTAACTTTAGGGGAAGGACCATAGTTGGGGTAGAGCACCTGCTTTGCATGCAGAAGGCTCCAGGTTCGATCCCCAGCAGGGCAGCATCTCCAGGTAGGCCTTGGAAAGGACCCTACCTGAAACTGGGTGGGGAGCCACGGCTGCCACTGCCAGTCAGTGTCGAGGATACTGGGCTGGATGGACCCTTGCCAGTATAAGGCAGCAGCTTCTTATTTTTGTCTCTCAGTGAATTCAGCTCAGCTCACACCCCTTCCTTCTCTCTCTCTCTCTCTCTCTCTCAGGCACACACACACACACAGAGAGAGCCCTCCTCCCCTGTTGGATGTCTCCTCTCTTTTGGGCAAGCTTTCTCTTGCCTGCACCCCCACCCCACATGCATACACAAATGCTCACTTATGTGCTCTCTCACACCAACTCATACAGTCTGGCTGCCGTCTTTTGCACACTTACTGGGAATAATTTAGGATTGCACTGCCATTCATTCATTTCTGACACATTTGCATTTTCATATACCTAGTTGTGCTTTCTTGCTCTCTCTCTCTCTCTCTCTCTCTCTCACACACACACACACACACACACACAGGATGTTTCTGTGGATCTTTCGCCAACTTTACCACCAGGGCTCTTCTGCCTATAATTATACCTAAGCCGCTGATCTCCTCCTCAAATCGATATATAAATGCATGCATGTAATTCAGCTTAGGTTCTGGAATAGGCTGCAACACATCTATGGTGGGAAAACAAGAGGTTTCCGCCCCACAACCTTTTCAGGGATGATCCCTTGAATAAAAGCAGTGAACCGGGTGTGTGCGCGCTCTTGGTTATCTGTTTCAGTGTGTGTCAGTTTCTTTCTCTGAAATTGACTCGACCTGCCTTCTTTGAACCATGGACAGCGATCATGTGAAATTAACAGTGCAATCCTTCGCAATGTCTACTCAGAAGTAAGCCCCACTGAATTCAATGGGACTTATTCCCCCATAAGTGAGTATAAGCTTGCAGCCTATATATATATATATATATATATATATATATACACACACACACACACACACACACATATAACACCAACCCTCAGATGTGTTCCAAAGTGTGTGTGTGTGTGTGTGTGTGTGTTGGAGATGAGGTGGGATAGATGCATTCAATGACCCACAGATGCCAGATTGGTTAGGTGGGTATAAGGCATAGATTATAGGGGGTATTAGGACCAGGGGAGGAAATAATGTGTGAGGAAGGGGGGGAATGGACAGTCCCTATTTGTGATTGTGGCGCACCATCCTTTTATGGAGATAAAAGAGCTGTAGTTGCTTATGCTTGAAATCTTCATCACCTCCCACCACCCCTTCCTAGCATTTTTTTTTTGGGGGGGGGACCCTGATATTAAATCACTAGTCCTCTTCCAACCATTTCTGCAACTGGGATTTGTTTTTGCCAATAGCTGGTCTCTCTCTCTCTCTCTCTCTCTCTCTCTGTGATACACCTGTGCAACTTTTAGAAATATATTTGCTATATTTAGTTTACCAGTGATAATCTCTTGCAAACAGCCCTTTGTGACATGAACATTATATACTATTACCGGTCAGATGGGCAGGGGTGTACCTTCTAATATTTGCTTCCAAAATATCACTTTCTCTCTCTTTAGCTAAGATAGGAATGCTTTTGTTTGTTTGTTTGTTTTATGCATTTATATCCTGCAGTATGATATAATGCAATGCTATAAACAATAGATAGAATAGCACAGCAGAAAGATCAAGAATTAGATGAAAGAAAGACAGAAAATGGAATGGAGAGAGCTGGAGGTATGAAGGAGCATAAAGAGTTGTGTGCATAGCTATAAAGATGGATTAAGTGGAACTGTACATGGAAATGAAGAGATGTAAGACTGACAGATAGCTAGACAGAAAGGATTACTGATTAATAGGAAGGATTAATTAATTAATCAGTGCATTAATCACAGATTAAAATGTGGTTTTTAAATCCATGCCAATAGGAAATGCTACCTCCCTGAGAGTGTTTCTGTATCAAATAAATGGCATTGTTATAAAGCATTTTCTCTCAATACAGGACATGTGCTTAAATCTTCCCGGATGGTAAATGATTCTGCTGTGAACATTTAACTGCTAGAGAAATACTGACTTTTTAGAGCACTACCTGGATGCCAGTTTCACTTATTCAGTCAATGAATTGGAGAAAATCAGCATTATTATTGGCTTGATGTATGTATGTATGTATGTATGTATGTATTATTTATATTTATGGGATGCTTATAAAGCAGGTCCTCTAGGCATCATACCATTATTTTAAAATAGAACAATAAGACAATAAAACACAAACCAAGATCTAAAAACAAAATACAAAACCAACATGATAAAAAAAAAACAATACAGGTACAAATACAAATGCCAACATGATAAAACAAAACAAAAACAATGCAAAGCCAACCTGATAAAATATGGTAAAAAAAAAGAAAAAGAAAGAAAAAGAAAAAAAAAGAGGAGCTAAAATCAACCAAGAAATGAAACAGGAGTTAAAACTATCAACATATAATAGGGATTAAAACAGCAAAGATTTAAAAGGCCTGGGAGATTCCCCCCCTGCAAAAAAGAAGAAGAAGAAGAAAAAGAAAAGACATAGACTGACAACAGAAAGAAAACAATGTTAGTACCAGGTGAATTTCCGTAATGTAGAAGCCACCTCTCTTTAGTAGCCACCTTCCAAGCTTCAGAATGAGCAGACACTGGGAGGAGGACCTCTGAAGATGACCCTTCGGCAGTACCAGCTCCAGGATTTTCAGAGGCAGTATGCCTATGTGCAGCAGTTGCTGGGGAACATGGGCGGGAGGGTGCTGTTGCACTCATGTCCTGCTTGTGGTCTTCCCGTGGGCAGCTGGTTGGCCATTGTGTGAACAGAATGCTGGACTAGATGGACCCTTGGTCTGATCCAGCAGGGCTCTTCTCATGTACAGTGCCCCTGGGCAACAAGACACGCTCCATGGACCCTTTCCCCTAATGAGTCTACCTCCTCACCACCATGGTCACCAGCTGCTATTGCTCCTCATCCTCTTTCTCATCATGGCTACCACTTGCTTGCTTGAGCGGCAGAGAGCCAGTGAGCAAGTAGGCAGCGGCATCTCCTGCTCCTCCTTCTCACCACCACCGTTGTCTGGGCCAGAGTGAGAGCCGGGTGAACAAGCAGGTTGCAAGGGGGAGGAGGAGGTGCAACTCCAGGCGTCTCTTGTCAGTGGGCCCCTGCTAGACTGTGGGTCTTCAGCAGGTGCCCAACCATGCCGACCCTTGATGCCAGCCCTGCCCTTTAGGCACAGGTAGGCACATATGGGAGGAGGTGTTCCCTCAGGTACTGAGGTCCCAGGCCATGAAGACCTCTAGAAGTCAAAACCAGCACTCCGAATTGGGCTCGGAAACACACTGTGTGAGCCAGTGGAAGCAAGAATCTTTGTAAACTGCCCAGAGAGCTTCGGCTATTGGGCAGTATAGAAGCATAAGAAATGAAATGAAAAAGAAGGACCGGCATGGATTTCAGTAGCTGAAAGGTTGATCAGGGGTCTTTGACATTGTTGCATAACCTACATGTTGAAAGGAGTTAAGGGGGTATGCAAGTCTGCGGTCCTATAGGACAGGGGTGGGCAACTTTTTCAGGATCTTGGGCCATATTAGCCCCTGTGGAACTTTTTGGGGTCTGCCTCAGTGGACAGGGCTGGTGCAGAATGGGGCAGTGGTGGTTGGGTCCAAGACCTGTACACCCATTCTCTCTCTCTCTCTCTCTCTCTCTCTCTCTCTCTCTCTCACACACACACACACACACACACACACACATACACACACACACACACACACACACACAGGATCCTGAAGGCAAAAGGGGTGAGGCCGTTGAGTATATTTTAGCTTATAACTAAGCCTTCGGAGAGGCATTTCAGCCTTTTAGAATGTGGAGTGGGAGGGGAGGCACAGACACTGGGAAAACACTGAGCAATCAGTGGTTAGTGGAAAGGAGCATGGCCTTCTGCAGGGCCATGAAGGGCCAGATTTGGCCCCTGGGCCTGAGTCTCTGCACCCTTGGTTTAGAGTCTGAGCAAGCCAAGTGTGTAGATAGATAGGTAGATGGGTGAGTGGGTAGGTAGGTAGGTAGATAACAAAAGCAGGCGTCTGGTGATACCTTTATCCTCCTGGGTTTGAGGACCGGACAGGGCCAGCCCTACCATTAGGCAGAGTGAGGCAGTTGCTTCAGGTGGCAGATGCTGAGAGGCGGCAGCAAGGTGTTGAAAGAGAGAGATGCATGCCTAGCGGCCTGATACCTTCAGGTACAGTGAAGGACACTGTCCCATTCCCAGTGCTGAAGAAAGATTAAATGGCCAGGCCAGTCCTCTTTTGTACGTATAATGGGAGCGGTGCCATCTTGTTGCTTGGCTCAGGCAGCAAAATGTCTTGGGCCAGCCCTGGGACAGGCAATGGTAAGAAAATAGGAAGAGCCCTGCTGGATCAGACCAAAGGTCCACCTAAGTGAGTAGAATCTTTTCCCTTGGCATGCCAATGTTCTGTATATGATAGGAATCCTTTTTTATGCAGTCATATGAACTCACACATGCAGTCTAAAGTGTACAGTCCACAATTCCCTCTTCATCTGCTGTTTGTGGGAAGTCGGCCCATGAAACTCTTCCCAAAAAAGGGAATATCAATGTATCTCAATCTTCTCTGTCAACCATTTTTTTAACAGATGTGTGGACAGATGCAGCTTTAAACATTGGTAGGGCTGCCTTTAAATGCTTTCAGGGAGGGAAAGCTTGATAGAGGAAGGAATCATTTCCTGCAGCCAGGCTGGAGCATGGCCCACCTCCTCAGGACCCCATTCCATGACGTACATACACCAGACAGCTTGTCAGGAAATGATCAATAGTTGGCATGGTAACCAGCCTCAGTTCCCACAAGAACAGAGTTCCTCTTATTAAATTTGGTTGCTTATCGATCAGTTCCTGATCCATGCATTAGAAAAATGACAAGCATTTAGCAGAAAACAGTGAGGGGATTGTTTTTAAATTGAGCTGAACACACACACACACACACACACACCTCTGAACTATGTGTTTAAAAAGATACACAGTTCTGTGATACAGAATCTATATCTCATATCCAGAGTCTTTTGCATACCCCCTTACCCCTTACCTCTTTCATCATCTTGGCCACCAAAAGGTTGCCAGGCGTCCTGTATCCAAAATGTGAACTAGCCAATGAATTTGTTATAGTTCACCTTTTTTTACTGAGTGCACACAAAACATAATTCTTCTGCATAGTTTTCAGATCTTTCTGCTCATCTATCTGAACTCATCCCTGGAAAGTTCAGACCAATTTATCCATAAGTTTTCTCTCTGTCTGCTTTCAAGAGAGCATCAGAGCTGATTATGTTCCATGAGATCACACACACACACACACACACACACACAGAGATGCTCTATCTTGTTGACATTCATGGCTCTTTTTCAACCTGTGACCTTGTACTTAGGTTTGTGGAGCAGACCCACATGATGTCAGAGAACTGGCCAATCCCTATAAAGCAGGGAGGGGGAAATTGAAGTACACCATGAACACCAAGGCCCTTAGTTCAGAGTTAGAGCACCTGCTTTGCATGTAAGCCCAGGTTTGACTCCTAGCACCTCCAGTTAAAAGGGTCAGATAGCAGGTGATGTGAAAGACCTCTGCTGAAGAGACACTGCCAATGAGAGACGGCAATAAGGCAGTTTCCGGTGTTGTTTGGATCTTGACCCTGACCTGGTTTGACTACATACCTGCCTCTGGAGCAGGTGCTTAATCAGTTAGTGTCCTCACAGCAGAGGCAAGAGACTGAGGAGCAAGACAAGAGACTGCAGAGGTTTTATAGGACTTGGTGGGCAGGGATTGGCCCTTGGGAATCAGCTGACAGAATGCTCAGGCAGGCAGATTCTGCAGTCTAGGCGGCCCAGAGCTCAGTCTGCTAGGCTTGCCGTGGAACAGGAGTTAGAGCACCAGGGACTGGCTGCTAGGAGCCATACAAGCTAGCTTGCACTGGACTCACCACTCCAGTTGCACATGGCCGCTTCATGGGTTTCTGTCAATCACCCTTGTCCTGAGCGACAACTTAAGTCACTGCTTATGCCATCACAGCATCCTTGGGTTTGAGCAAGTGCTGCCCCCTTGCTCTGTACAGTATATTGAGGTTCAAAGGCAGTTTATCTCTAAATACCAGTTGCTGAGGGACAAACAACAGTTGTTGCCCTCATGATCTGCTTGTGGGCTTTCCAGAGGATTCTGGCTGGCCAGTGTAGGAAACAGGATGTTGGGCTAGATGGACCATTGGTCTGATCCTGTACCATTTTTCTTATGTAAATGATCGGCCGGGTCTTTCCGTGCCAGTCCCTCAGCTTTTAGCATCAAACACCCAGAAAACCTATGCTCAGGAATGATTGTGGACCAGAATAATTCTGAATAATGAATAGGCTTTGAGAAAATCCTACTCTGTTTGCAGAGAAGCTGCGGCCAGGACCAGGGGTGACGTTGTCATGATAAATTATTCATGATAATCTCTCTCTCTCTCTCTCTCTCTCTCTCTCTCTCTCTCTCCCTCCCTCCCTCCCTCCCTCCCCCCCCATCTCTCACTCCAGACCAACAATGTCCAAGTTCAAGATTAATCAGGGGAGATGAAAATTCATCAACGAGAGGATCTTTTCACAGCTAGCCGGCTCATAAACTAATCACTTATTGACCTGGATGAGAAGAAGCAATAATTTCTTTGTGAGCATCTCGTGGATGTTCTGGAACTTGAACTTCTTAACAGAAACAGGATATTGAGCAAATGGGCCTTTCAGTTTGGACCAGCATATCTGCAGAGAGGGAGTGACTGAAGGTATCCCACGCTACTTATCCAGTTGCCTCACTTCTGAAAATGTGTGGAGTACAACTTTTCTCCCTTTCCCTTATAGTAGATTTGAACCCACCACTGGTGCCACCACATATTTTTTATTTATTTATTATATTTATCTCCTGCCTTTTTTTCCCCCTCCCCTGCAAGGAACCCAGGGTGGCGTACATAATCCTCCTCTCCGTTTCCTCCTCACAACAACCCTGTGAAGTAGGTTGGGCTGTGAGTCAGTGTCTGGCCCAAAGTCACCCAGTGAGCTTCGTGGCCGAGTGGGGACTAGAACCCGGATCTCCCGAGTCCCAGTCCAAGGCTCTAAGCACTACGCCGCACTGGCTGTCACATAGGATGCCTCACCCTGTAAAAGTGACATGTCTAACACTGGTATGACCAGCTCACTGTCCCCAGCTGAGCTATTTCTCCTCCGTTACCATGTACCCTCAGGAATACCAGGGCGGCTATGTTTCTGATGTATAAACTGCCAGCTCCAGTTCGTGTGGAGATTGACCTCCACAAAGCCACACTGGATAAATAACAACGTGTTTATTTTCTTATTAAGTAACGGTTCACATGCTTCCAAAGCCAAGTAAAATAATGAAACCAGCGCGCGCACACAGACATCCAAATCCTTTCTCCCTCAGCTTCCAATAGTCTCTTACCTGTTCTTGGCACCCCTCTGATCAATCCCAGCTCAGCAAAGAAACCCAATCCCAGTGCAGTTCTACCATCAGTGAGGGGTGTATGGATTTTGATTGATTGATTGATTATTGATTGATTTTGTTAAATCCATTCTGTCTGTGTTTCACCGATTGTCAGGCATCTTTTGTTCCATCATCCACTCAATGGATGATGATGATGATGATGATGATTACAACATTTATATCCTGCCTTTTTTCCCTCTTGCAAGGAACCCAAGGCAGCTTACATGGTCCTCCTCCTCTCCATTTTATTCTCACAACAACCCTGTGAGGTAGGTCAGGCTGAGAATCAGTGACTGGCCCAAATTCACCCAGTGAGCTTCATGGCTGAGTGGGGACTCGAACCCGGATCTCCCGAGTCCCAGTCCAAGGCTCTAACCGCTATGCCACACTGGCTCTCACACATGGTCTGTGCCTGGCAACAGGTCTTCAGGGTCTAACCATGGTCTCATGGTCCCATGGTTAATTAATTAATGGTTAATTAAGTGAGCATTCGCGCCAATGCAAATTTGCACAAATCTCACCCACCCCCACCCCCAAAGTGAAAAACTGGTCCGCAAGTCCTTGGAATCTGCATGACCCAGAAAAAAGCCGGTCCACTGCAACATCTGAAGGCCAGATTCACAGAAATCTGAACTCGTTTGAATCCACTGTGCATTACTCTGACATCCTGACTTCAGTACAGTTTATCACAGCAACAAACTTGATCTGCTGAACTGTAATAAAAATGGCAGTTCCCCACTTCATCACATGCCTTAAATTAAGAGACACAAAAAACCAGTTATCTGATATATCTGATGTAATTATACAAAAGCTGGGAAGCCACCAAATAATTGGTGTTGGGGGGGGGATGCCATCTGAGGAACCCCGGAAGTTCAGATTGGGCCCAGGTGAGCTGGATCTGCCCCCCTGGCCTGAGGTTCTGCCCTTCCGAATTAGAATAACAAAGAGACATAAGAAGTGAGGAAGAAGGAGAGCATGTGTGGCAGAAAGACCCAAAAGTTTGGGGCAACCAAGTGTTGCTATTAGAGAAGGAAGTCTAATGACGTAATGATGTGCGAAAATAAAAAAAATCATAAAAAGGAAAACAAAGCTAGAAGACAAAAAGATGCTTGCAAATTTGATAAATGCACACAGGAAGTATGTCAAATTTCTGAGAAGCCTTTGAGGAAGGAGAATGACTTTATACACACACACACAAACACACACACACACACACACACACAGATGCATTTGCTTCCAATGTGAGGATGAGTGACGTGGGAGAAAGACTAGCAATACTGAAGGACACCAGGTTCACACTGCAATAGACAAACAAGGAATTAAAATATATGTAGACTGAAAGATCTGTGAGGTTAGTCAAGGCCTGGCTCAGTATAATTATAAAAAGGAAAGAAAAGTCTTTTGCAAATCTTTTGCAAATACATTTATAACCTAATGTGCACATGAGGTTCCAGTGTTCTGGAAGTTAGCAAATGTGACATCTGTGTCTGTGCATGGAAATAAGTGTAGATGAGAAGATCCCAGGAATATGCTGTGGAGTTTGGAATCTCTGATGCAAGCAGCTGAACTTGTCATGTGTGAATGGACCCCAGTTCAGCACACATGGAACTCTCAAACTACTCTCTGGATGTGCCTTCAGAATTAAGGAAGTCTCTGTCACATTTCCAGCACTTCTTGTTCAGTGTCATAGAACACAACTCTGAATATGAAGATATTGCTGGGGAAAGCAAGGGTTTTCTTTCCTGCACCCCCAAAAAATATGTGTGTGTGTGGGGGGACAAGTTAGCAGTGGAGACTGGTGGTTCCAGTGTCAGCAGGGCTGTGTAGCTACTCCGTATTTCAGTCTGAGCTTTAAAGGAACTATCCGTGGTGCTGAACCGGGGGGAAAGAAGAAAACCATCAAACTGGGTTCAGCACCATGGATAGCTGCTTTAAAGCTCAGAGTAAAATCTGGAGTAGATACACAGCCCTGCTGACACTAGAGTCACCAGCCTCTGCTGCAAATGAGCCTCTTCGAGTCCTGAACTGCTGAGCTGTGTGGACCAGTAAAGGACAACTGCACACTGAAGAACCCAGCCTGCGGCGTGTGTATGGGAACTGGATGTCCTGACAAATGTACCAATTCTCTCGTTTGACTATATAACCAAACTAAGCCACTGCTTAGGCAAGCATCATTCAAGGGGTGCTCAGTCCCAACAGCACAAGGTACCTGGCCGCACAGGGCAAACTGTGTTAGTGTCCCACTTGGGAGGAAGAAACATGGCAACAAGTAGGCTCCAGGCCCCCATTAATATAGCAGGAAGGGTGGGGCAGATGGGGTAAGTTTTTAAAACCTCCGTGTGGCAGCCTGGAAGCTGCTGATGCAACAGACTCCACACACCCGCTCCTAGTCCAGCTACCTTCTGGACAGTTCCTTTCCTGCTCAGGACTAGACCCAGAGACTGCTGGCACTGCTGGACAGCTGCCCTCCCTTGCTCAGAAAGCCAGAAAAAGACACATTGAGGGTGCAACCCTATGCATGTTTAGACAGGGGGAAAAAGTCCTACAACTCTCAGCATGGCTGGCTGGGGAATGGTAAGAATTGTAGGACTGTTTTCTCATGGTACACTGGTAGCGCTCAGCGTTGGGAAGAACCAAAAGCGTTTTGGGTATTATCATGATCTGTACACCCACTGCCGCCTACATGTTTATGCCTTGAATGGTATCCCAGGAAGGAATGTCATTCGTATATTTCTGGACAGAACAAAGTTGGGGGTGATTGGCTGTTGTTGCTTTTTCTTTCCATTTGGCACTACCTAATTCTGTTTTCCCCATTGGAATTGAAGTCCCCAACAGGATTTCTCCTCATGATGATAATTTTGTTACATGCTTTTCATTAATCCAGTTATAGCTCCCGTAATATTATTTGGCGGCTTATTGAAGCCTTGAGGAACTACAGGGGTTCATATGCATTGTCTGGTTTCTGTTTAAAATAATAATAAGAATAATATAAAATGAGCCCAATTAAAAATTCTTTTAGTTCTGTATAATGTAAGAAATTCCCCAAAGAAGAGATCGGAGCATCACCATTCTATCCACATCATCATTTCTCCGGTGAGGGAGATATGCTAATGTCGGCATCACATAAATGTCTATCTCGTCACCTTATTTCCCTGAGATATTTGGCTAGCTGAAGGATTGGGTAGGAGGACAACATTTATTTCAGGCTGGGGGTGGGGGGTGGAGGGATCTTTCTATAGAACATGTAAACTCCCTCAAGCTTTTGCAAATATATTCAAAGCATCATGAAGGAATGGGGGGGGGGAATAATTCACTTACCACTGAACATAAGTCGCTGAAGAACTATAATATCCACTCTGACAAGTTAGGAAATATAGACAGACAGTTTGATGGTATGTTTGGGGTATTCGTTCATTCATTCATTCATTCCATTCCATTCAATTCAATTCAAAGGGCCAGCATTACAGTTAATACTCAGAGCAACAGATTCAAGATTAAATGCCTGCCGGAGAGGAAGGTCTTAACTTGGCATCTAAATGTATGCAATGAAGATGCCAGGTGGATCTCCCTGGGAAGGGCATTGCACAGATGGGGGAGAGCACTATTTATTTATTTATTTATTTCTATACCACCAATAGCTGGGTGGCTAACAATTCATACAAAAAATAAAATACAATATAAAATATAAGTACAATAAAAGCAGCATTTTCAATACAAAATTTAAAACAATTTGAACAACTAAAACAAGTTCAATACAACTAGACCTGCTAAAAGAAAAAGCAGTCTGGCGCTAAAAGAATAACAGAATTGGCACCAGGTGAGCCTCACTGAAGAGATTATTCCATAATTGGGGGCTGTCACTGAGAAGGCCCTCTTCCTTGTTGCCAGCATCCGAGCCTCCCTTGGAGGTGGCACTTGGAGGAAGGCCTCAGATGTTGTCAGTAGTGTCTGGGCAAATTTAGGTTGGGAGAGGTGCTCTGACAGGTATTGCAGTCTTAAGCCGTATAAGGCTTTATAGGTTAAAACCAGCACCTTGAGTACTACAGAGAAAGCTCTTTCCCTGGTAGCCGCCCATCACATCATCATGGGTGGAGGCACCCACAATAGTGCCACTTGTCTGTGTTTCAGCTTCTAATATTGTATCCTTAGAGCAGGAATAGGCTGGTCTTACAGGTTCAATAAACTGAACAAGTTCAAATCAGCACATCAAACTCACTCTTGTCCCTGCGAGCATACTTGGAAAGGGCAGGTGAAGATGGATAAGGTTCACCAGAATCAAGGGACTCCAGGGTTTGGCAGTGGGTGTGGGTCTCAAGTAGGTGCCCAGCAATGCTGATCCCTGATCCGAAGGGACAATGCTGCTAAGATTGCTAATGATCAAGATTCAAATCCATTTCGACAGGCTGGAACACAGGACCAAAACCGACGAGATGAAATTCATTACAGAGATGTAATGTAAAGTCTTGCATTTATGTACGAAAAGGAAAAGGAAAATCAAAGGCACAAGGGGGAGACCTAGCTTGGCAAGAATACATGTTAAAAGAAGCTAGGTGTGTTAGCGGATCACAAGCTGAATCATGATCCGGCATGTAATGCAGCTGCTTAGAAGACTAGCAATATCTTAGGCTGCATTAACAGAAGCATCGCATCGAGACCAGGAGCACAGCATCCAGATCATAAGAGGTAATAGCGCCTCTCCACTCTATACTAGTCAGGCCGCAGCTGGAATACTGTGTCCAGTTCTGGGTTCTCCAAGCGTGTCCAAAAGGAGGGCAACCACTATGGTGAGGTTGAAACAAGTACTATGAGGAATGGTTGAAAGCATTGGGTATGTGTAGCCTGGAGGAGAGAAGACAAAAGGATGACCATTGATGGTGCAATTACTCAGCTCATTGGTTGAACTCATCCGTTCCTTAACGCTCACCTTATTAATTTTGGAATAGATTGGGAGCTTGGGAGCACTGAAGTCTGCATCCAAACTATGGCATTTCTGCACATGCATTGAGTTGGTATGTTTAACCTTTTTTCCCGAAGAGGAAATGTGATGATGTCACTTTAACTCTTTTGGGCAAAGGTTGGCATTTGACCTCTTTCCACAAACCAGTCATGTTCGAAG
Source organism: Shinisaurus crocodilurus (assembly GCA_021292165.1). Lineage (NCBI taxonomy): Eukaryota > Metazoa > Chordata > Lepidosauria > Squamata > Shinisauridae > Shinisaurus > Shinisaurus crocodilurus. Next base: position 41,061 of record JAHFWL010000581.1, on the reverse strand, counting down.
AAACAGCCACGTAGATCCATATACTGATCTACCTCTCTCTCCTCCATATATTGATCAGTGATGGACAGTAAACATTATGTAGAATGTCCATATGAAAGCAACCGATCAGGAAGGCGGGCGTGATGTGGCGATGCATGACATCATGATGCATAATGCAATTCCAAACTGTAGCTCCCAAGATGCAGTTTGATATTGTCATAGGATCATAGAGTTGGAAGGGGCCTACAAGGCCATCAAGTCCAACCCCCTGCTCAATGCAGGAAACTAGAGGAGGGGTCTCCCATCCAAGTAATAACCAGGCTTGACCCTGCTTAGCTTTCCACGCTCAGACAAGCTGAGCCAGCATGAACACTTGTACACCCAGAACAGGATCTTGAATTAAAGGAGAATTCTCATCCTGTACTATACGGATGAATTTGTTACTTTCCAAGGAAATAACGAATTCATTCAGGCTAAGTTTGCCCATCACTAGGGGTGACATGATGACAGCTGTCTTCAAGTATCTGAAGAGATTTCACACAGAAGATGGAGCAGACTTGTTCCCTGTTGCTCCAGATGTCAGGACTAGAACCAATGGGTGGAAATTGCAGGAAAGCAGATTCTGGCTAAATATGAAGGGAAACTTCCTAAAAGTCAGCACTGTTTGCCAGTGGCACAGACAGACTGCCTTGGGAGGTGGTGGGCTCCACTTCACTGAATGTATTTAAGCCGATGCTGGATGGGACATCTGTCAGGCTTGCTGCAGCTGCATCCTGCATCGCAAATCCTGCACTGAGCAGAGGGGTTAGACTAGATTACCTGCAAGTTCCCTTCCAGCTCTGTGATGGTATGAAAACTGAGCATCTCCTAAATGTGAGACAAGACATTTCCATTGGGCCAAGCGTCTTATATTTTATGTGCACTTTTCCTTAAGTGTTCAAGGGCTTCTCTATACAGCTATGGTGGGGAAGATAGAGCACATGCTTAACATGCAGGAGAACCCAGGATCATTCCTTGGCATGTCTAGTTAAACAGATGAGGTAGCTGGTGATGGAAAAGATATTTCTGCCTCTGGAGACTCTCTACCAGTCAGAGCAGATAATACAGAACTAGATGGACCAGTACTCTGACCTGGTCTAAGGCCAGTTCCTACATTCCTACACTATCTCAATAATCCTTACAACAAACCTGCAAGGTAGACCAGTAGCATTGTCTACATATTACAAAGGGGGGGGAGTTGAGGCTGGGGGAGAGAATAGTTTGCAAAGGCAATCTGGTGAGCTTGGATTTGTACCAAGGGATCCTAGCTAATGCTATTAAGTGATCAATTATCAAAAAATTCTGAGATGCCCTGTTTGTCCCTCACATCAACACAAGCCTGTGTAAATTCTCATTCATCCATGCTCCTGATTGTCAAGATCAAACTGTGGTGTAGTGGTTAGAGTGTTGGACTGGGACTCGGGAGATCCGGGTTCTAGTCCCCGCTTAGCCATGAAACTCACTGGGTGACTTTGGGCCAGTCACTGACTCTCAGCCTAACCTACCTCACAGGGTTATTGTGAGGATAAAATGGAGAGGAGGAGGAGGAGGATTATATAAGCCACCTTGGGTTCCTTGCAGGAAAAAAAGGCAGGGTATAAATATAATAAATAAATAAATAAATAAAATTTTCAATAAATGAGATCGCAACGGATCTATTCCAGCCTTCCCTAACCTGGTGCCCTCCAGACGTGTTGGACTACAACTCCCATTGTCCCCAGCCAGCGTGGCCAATGAAGTGTTTGTCCAACACATCTGGAGGCCGCTAGAATGCAGAAGGCCAGAACGCACACATATGCAGGGCATCTTCTCTACCTCATTTGTACGTTGCTGTTTTCCAACTCCGGCATTTACCCGTAGTTTTACTTGACAGCCAAACTGCCCACGCTTCACTGAACCAGTGGATCACTGCCGTCCATGAACAAAAGCCGTACATGGTACTAATAAGCAAAGGAGCCTGTGTTTTCCTTAATGGTTATATTGTCTTGTTGTTTGCGCACGCCGTGTGATGTCATGCAAAGCCTCGGCTCCTCTCCCCCCCCCCGCCCACCCGCCCGCCCGCCCCCACCCCCGCCCTTTCTTGCATCTGTCATTTCACAATAATTGTGAAACAATCAGTTCCGATAATGCCGGTGAGACCAATCGCCATGGGACCCATGCGAGCCATTTTCAGACGTGTAGCGATCATGGGGTTATGATGATTACGAGACGTCGGGGTAATGAGTAGTTCCCGAGTGGCAAATGTAAATCAAGGTGGCACAAGGTCTCCATGCCCATCACCACGTTTTCAGCCTGCCTGCCTTCCTGACACGGGGAATTTATGCAGATTGATTACCTCCGGCATGCTCCATTCATTAAGGCAGTCAGAGTTTGCTGCTGCTCCTCGACTTCCGTTCGTAAATGCTGCTGCCATTTGCACCCTTCCCCGGTGATGCTGCTTGACTCTCAGGTGCAGGGGCGGTGCGAGGCACTGAAAAGAGCTGGGGCTCAGGCCCACCGGACAGCAGCAGCAGCAACAACAACAAAAGGCACACGTTTGCATATGCTAAATTATTACATATGCTCCAAAGTCTCTCTGTGTGTCTTTCTAGGAACCTGTCTCCTAAGGACACCCCTATTTGTAAAAAGGGATGTGTGGACAAGGGAGAGGAGGAGGGCATTTGATTTCAGAAAAACACCCCAGGAAGAAAGTCACCATTTTAATGTCCCACAGTGCCCTGGAGCAAAACTAAGTCAGGGGCCTTGTGGGGCATTAGAGAGGCAGTCCGCAGCCTGCCAGTGCTGACTCAGAGCTGCTGGGCATGCTTCGGTTCCCAACAACTCTAGCGAAAAATAGCAGGTGATCGGAAAGACCCTTCTCTCTGCCTGAAGACCCTGAAGAGCTTCTGCCCATCAGAGCAGATACTGCTGGGCTATATAAACAAAGAGTCTGAGCTTGTGCAAGCAAGGTAGCCTCCTGTGTTCCTAAGCAAAGATTAAAGTCCATTGCCATCTAATCCAGTGTTCTCCAACCTTGGGTGCCCAGATGTTTTTGGCCTGGCTGGGGCATGCTGGGAGTTGTAGGCCGAAAACATCTGGGCACCCAAGGTTGGAGAACACTGTTGTAGAGGCAATGAAGGCAGGCTGAAGCAGTTTGGTTTAAAAAAGAAGTTCCACATCGACTTACTTTTGTTAGTCCTTTCATACACATTGTTGGAGAAGACTAACTAACATGGTTTAACTACCATTGACACTGACTGACAGCAGCTCTCTGGGTTTTCGGGCAGTACATACAGGCTTGTGGCTCACGCTGGCTCAGCTTGTCCGAGCGTGGAAAGCTAAGCAGGGTCAGGCCTGGTTATTACTTGGATGGGAGACCCCTCCTCTAGTTTCCTGCATTGAGCAGGAGGTTGGACTCAATGGCCTTGTAGGCCCCTTCCAACTCTACGATCTATGAAATCTATGAATATTTCCTAGCCATGCCTGGTTAGAACTGAACCTGGGACCTTCTGCACGCAAAGCAAGGACTCTACCACTGAGCTGTGGAGATGAACTATGAAGAACAATGAATCTAGGAACTCACACTAATGAAATCTTAACTGGGCATCTCCAAAAGTCAGAAATAGGGACAATATCTTTCTGGATAGTTGATTTACCAGGGACCCAGGCTAGAAAATACGGGCTTTTCTCCAGTAAATAGTGATACAGTTGGAGCATATAAATTAACATAGGCACTTTTTTTTTATGTCAGGTGTCCCTCTATCTCCAGGTACAGCTATCATAGATCTAAATTTTGAATCCATCCTTCTAATAAACTCTTTGGGAAATGACTTGCTTTGTAAGGGGGAAATGGTAAATTAAATCCTTGTGTTTCACCAGCACTTGGGCTGCAATGTAAATGTTACCATTTGCCTACAGCATATCCTGGTTTTGTGTGTGTTGTTTTTAACTTCCAACAAATCAAATATTAACATGATTAACCATTCAGATTGACGTCTCAGGCAGAGAAGAGCGGTAGGAGGTGACGACAGGCGGATGATATGTGTTTGATCTGGCAGTATTTCATCTATGTCACCATTTTATCCCAGATTGTGGGCGCGGAAACAAAATGGCGGATTCTCCTACAGTGCCATAGTGATTAGATGGAGGTGTTGAAATGGAAATTCTTGGTTGGGAGGAAAAACTGAAGGAAGGGCCCTGAGTAACACAGGAATAAAGTTGGAATAAGGGATCAATTAATTCGTTACATGTTGCAGTAAAAAAACAAAAGTTTGCACAGATGAGTTTGTATTTTGTTTCAGCTTGCTGCTTTTTAACTTGGCAAATCTGAAAAACAAATGATATTGTAGAGCTGAAAAAGATACAGATGAGGGGGCAGCTAAAATCATCATGGAGCATATAAGCTATAGAGTAAAGGCTAAAGCACTGGGTTCTTGTTAGGTTTGGTGGGGAAAAAAGACTTTGGGAAAAGATATGACAGTGATAAAATATCATAATTTTATAAACGTATAAAATGTATACGTTTATAAAATTATGAACGGTATGGAGAAAGGGGATAGAGAGAAATATTTCTCCCTCCCTCATCACACTAGAACTCTGCTGGGCTGGCAATAGGTTCGGGACAGCACAATCCTATGGCCTCTAGACAGAGTCTAGATGGCCATATGATTTTTCGGGGTCCCAGCTCCAACCTTGGAAACTTGCTCTGAGGTCGGAGCTGGGACTCTGAACTCAGAGCACCTTCCCTCCCTCCCTCCCTCCCACCCTCACAGCTGGTGCAGAAAGAACCATGCTGTTTGTGGCTCCAAAGTCGGAAGAGCGACCTCAGAGATGGGCTCCTGGGGGCGGGGGCTGAGGAGGGGAGGAGACAGGCTCTGCCTGTCAGGATTTGCTCAGCCTGCACAGCGCCACAGCTCCCCCTGGTGGCTTGATAGAGTAGGGAGGCAGGTCCACTTTGCAAATACTTTTCAGGGTTAGCGCTGGACCTGTGACCTGCGGTGCTCACAGGAGTAGAGCCCGTCCACTCACGCAGACCAGCTGGGAGCCACAGGAAGCCTTATAAAAGGCTTCTTGTTCCTGCTCAGCTTTGCTACAACAACACAAGTCATTGTGGTGGCTGCATTGCGCTGGTGCCTCTAGTCTTGCCTTGTTGGTATTTGACCTTTGCTGGTTCCTGATGCTGCTTTTGCCTCTGGCCCTGCCCTGCCCTGCTGGTACTTGACTCTTGCCAGTTCTAGATTCTGCCTTTGCATCTGGTCCTGCCACGCCTTGCTGCCATCTGACCTTGCCTTCTCCTGCTCTCACCTCGGTCCTCCATGCCTCACCAGTGACCAACCCTTGTCTGAGAAAGCCTTGGGTCTCCATCCACCTCCATCACCCCTGGCCCGTCGCCTGCCACTTACACCATGGAGCTGACACCACCAGCATACGAAGTATCCTGGCGGTGCCTTGCATGCCTTCTCACTCTGAGGCCGAATACTTAGATGGCTGAAATTGGCCATCTAAGTGTTTTGCACGGTGGGAGGAATGCAGAGGTGAGCTTCGCCTCTGTGCTCCTCCTGCCATGCACAGAATGCCTGTCATCTTCTGAGTTCGGAGGGCTGTGGGCAGCTTCACTGGATTGCGCTTATTTATTTAGTCGTTATTTAAAAGAATTTTAAGTCACAGCCATTGACTATAATGACTTTTAAAAAGTGTAAGAGTCAGCCCAACCATAGGGTGTTAGGTTTGATAGCTGAATGGTGCATAGGAATCTGCCTTAAGAGCCAATGTGGTGTAATGGTTAGACTCGCAGTGTTCTCCAACCTTGGGTCCCCAGATGTTTTTGACCTACAACTCCCAGCAAGCCGCAGCCAGCGTAGCTGGCTGGGGCATGCTGGGAGTTGTAGGCCAAAAACATCTGGGGACCCAAGGTTGGAGAACACTGCTTTAGAGCATATGTAAATTAGCATATATGCAAATATGGGCACTTTTTTTCCTTTCTCTTTTTTGTCCTGTGGGCCTGAGCCCCAGATCTTTTCAGCAGCCAGCACTGTCCTTGCATAAGGATCTATACCCCAATCATGAGCTGGATATATTAATATACAGCAGGGTGTGCAGAACCTTTTTTAGCCAAAGGGCCCAATTCCATTATGTAGAAGCTCTCAGGGGTCACATTCCAGTGATGGGTGGGATAAAAGGGGCAAGGCAAAAGAGCAGGGGCAAACCCCAGCATATTTGAGCTAAAAGCTCTTAGGATATCAGAGAAATCCACAATGGATGCAAATGAGTTCAGATTTCTATGAATCCGACCTGCGAATCCTGTGACAGATCGGCTTTTTTCTGTGTCACGTGGATCCCACAGACTTGTGGACTTGTTTATTTATTTATTATTTATTTATTATTACATTTATGAATCGCCCATCTTGCCGGTCACCCGGCCACTCTGGGTGATGTACAATTAAAACAATGCAATAATAAAACATAACAATTAAAAGAGTATAGAAAAGTTTTTTAAAAAAATCCTAACCCACCCCATATTCCTGCCTGAAATACCACGTTTTTAATGCGCGGCGGAAGCTCATCACGGACAGGACATGGCGAAGGTCACTAGGGAGGGAGTTCCATAACTTGGGGGCCGCCACAGAGAAGGCCCTCTTCCTAGTCCCCACCAGCCTGGCTGCTCTGGCTGATGGAATAAGGAGAAGGCTGTCCGTGTCAGATCTTGTTGAGCGGCCTGCTTGATGTTGCCGGAGGCGCTCCTTGAGATAAACTGGACCAAAGCCATGTAGGGTTTTAAAGGTCAAAAACAACACCTTGAATTCAGCTCGGCAAGCAACTGGTAGCCAGTGCAACTCCTTAAGCACTGGCGTGATGTGATCACGCTGGCGGCTGCCTTTAACCAGGCGAGCCGCCGCATTCTGTACTAGCTGTCTGTCACTTTGTGGGAGGGGTTTGTGCTAATTTGCTTTAGTGCTGATGCACTTTGGGGCAGGTGTCTGCATTGGCACAAAGATCAGCACTAATCTTTGTAAACTGCCTAGAGGGCTTGGGCTTTTGGGTGGTATAGAAATGTAATAATGGAAATAAATGCAATGAATGCGCACTTGCGCCAATGCAGATTTAGAGCTCCCATCAATTAGCGTGAATGAACTGAAATTCTTCTTCTTAAAAAAAAAATCTCATTCCATCAATAAGTGGGTGATGGAACAAAAGACACCCGACAATCCACAGAACACAGACGGAACAGACTTAACCAAAGCTGTACATCCCTGACTCTGGCTGGGGCATGCTGGGAGTTGTAGGCCAAAAACATCTGGGGACTCAAGCTTGGAGAACACTGGCCTAAAATGACCTCAGTGCACAATTGATCCCAAAGGAAACTGTGAGCACACCCCAGTCAGAATGTCCCGTAATGTCACTGTGGATTTGTGGGTTAGGATATCATAGGATCACAGAGTTGGAAGGGGCCTACAAGGTCATCGAGTCCAACCCCCTACTCAATGCAGGAAACTAGAGGAGGGGTCTCCCATCCAAGTAATAACCAGGCTTGACCCTGCTTAGCTTTCCACACTCAAGCTGAGCCAGCATGAGCCACAGGCCTGTATGTTGCCCTCAGTGAACAAAGACAGGCCTCATCATGTAAAAGTACGGTATATGACTTCTATTGTTATGTTCCCCTACCTCTGTTCGGAGAGACCCTTCCAATGGGACCTGACCTCTCTGAAACCAAACTGCTGTAATAACGTAGATAACAATCCTTGAAAACATTCCTAGCGGTGAGGTGACGCACACATGCCTATCTGACCTGGCGGTATACAAAGACGCAAGAGGCAGCAGTACATCAGATAACCAAACATGTCAAGATAGATATCGGCTGGGTCACCCTTTGAACATGATGCTGAATGCTATGGAAGGAGGGCACCGATGATAACTCATGGGACATGTAAGGGGATATGGAGCCTTTCACCGCCAGCTTGTGAACTTCTTATCCCATCCAAGTCGGCGGCAATTAAATAAATAGGGCTCAACACGGTGTCGGAAGAGCACTTGTAGGGACGAGTTAAAGCAGTAATTGGGGAGCAAGATGGCAACAGCAGAGAGGAAAAGCAGTGATGTACGTACATATCAAACTACTATATCCCAGGTCAGTAACTGAAAGGCAAAGTGCTGAAGAGCACTGCAAATAATTCCATCCTATACACCAGGGGAGACAAACCTCTTTCAGCCTCGGGGCTGAATTCAATTTCGGAGAAGATCTCGGGGGGGGGGGGGCATATTCCCGTTGTGGGCAGGGCCAAAGGCAAAAAGGGCAGGGCCAAAATATTTAAAACACCGGCAGATCTTAGCTTTAAGCTCTTACTGCCAGTAATTAAGTTTTAGCAGAGACATTTCAACCTTTGAGAATGGGGGCGGGGAATGCAGGATAGTTGGGAAACCACCAAATGATGGGCACTTGGGGGGAAAGGGTTGAAGCCAGGGGAAGAGGGCATGACTGTCTGGGGTACTCCGGGAGGGGGATTTGGCCCCCAGGCATGCCAGATTTGGCCTGTGCACCTGAGGTGTGACATCCACGCTCTGTGCCATAGGAAATCCCAGCCTCGATCTGAGTGGAGAGGAGGGTAAGAAATAAATAAATTATTATTATTATTATTATTATTATTATTATTATTATTATTATTATTATTATTATTATTATTATTATTATTATTAAATCCCCCACCTGCATGATCATCTCCTGGACACCTATAAACAAAGCCAGTGGCAAACCTGGAGAGGAGCCACCAGTAGAAAGCAGTGCGCTCATGGAGACTTCCTTTCCCAAGCTTTGCTCCTGAGGCTGCCTCCTGACTTCAGTGCTTCCAGGATCATGGCCTCCCCTGATGTCCCAGGAAAGATGGGGCTGCTAGGCCTCCTATATGTAGCCTCACTTGCTGCTGGGCTGGTGTAGGTGTGACACCAATCCTGCCCAGCTCTTCTTATTCCGTGTCTAAGGTACTTTGTGAACTGCTCCCCTGTTGTTTCAGTAAGTGTGCTCTGGACCCATTGCTCGCCATCAGTCCTAGCAGGACAGTTCTCCCATCTTGCAAGCAGGCACATGACTCCAGGCTCACCGGCTTGTGTACTTGCCAGAAGAGGACAACGTTCTTCACACAGGAACTTTGGGTAGATGGATACAAAGGCATGGCTGTTGCTTGCTGTAAGCAACACATGAGCAGTGGTGAGGCACAGAATCATAGAACTCGTGGGGACCTCAAAAGGTCGCCTAGACCAACCTTCTGCTGATACAGGAAATCCAGTGGAGGCTGATGGCTCCAATGTCAATGGAGCAGTGTATCCACTCCGGGTTTTAGTCTGAACTTTGAAGGACCTATCCATAGTGCAGGACCATGTCCCCAAACTAGGTTCAGCCCCATGGATATTCGCTGTAAAGTTCAGGCTGAAACCTGGAGTGGATATACCACCCACTGACATTGGAGCCATCAGCCTCCACTGGATTTCCTGTATCAGCAGAAGGTTGGTCTAGGCGACCTTTTGAGGTCCCCACGAGTTCTATGATTCTGAGGAAATCCATTCTTGCAGCACCCCTGAAAGGTGGCTGTCCACCCTCTGCTTAAAAATCTCTAATGCAGTGTTCTCCAACCCAGCGTAGCTGGCTGGGGCATGCTGGGAGTTGTAGGCCAAAAACATCTGGGGACCCAAGGTTGGAGAACACTGCTCTAATGAAGGAGAGTCCACACCTTCTGAGGCAGTCTGTTCCATTGTACCCTCAGGAAGGTCTTCCTAAAGCTTAGTTGAAATCCTTAGTCTTGCATTTTGAATCCATTGGTTTGGGTCCTAGCCTCTGAAGCACCAGGAAACAAATTTGCTCCATCATCTACGTGACAGCCCTTCAAATTTTTGAAGATGGGAACCTCATCACCTCTTCATCGTCTGTTCTCCAGGCTAAACATACCCAACTCCTTCAACCTTTCCTGGTAGGTTTCTTCATTGGACTGCAGACCCCCTCACCAGCTTTGTTGCCCTCCACTGGACACGTTCCAGTCTGTCAATATCCTTCTTGAAGTGTAGTGCCCAGAACTGGACACAGTATTCCAGGTGATGTCTGAATGCCATTCATTAGAGCAGGGTTCTCCAACTTTGGTTCCGCAGATGTTGCTGGCCTACAGCTCCCAGCATACCCAGCCAGCATGGCTAATGGCAAGGGATTCTGGGAGCTGTAGTCCAGCAACATCTGGGGACCCAAGGTTGGAGAGCCCTGCATTAGAGGGAAATGCAGAAGCAACATTGCAATGAGGCTGCTTCTATAGATGTTGCAAGAGAGGCCACGGGTGGGAAGAGCCTCCTACAGGGGTTGGACTCGATGGCCTTGTAGGCCCCTTCCAGCTCTAAAATCTATGAATCATTCCACTCATATAAGAATCAGGCTTAGAACTTTTTGCAGCAGGAAATTCAAAGCCAGGTCATTGTTTTCCATATATTAAGCCAGAGTGGTGTGGTGGTTAGAGCAACTTCCTCAACTTGGCACTCTCCAGATGTGTTGGACTACAACTCCCATAATCCCTAGCTAGACCATGTAGTCCAACACATCTGGATGGCACCAGGTTAAGGAAAGCTGGGTTAGAATGCCAGACAGGGGAGACACAGGTTCAAGTCCCCAAACAGCCCTGAGGCCTGTTGGGTAACTGAGCCCGTTGCTATCTCTTAGACTAACCTACCTCACAGGTTTGTGGTTAGGATAAAATGGGGGGGAGGTTTGAAGAGAACTATATACGCTGCCTTGAGCTTCCTGGAGGAAAGGTGGGATAAAAATGTATAGAAAACAACTTTTATTTTTTCAAAATGCATTATACAGTTGACATTAAAACATTTGAGGTTCAATGGGTTTCGTCAAGGTCTTTAAAAAAATGACAACAGTACAGAGTTGTCATTGAAACACCACCTGGGCTCTCTTTTTGTGTGGATGTGGGATCATTTACATTACAGCATGTAATTACAAATTTTTAAAAAAGAGCCATTAAAAAGACTTTCCAGCTTCTAAGGAAGTAGAGAACAATAGGTTTCAGACTGCAAAAAGATCAGTCTCTCCCCGTAACTGTTTCTACTAAAATGGTGAGAGCAAAGAACACACCAGGAAATTAGGATAATAATAATAATAATAATCTATTGTTCCACTGACAGACATCCCTCATTGTCCCTACCATTGCAAAGTAACACAGGAAATGGCTGGCAAAAAGAGGAGACCATAAAAAAAAAAAAGAGGAAGTCTGTTATATATTAGACCAGCCTTCCCCAACACGGTGCTCTCTAGATATTTTGGACCAGGGGTGGGAAGAAGGTAGATCTCCAGATGTGATGGCTGGGGCAGTACTAGGCAGGGCCGGTGCTACCATTAGGCCAACTAGGCAGCTGCCTAGGGCGCAGGGCTAAAGGGGGCGCCAGAAACGCCTTTTAAAAAAATACAGCGCTCTCAAGTGGGAAGGGGGGGCGCGCTAAATATCTGATCTTGCCTAGGGCACCAAACTGCCTTGCAGCGGTCCTGGTGCTAGGTACAGAAAAGGTCTGGGGCTCAGACCCACAAGACGGGGGGGAGGGGGGGACACAAATTTGCATATGCTAATTTTCATATACTCTAAAGTCTATATGTAAATGAGCCTGTCTCCTAAGAACACCCCTATTTGTAAACAGGATGTATGGATGGAGAGAGGAGGGCATTTGATTTCAGAGAAAAAAAACCTTAGGCAGGAAGATTTGGGGGGGGGGGGGGACACAGCAGGAGGTGACACACATGTGGGCCAAAAGCCAGCTCATCCAGGGGGATCAGACGCAACAGAGATCCTCAGGGCCCCTGCACCTTTATTTCAGCAAGTGCCCCTGGACAGCAGGGTGGTGGGGCAGAAGGCCTCCCAGAGATTCGGCACTCCAAATGAAAGATTCGGGGCTCCAGCCCTAGTGGGCTGCCCCCTTAACACCACCTTTGAACAGGACCCTGCTTTCATCTGTCAAACATTGGAGGGTGTTGTTAAATACATAAAGATATTCCCATCATTGCAAGAAAGTCAAAGCATGCGGAAGGGATCCCATAATTCTGCAAGCTTTTATTTTACTGTTCCCTTCTCATACCATCTTATAACCGGCCTTGGCTTAATAAATCCGAATGCTTTTGCTTAAGTAGCTTGTGGATCAGGCTTGCTGGATCGTGCAGCTCCAAACATGCTCGTTGCACAGTAGAATAAAACTGCAGGGCGGGGGGAGAAGAGAATTGAGTGATTTTTAAATATGCACAAATGCATGTTTAGACAGTTCTGACTTTGTACTTTTCTTTTGTGCTGGTGAATATTTAATACGCTGATTTTTATTTTATGGCTGGATCATAGTTCCAGCAATGTAATTGCAAGCAAGGGAATGGTTTGGCTTTCTACAGTACAGAAAGAAAGAGGTAATATAATAAAGAGGTATTATAATATATATTAGGACTGAGGACAGCCTTATAATGGCTTGAAGTACATTATTAATAAATGACCACTGGGTCTCTCTGCTTTGTTTTACTTCTAAATATGCTCCAATTGTAGAAGTGGAGTTTTTCACCAGTGGTAAACGACTGCTCGGCAAAATCATTTGAAATGAGACTGTGTTGAGTGTAATTGATACTCACATGTGCAAAACTGCAAACCCTATAGGGCTTAGCCTCCGTTAAATTTTTAGTTTAGTTATTTTAAGGTGTCTGGCTTAGCGATCAGAATATTGCATAAAAGAGCATACATTTGTCAGTCCACCATAGATTTGTGTCTTATTTAACGAGCCTTTGCTCCTTTATTTTCAAATCCTACATTTGGCAGCAGTCTGAGGTAACAGCCGTGTTTCCCACAATAACCTTGCTTTTGGCAAATACTTCATAGTTCACCTGATTTTTTTTTTTTTTATTTTACCCACCCCCCAAAAAAAAGATTGTTTGCAAAATGATGCGAGTTCTCCTTCATTTGTAACCATCCAGCTGTTCTTATATAGAGAAATTCATGGAGGACGGGTCTATCGCTGGCTATATTACTCACGATGTCTGTATGGAACTTCTGGACAGGGGAGGGGAACTCATTCACTTTGCATCTTTACCTGAAGGGAACAGACTAATTTAGGGAGTGCGGCAGAACAAGCTGCTCTGCCCACCAACCAGTGGAGTACAGTGGCTCCAATGCCAGTGGGGTGGTGGGGACCGGCCCTCCCTTGCACAATTTTTGAATGAATTCCTGCTTTTCACCAGCTTCAGTAGAGATCAATTTCCACTGATAAGTGAGCACCATTTTTTTTGCTGTAACTAAAGCAGGGAGCAGGGAACATGGTACCTGTGGACACCAATGCGCCCATGGACACCTTCCTTTCTTGGCACTCACCATGGTGCTCTAGCCCTCTCACTTAAAAATAAATTAACTCATTTTCATACTGGCAGCTTGGATTGCTATAAAAGAGGTTTGTATTGGTGCTGAAAATGGGGCAGGGGACTCAAAGGAGCTGTTTAATGTGTTGGAGCTCAGAACCCGCCTCTGCCTTGTACTCAGACTTTGGGGCAGGTTTCTTGTCCGTTGCCATGCCTCCCATAGCAGCCATTTTGTGGTGGTGCCCAGGATAGTTTCTTAAATTGTTGAATGTGCCCACGGCCCAAAATAGTCGCCTACCCCTGAGCTAAAGGTTCACAATTAACTGAAAAATTGGTATGTTATTTTAATCAAGCAGATCAGGAAGAAGGAGGGAGTGAAAGAGGAAACATTACTAGTAGTTTCCCCAAGTACTGTGATGTTTGTTTTTAATGGGTTAAAAAATATTAAACTATTTTGAAGTCTCCAGATACCATAGCGAACCAATATAAACTATCATTATTCAGAAGGATTACACACACACACACACAGAACCCCCTTTGATTAAGACACTGCTAATGAAATGCTTAGTTTTCTTTTTCCAAATGAAATTTGTAAAGGACAAAACTGATTGCCTTAATTGATTAAACAGATTCACTCCAGTGCGATCACGCTTGTTTGCCTAGTTCACTTTATCAAGGCAATTCACAAGGGAAACAAAAGGAGGCTTTGTTAGTCAAAACGAATCACAAATATGTATTTTAAAAACTGCTGGAGATTAACCTCGATGTTGCCACGTGCATAAATGAGGAGCATGTCTCAAAATAATATGGCTTTTTAACTAAGTTTTCGTTTTCATATCAGATGAGCTTTTTGGAACAACAATAAGGAGCAGCCACAAAATGTCGCAGTGTGGCATGCTCCTGTTCAGGGTTCCAGCCAGCCAAGCCCTCTTCAAGGACGCTCTCTTCCATCCCCCACCCTTTTCTGCCCCCTGTTTTTCCATTGTTTTCCCTCTCAACAGTCAGTCAGCATCTCATGGTCACTCAGCACGCTCAGTCCTCATTGGGCTGGGTTCTTTTGAATAGGGTGTTCTCCCCCCCCCCTTAATTTTTTCCCTTTTTATTTTTTAACTTCTGCAAACCTTGTAGTTCCCCTGAACCCGCGGATATGCTTCCTTTGCTACACGAGTAGTGCCATTTTGACTACATAAGGACAGAGGCAGCGTTAGGGGGGCGGCCCACTAGGGCTGGAGCCCCGAATCTTTCATTTGGAGCCCCGAATCTCTGGGAGGCCCTCTGCCCCACCACCCTGCTGTCCATGGGCCCTTGCTGAAGAAAGGTACAGGGGCCCTGATGATCTCTGTTGCCTCTGATCCCCCTGGATTAGCTGGCTCTTTGCCCACATGTGCTTCACCTCCTGCTGCCCCCCAAGCCGAATCTTTCTGACTGCCTGAGGTTTTTTTTCCTGAAATCAAACACCCTCCTCTCCCCTGTCCATACATCCCTTTTTACAAATAGAGGTGTCCTTAGGACACAGTTTCCTTTAAAGACACACACAGACTTTAGAGCACACAGTGATGGAGGCTACGCTACGCTGGCTGGGGCATGCTGGGAGTTGTAGGCCAAAAACATCTGGGGACCCAAGGTTGGAGAACACTGCTTTAGAGCATATGTAAATTAGCATATATGCAAATATGGGCACTTTTTTTCCTTTTTCTTTTTTGTCCTGTGGGCCTGAGCCCCAGATCTTTTCCAGCAGCCAGCACTGTCCTTGCATAAGGATCTATACCCCAATCATGAGCTGGATATATTAATATACAGCAGGGTGTGCAGAACCTTTTTTAGCCAAAGGGCCCAATTCCATTATGTAGAAGCTCTCAGGGGTCACATTCCAGTGATGGGTGGGATAAAAGGGGCAAGGCAAAAGAGCAGGGGCAAACCCCAGCATATTTGAGCTAAAAGCTCTTACTCAGGATATCAGAGAAATCTACAATGGATGCAAATGAGTTCAGATTTCTATGAATCCGACCTGCGAATCCTGTGACAGACCGGCTTTTTTCTGTGTCATGTGGATCCCACAGACTTGTGGACTTGTTTATTTATTATTTATTTATTTATTATTACATTTATGAATCGCCCATCTGGCCGGTCACCCGGCCACCCTGGACGATGTACAATTAAAACAATGCAATAATAAAACAACATAACAATTAAAAGAGTATAGAAAAGTTTTTTAAAAAAATCCTAACCCACCCCATATTCCTGCCTGAAAAACCACGTTTTTAATGCGCGGCGGAAGCTCATCACGGACGGGACATGGCGAAGGTCACTAGGGAGGGAGTTCCATAACTTGGGGGCCGCCACAGAGAAGGCCCTCTTCCTACTCCCCACCAGCCTCGCTGCTCTGGCTGATGGAATAAGGAGAAGGCCGTCCGTGGCAGATCTTGTTGAGCAGCCTGCTTGATGTTGCCGGAGGCGCTCCTTGAGATAAACTGGACCAAAGCCGTGTAGGGTTTTAAAGGTCAAAAACAACACCTTGAATTCAGCTCGGCAAGCAACTGGTAGCCAGTGCAACTCCTTAAGCACTGGCGTGATGTGATCACGCTGGCGGCTGCCTTTAACCAGGCGAGCCGCAGCATCCTGTACCAGCTGTCTGTCACTTTGTGGGAGGGGTTTGTGCTAATTTGCTTTAGTGCTGATGCACTTTTGGGCAGGTGTCTGCATTGGCACAAAGATCAGCACTAATCTTTGTAAACTGCCCAGAGGGCTTGGGCTATTGGGTGGTATAGAAATGTAATAACGGAAATAAATGCAATGAATGCACACTTGCACCAATGCAGATTTAGAGCTCCCATCAATTAGCACGAGTGAACTGAAATTCTTCTTCTTAAAAAAAAATTCCATCAAAAAATTCCATCTCATTCCGTCAATAAGTGGGCGATGGAACAAAAGACACCCGACAATCCACAAAACACAGATGGAACAGATTTAACCAAAGCTGTACACCCCTGAATCTTCCTGCCAGTAACTCAGCCTTTTCCAGTCAACCTTTTAGAATGGAAAACACACACACACACACACACACACAAGCCAGGAAACCACCAAATGATTGGTAGTCAGGGAAAGATGGCAGGGCCAATGGGCATGGCCACTGAAGACCAGATTGGGACCGCAGGAGGGCCGGATTTAGCTGGCAGGCTTGAGGTTCTGCACCCCTGGTATACAGAATGAATATTTCATAAGTGTGCCATGCAAATAAGAACATAAGAAGAGCCCTGCTGGATCAGACCAAGGGTCCACCTTGTCCAGCATTCGGTTCACACAGTGGCCAACCGACTACCCGCAGGAAACCCACAAGCAGGACATGAGTGTAACAGCACCCTCCCGCCCATGTTCCCCAGCGACTGGTGTGCAGAGGCATACTGCCTCTGATCCTGGAGGTAGCATAGAGCCATCAGGACTAGTAGCCATTGATAGCCTGCCTTCTCCTCCTCCATGAATGTGCCCAATCCCCTTTTAAAGCTGCCACTACATCTTGTGGAAGTGAATTCCACAGTTTAACTCTGCGCTGTGTGAAAAAGTCCTTCCCTTTATCTGTCCTGAATCTCCCACCAATCAGCTTCATGGGATGACCCCATTGGGGTTCTAGTATTGTGTGTGTGTGAGAGAGAGAAATGTCTCCCTATCCGCTTTCTCGACACCACGCATAACTCTGTTCACCAAATATCAGTTGACACATGGTCATTTGAACCAGTCGCTTGCGCTCACACATTGGCAAACCTCCTAGGGGAGATGAGAACTGGCCACCACCACAATGCCAACCTGTATGATTTTGGAGCAGGCCTTTAGCCACAGTGTGTGTGGTGAGGCAGGGGTGGGTGGGAGTCACTGGTTCATTCCCTGCAAGGTTATTCCAGACCCTTAATTGTCTAGTAGTTATTTCTTGATGGTTTGAGGCCTACAGCAAAGAACGACGCAGGCTGAGCATGGAAGACGATGGGTTCAGTAAGAAACCTGAGCGGAAATACCTAAGGAAATTTGGATTTCCAACATGGACTCATGACTGATGCCATTTCCTGAGCAGTAGCAGCACTCCGTTACCATGGGGTGTTAATTGCACATTCTCTGTGTTGCTATGGAGATACGCACCACAGGGCCTCCAGGTTACACAGCATCCTCCTCGATGCTCTCTCTTCTTTGCCCCAAAGAAGCATGCGTATTTTGATAGCCCTTTCGTGTACCTGTGGGAAGGTGTGGTAGTAGACAAGTCGACCCTTTGGCTTGAGGTGCCAGACTTCTGGCTTCAGACCAGAGTACAGGCAGAGATGACATTCCAAGTGCGCAGCTGCCCGTGTCGAGGCTGCCAATTTGCTTCAGTGATGGAGGCAAAATGCAAGCCATTTAGAGCAGCATGGTTTCAAAAGAACAGCTACTTTTAGTGATGCAATAACCTGGAGAAGAACTAGAAATGGAAGGGCAAAAGAGCATTATCAAGAGAAATAGGAAAGACAATGGGAAAAGTATGATTGCAACTCTGGTCTGTTGAACACCTGTAGTCCTCAGCCTCTGTGTTGGTGCATCATAGATGGTGGGCAACAGCTCAGCAACTTACATTCATTTTCTCAGTTCTCTCTGCCTCGGTCTTCCCACCTGTAAAATGGGAATAAAAGCCTCACAGTTCCATGGTCCAGATGTCTTGTGCAAAAGACAAGGATCTTATGATACCATGGACAATATATGCATCATTGTTGTTGTGTTGCTGTAGTTAAGCGGCGGCATAGCTTTGGGGACAGGACCATTACTCAGTGGCATGCAGCTGACCCCAGGTTCAATCCCAGGCCTCTCTAGCAGTTAAAGAAGGATCCAGTAGCAGGAGATGGGAAAAAACACCTGCCTCCAACCCTGGAATGCTGCTGCCAGAACAGACAACCCTGGGCTAAATAGTAGTGCTGAGCTGAAAATTTTGGGCAGGAGTGGGGGGTTTTCTAGAAATGTTTGCAAATTCCCGAATTTGCGATCACATTCAGAAAATGCATTTTTTTTTAAAAAAAGATGCATTTTTATGCTTTAGTCAGTGGGAGAATGTGTGCACTTCTGAAAAATGCATACAGGAATCCGCACTTCCCCATTCAAGTGAGCTGAAAAACAGGTCGAAAATGAAAACCAGAGCAAGCCGAAACAATCTCCAAAGTGATTTTCAGTTAATTTAGGCGAGCTGGGAAATGGCTGGTTCTCCCCTCCCTACAGTGAATTCCATGAATTAATTGTGCATTGTGTGGTGAAGAAATGCTTCCTTTGGTCTGTTCTGAATCTACGGCTCATCCATTTCATCGGTAGATCCCAAGTTCTAGCATTATAAGGAAGAGAGAGGGGGAAATCTCTGCCTGTGTTCTCTACACCATGCATTATTTTATAAGCCTCCATCATGCTACCCCTCCTTTAACTTCCCAAAATGCCCTGGAGCTGGGGGCCGCCAGTTTAACTTCCCACAAAGTCGCAGAGCAATGCTACATCAGGCACTGTAGGGCATTGTGGGAAATTTGAAATGGCAGCATCTCAGGCCTGGCGTCCTGGTGTAGGGGTGGGCAGGGGTGGGCAGGGGAAGCATCTGTAGCAGTGGGCCCACCCAGTGTGGTGGCGCCCTGACACCTGCCTGGGCATGTTGGGCATTGATACCTGACTGGCAGGGCTGGTTCACCACGCGTGGTCATCCCTTGATGAGTGGCACTTTGAGCTGGCTTGCCTGCATGGGTGGGTCTTCTCTACAGTCTAACTAACATCACATAGCTATTATGTCAGCCTCATATTATCTCAAAAGCAATGTTTGTTTGTTTGTTTGTTTATTTCACTTCTATACTTCCTATTGGCCGAAATCGGCCCCGCTCACGCCCGCCAGAGACTCGCTTTGATATAAGAGTGTTTTGGATTACAAGCACGGTTCCGGAACAAATTATGCTCTCAATCCAAGGCATTACTGTATAGTAATTATTTTTCAATTTGCATGTATGCATATGCACATTTTATGCAAATTGGTATCCACTTTTGACCTCTTTTTTGTACATGGCCACCCTATTCACGCATGTGTGCCCATCTCAGGATTCCTGTACACACTTGACTTCATCGGAAAGCACTGAGGTGTTTGAGTTGAGGTGACCCATTCATCCTTTAGAAAGGGCCTCAGGCTGGGGCACCTGAAGGACCACCTTCTCCCATTCATGGAGATTAGCATGTGAGGCCCTGCTCTAGGGGTTGCGCCCACCTTTGGAGGTTAGCCAAGTGGCTACTAGAGACGGTAAGGGCCTCCTCTGTGGTGGCACCCTGATTGTGAAGCAGCATCCCCAGAAACTCCCGTTTGGATGCAACCCTTCCATCCTTGAGGCATCCTGTTAAAGCCATTTTGCCCACTTATGCTTTTGGCAAGTAATACCACAATCTTTTCGTCGCTGACTGCCTGCTGATTTCGATGCTGCTGGCAGCCCCGGTGTCATCACACAGCGTCTCGTGCACTGCTGAGGTCCCAGCACCCTAGCAAAGCCCACTGCTGTGCTGATACCTACCCTTCCCCACCCCCCACCGCCCCTGGGTGGCTGGGTCTGGGCATTGCCATTTCAATTTCCCACAAGGCCGCTGACATAGCATTGTTCTGGGACATTGTGGGAAATTAAAATGACATCTCCAATCCACCTGATGTGGAACACAGTGTTGCTGTCCACCACTGCTACCATTGCCACCAGCAGCTAAGCCCACCGGAGCCCACAAGTAGAAGAAGAGGTGGACCTGGGAGCACTTTGACTTTGCCAAGGCACCCTCCCCCCTCAAACCTAGAGCCAGCCCTGGGTGCTGGTTCTATTCCGGTCTGTCCTATCCTAGCTTGGCCTGGGGTTCCCAGCAGAGACTGGGTTGCAGCAGTGATGCTTCCTGGAAAGGCAGGATCATGTCTGGAGCAAGGTCATCTCCAAAGAAGCAAGGCCATATTAGACAATGCAGGTTCCCAACAGGCAAAGGCCTAAGCCTAGATCACTAGCTGAAACTCACCCACAAAGAGCCGTTGTCTCAGCAACATACAGAAGCCTTCTGAATCCTTATGAAGGCTGGCAGGGTCTGGACCTGCTGTTAACTCTGCCCCTTCTGAGAAGCAGTTCACTTCTTAAAGGGCCACTGTCTGATTCTTCATCTGCTGGCTCCTATAGCATCGAGGCAGTGAGGACTTCATTGGAGGGGTGCCCTCGGAGTCTGGTAAAGCCACAACCTCTGGCCTGGAAGGTCCCGGACTAGCAGATGATGGGTTTGTGGACAGAGTGAGTGAGGGGTGAAGGATGAAGCAACAGAGAGAGTCCCTGATCTCTTTGGCATCTCCTCTCCTTCCCCGGAGCTATGGGCAATTCAGTGATCGCCATGAATAGGCCTTGTCTTCTCCATTACAGCAGACCCCATCTTTGGAACCACATGCTCTTCTCTTTCAAATTTTCTCCTCTCTCTCTCTCTCTCTTTCTCTCTCCCTCTCTCTTCACAGACAAAGAAGAACATGTTCTCCCCCCTCCCTGTTCCTTTTCAGAACAGCTGGAGGGTTCCCCGCTCATGCTCGGCTGAGCGTGGCAGTTCCCAAGAGCAACCGGAGCCTCGTCTCCGCGGACGGCAGTGATTAAGAATGAGGCGGCAATTCTGCCAGGGCTGAGGAAGAAAAGTAGCAAAAGGCTCCCTCCTGGGACTTACAGCTAGTAACCCTGGAAAGAAAGCAAGGAGGAGCGCAGAATGGTTCACCCCGCACAACAGAGGAAACCCCTGCCACTTACTGACTGACACACTCAGCTGGACTGGCTGAACCCTAAACAGATGTTGTACTTGGAAGCGGGAGTCGGGGCTTCCTCTTTGTGTTGGCGCCTTGAGCTACTGTTTTTAGAAGACTACGGGGATGATTTGGCTAAAACTGGAGGGAACCAGGGGGCTTGTGGAATTCACTACAGCCGCCCACCCGCACCGCCACCACTTTCCCCCTTCCCCGCAATTTGAGCACTGTTTGGAAGGCTGAGGAGGAGCTTAAAAAAGAGAGTCTTTCCCACTCTGTGTATTGGCAAATGGCGCTGGCGGAAATGATCTCTGAGGCCTCACGTTCAAGGCCATGCCGAAGCATCCATTGCCATCCCTCCACATCTGCCTCTTGGCTCAGCCCTGCCCTCCAGCCCTGCAAGCCACAGCAACATATGGGACAGAATCTTGAACTTGAGTGTCACACATTATCAGTGCAGATGAGTGAATCCAGAAGCAGTGGCAAAACAACCAGAGAGCCAGTGTGGCGTAGCGGTTAGAGTGTCGGACCGGGACTCGGGAGATCCGGGTTCTGGTCCGCCGTGTGAGGCCATGAAGCTCACTGGGGGGACTTTGGGCCAGTCACTGACTCTCAGCCTAGCCTACCTCACAGGGTTGTTGTGAAGAGGAAATGGAGAGGAGGAGGACCATGTAAGCTGTCTTGGGTTCTTTGCAAGAGAAAAACGGGTGGGACATAAATGTAATAATAAATAAATAAAAATTTAAAAAAACAGAAAATCCCACAAACACACAAGTGTACAATGCAACATATGGTGTATTGTGGAGGAGTCCAGGTAACAATGGCCAGGAATTATGGGAGTTGTAGTCCCAAATGTCTGGAGGGCACCACGTTGCCTACCCCTGAGTTAGGGGGCCTTATGGGCTGTGAATGCTTGTCCATGAAACATCCAAGGTGTGGGTTCTATCCAATGTAACTCTAACTTAAGTCCCATTCATTTCAATGGGTCTACTCTACATAGGACTAACATTAAATACAACCCAGTGTCTAAAGTTTAGACTCTAAACCATTGGTTCCCAACCTTGGGTTCCCAGATGTTACTGGCCTTCAACTCCCATCATGCCCAGCCAGCATGGCTAATGGCAAGGGATGCTGGGAGCTGTAGTCCAGCAACATCTGGGGACCCAAGGTTGGGAACCACTGGTCTAAACTGTACATGGGGTTTCATAGATCATAGAGTTGGAAGGCGCCTACAAGGCCATCGAGTCCAACCCCCTGCTCAATGCAGGAAACTGGAGGAGGGGTCTCCCATCCAAGTAATAGCCAGGCCTGGCCCTGCTTAGCTTTCCACGCTCAGACAAGCTGAGCCAGCGTGAGCCACAGGCCTGCATGTGAAACAATTCTGTACTGGGAGTCCGACCAATCCTATGCCCCCCCCCCCAGGCAAGGTCGGAGGGCCATAGGATTGCGCCCTAAATTATTAAATATTACAGTAGCCCTGGTGATTTGTTATATTTTGAAATGCTTTCTGTTTTCCATCTTATGTGTAACTTGGATAGTGATTATTTGCCGTGAGCCCAAGAAATAAGGTGGGGCAGAAATCAAACAGAGAACTCCTTAAGTGTCGGCACTGAGAGCCTCATTTTTTTTTTTTGACTCATCTGCTTCAAGAAATGGGACCTTTGGGGCTACAAAAAAAAATTTGTCGTTTCTATTTACCCTGTGCATCTGTGTACATGAGACTTTGCAAAGTGAAAATGAACCAAAATACCAACCCAGCTTTCTTAGGCGCCGATATGATTCTCAACACAGAGGGGGCTTCGGCACTGAGAATTGTCTGGCTCACTTTTTATTCTGCTCCTATTAACACACACACAAAAAGCAAAGAAGGACAAAAGGGGGACGAGACAGACAAGAGCCAAGGCAGGGAGAGGAGAGGCAGAGACCCCCGAGATGAGAAGGAGGTGAGAAAGAGAGAGACAGACACACATTAAAACTGAAGAAAGGGGAAGATGATTTTGTAACTGGGGGGAGGAGTAACCCCCATAGGGTGGGAGTGTGTGTGTATTACCTACCTGAACTGGACTTTTCATTCATGCACAGAGTTTCGCCCACCCCTTTCTGTCTTTCTCCTTGCTTACATTCCTTGTCTCTCCCCCCCCCCTCCCAGACCCCTGCAAGAATATAATAAAATGACATCTCAGGCCACTTGGGTGGAAAGATATGCCATACATTCCAGGAGATTATTTAGCTGAATGTCTCCATTGTCTTGATTTTTAAACTGTGGTTTCTTTGGCATAACATCCACATTGACGAAACAAGCAATAACACACACAAACTCACACACACACAACAAAAACCACCCACCTCCCGCTTTGTTAATGCTGTTAAGCTAAAGGAGCTGAAATGACTTTGAATGTCAAAAATATGAAATGGTTGTTTATAAGTAAAGGGATGGTATCTGGAGTCGTTAATGATGTGCCACCATGTTAATTCCTATGGAGTCTCTTAGCATCCAGATAACTTATTTATGCATGATGGATTGACTGATTGATTATTGAATGTATTTCATTCAACTCAAAATTTCCTGGGGGTATGTACTAAAAAAAATACTGAATGCTTAACACTTCCTTATTGTAACTGTTGCATCAGCATTAAGTAACTATGGTGTTGTTAAATGAGCATTTTAACCATATTGGTGTCATTTTGACAATCCATCCCCAAAAATACCTTGATTGGGGGTGTTTCATTTTTCCCTATTCACTTTATTGGGGGATTAATTGACTCCAATGCTATTTCAATTACACACACACACACACACACACAGAGGGAATGTCAATAAACATTTTATATCCTTTTGGGGGCAAAACATGGGAAGAATAAAGTGGAAAGCTACAGCTGTCAAACACAGCTAAAAGTTTCAAAGTCAGTTGTATTCATAAAATAAAGAAAGCACGTGTAATTCATAGGACTTTGGATTTTTACAAACCTAACCAGAGGCAATCTTTTGCATGTTTCTGTTTCGTGTGTTATGTTGCACACGCTGGCAGCTGGACGTGCGGTGAGTCTCACACACTTTCTGAACTCAAACATAGCTTTCATTTCATTTGAGGAATGGAGGGATGAAGCACGCGTATGTATAGATGTTAGCTGTTAACATCTAGAGGTGATTCCACAGCAAAAGGCCATGTTCAAATTAAGGCACATATTAGATTTCAGTTCCTGATAGGGTTGCTGAGAGTGGCAACATTTAAGCACAAAGCAGGGGGGGGGACTATTCAACGTTCTCAGGGATGTCCCCAAAGCTCTGATGTTTCTGAGCTTTCGTAAAACAAAACAAACAATGGAAAACACATTGGTTTGGATCCAGGATCTGCCATCCGTGGACAGAATGGTTCCGCACAAGGTAGGTGCCTCCCAATTTCGGGGGATCCCACTCCCCGCACACCACAGCTCACCCCATTCAGCAGAGTACCCCAACACTCTGTGTAGCATTTTAAGGGGTCTGGAAGGGCTGCCAGGGAGGAAGGAGGGAAAGTCCACTTCAGCCAGCCCCGTTGCATGTGCCTAAATCTGAATCTAGACTAAGGCTGCAATCCTATGTGTACACTTACTTGGGGAATAAGCCCCACTGAACTCGGCGAAACTTGCTTCCGAGTAAACATGCTGCATAGGATTGCGCTGTAATAATAGGCATGGCTTATTCCCATTGACTAATGATTAAACATTGCAGCTGTAAAGTGGGATCCAGGATCTGCCTTCCTCGAGAGAAAGAGCTACATTTGCGGAAGACCCTTCTGAGTGATTGGGGGGGGTGCCCCCTCCCCCACACATACCTAAGCTCACCCCATTTGTGCAGTCGATCCAGCTCAAATTGGGATGCAACCATAGACCTACTGTGAACCAGCCCCTCCGGCCTGGTACCTCAACATGTGAAGTGGTTTTCTGTGGAGTTCGATCTGTGATTGCCCATTCACACATGCAAATTATCCCTGGACGCTGCAGTCATCAAGGGAATGGCATGCACATGTGAGCCAGCCATAGGGACAAGCTGAAGACATGGAATGCCTTTAACAGGGCTGGTGTTGTGATGGACATAGCGGGGAGCGGAGGGAGAGAGCAAGCACCAAATTCAGGACTGAAATTACCAAGGATCACTGAACTATGTAAAACTTCCCTACAAAGATAGGTTTACTCCAGTCACGGCAGTGAGGTCTGGTCCCCAGTGGTCATCGGCAGCTATTCATGCCAGCTTTTATTTAATAAACAGTTACAGATTAAGTCCACATTTGAAAAGACAGAACAGAGATGCGGGCCAAGATCACAGACGGCAGACTCAAGGCCCCAGCAACAATAGCTGTCAAGTTTCTAAATGTGTAAAGTATTATTGTCCCCACACAAACTGGGACTTGAAAGAAAAGTTTGCTTGCGTTAGAAGCCCGTGTTGAAAATTAATTCAGGGCATATGCTCTCAGAGGTTTGTCAGCAAGACAAAATGCTTCCAAAGCGCCCCACATCGGCTCACTCCCCTGATTCTCTCTGCTGGTTGAAAGGGGAGGTGGGAGTCAACTCCTTCTTCTTCTCCTTCTGGACTGGACTTCTTAAGGCACCTCCACTTGCAAAGATGCAGGAGGCTGAAGGTAGAGGGAGACATGTCTTCCCCATGAACAGCAGAATAGACACCTGCGCTTTCCTCTTTCAGTCAGCCAGCCGGCCGGCCGGCCGGCCAGCCAACCCAATTTATTTGCTAGAAACCATGGGTCATCACAAACATACAGCATAATCAAGTGGAGAGGGAAGGGACATTTTGATAAATTCATGTGTTTTGTGGATTCTCAGGCATCTTTTGTTCTGCCGTCCGCTCACTGACGGAATCAGATTTTTTAAACCAGAACTTTGTTCTACTTGTGCTAATTAGCATCAGCACTAATTCACATTAGTGGTAATGAGCACTTGCGCATATTCACTAATGAGCATTGGTTAATGTGAATTAGCACTAATGCAGATTAGTGCAAATCCCCTCACCCCTCCAAGTAAAAAACACAGTCGGCAAGTCCACAGAATCTGCGCGACTGGAAAAAGCCGGTCCGCTGCGGAATACACAGGTCAGATTCATAGAAATCCGAACTCATTTGAATCCATCGCGAACTTCTCTGACATCCCCTAGTGGAGAGCAGGACTTGCTGAATCTGTCAAATTTGGTCTCTCTCAGTTTCTCATTTTTCCAGTCTTTAGTTCATCCCAAACTCTGAGAATTATTTTTTTTTAATGTTCGCATGAACGTTTGTATACCTTTTTGAGCACATTTCTCCTAATACCTTGGAATGGAATTGGTAATTTAAGTTGTTTTTTAACAATGCCTGTCAATTTTAATGCCATATTATTTATTTATTTATTTATTTATTTCATTTTTATACCACCCAATAGCCGAAGCCCTCTGGGCAGTTCACAGCAATTAACAAGACAGTCCCTGCCCACAGGCTTAAAATCTAAAAAGACACGACACACAAGGAAAAAGGAATGGGGAGGGAAGAAGGGGGAATATTAATTAATTCTTCTGGCAGGGCTGGTGGAATGGCCCTGCGCTCCCTCTCTTCTCCCTCCTCTCAGCCTGCTGGAATGGCTGCTGCCATTTTATTGCGTATTTGTTTCTAGAAAATTATCTCATGTCTCAAACTTCCAGGAATTGTAATATCTATTCAGACATCACTAATGCAAAGAAAGTTTTTTTTTTTAACCAGTCTGCTTTTTATAATCTTGTCTTAGCTATTTAAGTAATTTTAAAATTGTTTTTAAAATGTGTAGCGAAAAGTTTGTCGATGTTTTATTGTTTGTAATTTTTATATTGTATTTTATTGTAGAATTTTATAATTGTTGTAAACTGCCCAGAGAGCTTCGGCTATTGGGTGCTATAGAAATGAAAATAATAATAATAATAATAATAATAATAATAATAATAATAATAATAATAATAATAATAATAGTAGTAGCAGCAGCTTCTACACAATTTTGCCTAATATGCACATTTTGCAAGCCATTTCTCTAATAGAATGCATTTTAATGTTATTTTTACGAATGCATGCCGTTTTGTATTATTTATTTGTTTGTTTGTTTGTTTATTTAATACATTTATATACCGCCCAATAGCCAAAGCTCTCTGGGTGGTTTACAACAGTTAAAACCATAAAATACAATATAATATAACCATTAAATTTAAAACCACACATTAAAAAGCAAACAGCAAAGCTAGCAGCAGTTCAAATTACAGTAACAGAGTTAAAAACTACAAGATAAAAATGATTAAGATGATTAAAATGATTAAAATGCACACTTTGTACGCACTTTCCCCTAATATGCAACTTTTTGTACACATGTTTTGATTGGAGAACTCCACTGCAAAATTCAGAGAAGTGCAAACTTTGGAGGATAACTGAGTTTTGGTTTGCATATTGGTTCAAAAGTGCAAAGGTAGATAAGTTCACGTTAAAATGAGAACCAGACAAATTTCTCCCCCATGGCTAGTTGAGAGACACCTCTTTCAACTTAACTTATGGCGGCCGCCATCCAATGTGGCTGCCCGTAACCCTCCAAACTTGGTAGGGATGTTACCGTTGGCTCGTGCGGGTGCGAGTGGGACCGAACTCGGCCTGGCTTGTGCCCGCACGAGGCCCGCATGAGCCTACCTGCAAGTGTCCCGGAGGCTCCTCGGCTCGGCTCTGCGCAGAGAGCCACCCACGCTGGTCCCGTCGCGTCACTTCCGGCGTGGCGGAAGTGACGCGATGGGACCCTGCTCCAGCGTGCTGGACCCCCGCGCTATGTTTTTGGCGGGGAAACCAGGCCCTGTTGCCCTGGTTCCCCCGCCAAAATCATAGCGTGGGGGTCCAGCGCGCCGGAGCAGCCGGAAGTGACGTGACGGGCGCTGGCGGCTTGATTGGCGGCAGCTTGAGCGGCGCGGAGAACGCTCCGCGCTGCTCAGAAGATTGACCGGGCGGCCACAGCGGCGGAGAACTGAGCCGCAGAGAACGTCGAGTCAAGATAAGGTTCGTGTAACCCCCAAACTTGGAGGATAACTGGTATCCAATCGAGCTCAGGAGGACCGCGGAGGCAAAGATTGCCTCCGCGCTCCCCTGCCCTGCAAAAGACACAGATGGGTGATTTTGGCCATTTATGTCTTTTGCCCCTGCTTGCGAGAAGCATAGGCTGAGGCACCACCTGGAATCTTTGTAGGATGGCGGTACCTCACTCCTCCGACTCCCTGCCCCCCCCCCTGGAATGCTCCCCAGCACCTGCTCCAAAGACAGTCTTCCGTCTTTGGAGCTGCACCCAATGTGGAAAGAACTGCGCCAGCTGTCAGGGCAGAGGGAGGGCCCCCCAAAGATGGAGACCCCACTGAGACCTCGGAAGGCTTTTACAAGGTCAGAGCAAGGACTCCGACTCTTCCTAAGGCTGGCGAGGCAGCCTCTAGTACCGGCCATAGGATTGCACCCTTAACAACTTGATAGGAATTCTTAAGCATCAGTTGGTGCGTAATGCTATGGTCTGTCTTCTGGTGGGGACAGCTCTTTTATCCATTGTCTGTTTTCTAAATGTATATTCCACCTTATTGCATGCCAAAGCCTCAAGGCGGAACAGTAGACATAAACAGAAAAACAAACACTCAAAAACAAAGACAAAAACAGAAAGTAAAATAAAATAAAAAGCAGTCAAGAAGAATCCTATAGACTAATAGAGAATTCTGAGTGCCACTTCTTATGTAACCGAAACACCACCGAGCAACAAGAGGGAGGCTTCGGGGAACTTAATATCAGCAGGCTTCAGGGAACTCCAAGGTTTGTAGAACTACAAAAAAGTTTTTTTTTGGGGGGGGGGGTATATCCCAAAACAGCTCAATGATAACTAAGCAGGCTCAGCAGACACAGAATACTAACTGATTGGTGCAGCAGGGACAGAAAACCAGGAAGGAGGTGAAATGGAATGGAGTATGCTGAAAGAGGGCATAGCTGAACAGGAACACTCCATGCTGCAACATTCTGTTACAGATCCCACTTGTCAATACGAATTGGATGGAGTGGGGAGAGACTAAGACCATAAAAGTCTTAGTGGGGGTGTTGACCTGGTGCTGAATGGGGTACATCTACCCCTGAAGGACCAGGTCCGCAGCTTGGGGGTCATTCTAGACTCCCAGCTGTCCATGGAGGCTCAGGTGTCAGCTGTGAGCTGGGCGGCGCTGTATCCAGGATTGGCGCCCTAAGCTAAATTATATTTAGTGCCCCCCCTCGTGCCGTGGGGGGGCTCTGGAGCAAAGCAGCCCTGCTCTGCAACACACACACCGCCACCGCCGCCACCGGACCCCCCCGCCCGCCGTCACTGTCGCCACCCCCCCACCTACCTTCCCCCCGCCTCCTCCGAAAAGGAAGTGACGCGGGACCCCCGTGCTCTGTTTTTGGCCGGGGGAAACCAGGGCAACAGGGCTGTTTAAGCCCTGTTGCCCTGGTTCCTCCCGCCAAAACAGAGCGCGGGCGGGGCTCCGGAAATGGCGCGGAGAAGGTAGGTGTCGGGGGGGAGGCGGCGCGGGGCGGGGGAAGGTGCCCAGGCTCAGCCCCACCACTACCTCCGGGTGCAATCCCCCGCACTGACCTGGCTTTGTCAGCGAGGCGGGCGGGCGGGGCAGGAGCGCGCCGGCAGCGAAGAGGAGCGCAGCGTTTCTGTGCCCTCTTCAGCTACGCGCCTTAGGCAACAGCCTAGTTTGCCTAGAGGTAGCGCTGGCCCTGGCTGTATCAACTCCATCTGATACAGCAGCTGCGCCCCTACCTTCCTAATCATCTGGTCCCAGCGGTGGTTCATGCCTTGGTCTCCTCTCGCTTAGACTACTGTAATGCGCTCTATGTGGGGTTACCCTGGAAGACGGTTCGGAAGCTACAGCTGGTACAGAACGCGGCAGCTCGCCTGGTTAAAGGCAGCCGTCAGCGAGATCACATCACACCAGTGCTCAAGGAGTTGCACTGGCTACCAGTTGCTTGCCGGGCCTAATTCAAGGTGTTGGTTTTGACCTTTAAAACCTTATATGGCTCCAGTCCAGCTTATCTCAAGGAGCGCCTCCAGCAACATCAAGTAGGCTGCTCAACAAGGTCTACCATGGACGGCCTTCTCCTTGTCCTATCATCCAGAGCAGCCAGGCTGGTGGGGACTAGGAAGAGGGCCTTCTCTGTGGCGGCCCCCAAGTTATGGAACTCCCTCCCCAGTGACCTTCACCATGCCTCCTCCTTGATGAACTTCCACCGGGCTTTAAAAACATGGCTTTTCAGGCAGGAATATGGGGTGGGTTTGGATTTTTTTAAAAAACTTTTATATTGTTTTATTTGTGTTTGCTTTAATTGTGTTTTAATTGTGTTTTAATTGTGCTTTTAATAGTGTTTGATTGTATTTTATCCTGTTGTACATCGCCCAGGGTGGCCGGGTGGCCGGCCAGATGGGCAATTTAAAAATATAATAAATAAATAAATAAATGTAATTAAATGCCATCAAAAGCTTATGAGAACAGGATGGATTTTGCTAGGTGGCCAAAAGATAGTAATGAAGGTGCCTGGGGAATAGAGAGCTTCAGGTATTGGGCGGTATAGAAATAAAATAAATAGTAATGATATAATTAGTGGAAGTTCCACAATTTGGGCACCACCACAGAAGAGGCCCCTTCTCCTGTAGCCACTGTCTCTGCCAAACTTCAGAGAGTGGGCTTACTGGGAGAGGGGTTTCCAAAAATACATCTTAAGGATTGCGTAGATTCATGTAGGAGAAAGTGGTCCTCTGGATGGGTGGTGGACTTTTGGCTTGTAGGATTTACTTTGTTTTTCTAGAACGCTGAAGTCTATTAATCAGACCCAGGTGCAAATTACCAGCTTTGGGTGTGTGGGGCAGGGAGTGGAGTCAATACACTGTGTATACAAATGCAAATCTTCTTCTGAGTTACTATAGATCAGGGGTTCTACCACAAAACTCTGAGAGTGGCCAGTAGTAGATCCACTTTGGTCAAAGCCAAGCAATTCATACCTCCATTTTACTAGTGAGAAACACTGAGGCTAACAGATGGGCAGTTACTACAAGGCCAACCTTGGCAGAGGGCTAGTTGTTGTTGTTACATTTATTACATTTCTATCCCACCTTTTTGTCCTCTTGCAAGGAACTCAAGGTGGTTTACATCTCCTCCTCCCCCTCCTCCTCCTCCTCCTCCTCTCCATTTTATTCTCACAACAACCCTGTGAGGTAGATTAGGCTGAGAGTCAGTGACTTGCCCAAAGTCAGCCAGTGAGCTTCATGGCCGACTGGGGACTAGAACCCACATCTCCCAAGTCCCAGTCCAACACTCTCACCACTACGCCACACTGACTCTCATTTTGATTTGGCCTGCAGACCTGTGGTTTAACTGCTATAAATCAACTGAGCAAGCCAACATCATTGAACTGGCCAATACCTGCAGATGTAGATGAGGGAAAGTTGTTTTTTGAATTCAAGGTGACTCTCTCCACATCTTGATATGCAGTAGCACCGAAGTGGTGAACGGTCACCGTAGGGATGAATGTGAGAATTAGTGAGATTCAAGCTCAGCGAAGTTCTCCAAAGTCCATCTCAACGCTCGTTTGGACTTGAGTCCATATCAGATTGCAAGCTTCGTTGTTGTTGTTGTTGTTTTTCTTTTTGCATGAAAATCCATATCCACTAAACCTGACAATGTGCGCCAGAAGAGACTGGTGTCTTTGGTGTGAGAAGCCTTCAGCAACAGATGCCACGCATTTATCCCCAGCTTCCCATTTCCATGCATATTTTTTTCCAAATGTACGCATCAGTTGTGCACATCGCTGAAATGTATGCACTCTTCTCCCATTGATTAAAGTGTATTTGTGCACATTTTTCAAGAGTATACATTTTTTCCACGCGCATTTTCCAGACATATGCATGCTGTTGAACACATTTTGGGGGGCTGTGGATCACATTACAACTAGCTCAGAAATGTACGGACTTCGACCACAGATTGCATCTGAGCCTGTGTTCGATCTGGAAGGTGCAAATTGGGTAAATTCAGATCAAAAATGAACTGAAATGAATTTCTCATACATCCCTACGGAACAGTGCCCGCTCCAGGATTGTTTAGGTGGAGGGAGTGTCTGTGAGCAAGGCAACCCCAGTGGGTCCCATGGAGCAGAGGATTCAGGTGGAGAATTCCCTCGTGCTTCTTCTCACCTTCTTGGGCGCTCCATGCAAAATGAGAATGGTATCACTGTCAGGGCAGTGAATCCCTTGCCCATCTTGGGGTCCCCAGCAAATGGCCAATCTTGCCACCTTCCAGAGTTGGCCCTGGCTGCAAAATGCAGTGAATCAGTCATCTATCACCGTTCCTGCTTTTCCCCAAAACTCCAGCTTCCTTTTAAGCCTAGAAGCTGCATTTCTGTTTATTTTCCACAAGTGCCCCGTAAACTATGAAAAATAAATAATAGGTGTAGATATATGACTTTTTTTTAGTGTGAAATACACACACACACACACACACACACACACACACACTTCTCCCCCCCCATCCTTTTCTGAGACATGAAAAGAGACTGCTGCGTTTGCTCCTGTCAAATCTAAATGCCTTTGAAGTGGAACTAATCATTTCAAGGATAGTTTGCGTCGTCCTAACAACACAGCTCTCTTGCAAAGCCACGCTTTTTTGTTGGAGATATGTTTTCATCTCTTTCAGCCCATGATGATGATGATGATACCCTCAGCTTTCACGCTCCATCCTCCTGCACGCATCGCAGTGTGGCACTCCCAAATCTCTCTCCCTCCCCACTCCAGCCAAATCTCACTCTCAAAGGCCAAGGGTTACCCGAAGTGCCTCCCCACACATCTGGCCCCCCTAGACTTCTGACCCACAGCTCTGCACCTACGGCTGCGATTCTGCACTACTCTGGTTTAGATGTGACGGTGCACGCCATTCAGTGATAATGGCTTTGCAGTGGTGGCTTGGAAAATAGAGAGACAACAGTGAGAAGTACAGGTTGACTCGTGCAATATGACTTCTCTCATCCCCTCTAACATGCACACAATTATGCACAGTAAGGAGAAAGTGGAGAAGGAGAGATATTTTTCTCCCTCTCTCATAATACTAGCACCCGAATGGGATCATCCCATGAAGATGATTGATAGGAGATTCAGGTCAGGACTTATAAAAGGAAGGGCTTCTTCACACAGCGTAGGGTTAAACTATGGAATTTGCTGCCCCAAGATGTAGTGATGGCCACCCGTTTGAAGGGCTTTAAAAGGGGATTGGACAAATTCATGGAGGAGGAGAAGGCTATCAAGGGCTACTAGTCCTGATCAGAGGCAGTATGCTTATGTACACCAGTTGCTGGGGAACCAGGAACGGTGCAGGGCTGTTTGGCGCCCTAGGCCAAATTATATTTAGCGCCCCCCCTCTCGTGCCGTGGGGTGGGGCTCCGGAGCAAAGCAGCCCTGCTCTGCAACACACACACCGCGCCGCCGCCGCCGCCGCCACCACCACCTACCTCCCCCCCCCCCTGCTGGCTGCTGGCTGCTGCTGCTGCTGCTGCCGCCGCCGCCGCCTCCGACGCGACGGGACCCCCGCGCTTTTTTTTTTGCCGGGGAAACCAGGGCAACAGGGCTGTTTAAGCCCTGTTGCCCTGGTTCCTCCCGCCAAAACAACGCCGGCGGGGCTCCGGAAACGACGCGAAGGTAGGTAGGTGGCGGGCGTGCGCGCGCGCGCAGGGGGGAAGGTGCGGCGGCGGCGGGCGGGGAGGCGGCAGGCGGGGCAGGAGCGCGCCGGTGGCGAGGAAGGAGCGCAGCATTTCTGCGCCCTCTTCCGCCACACGCCCTAGGCAGCCGCCTGGGTCTGCCTAGCGGTAGCGCCGGCCCTGTGGGGAACATGGGTGGGAGGGTGCTGTTGCACGCATGTCCTGCTTATGGGATTGGGCAGCTGATTGGCCACTGTGTGAACAGAATGCTGGACTAGATAGACCCTTGGTCTGATCCAGCATGGCTTTTCTTATGTTCTTAACATTTCATGGATGAAAAACAATTCTCATATGTTACATCTCAACACTCTTGCCGAGTATCCTTGTCCTACAGACACACCCTGTATTACCTATTGCAATATTACCAATTGCTCAAGGTCCTACTTTGTCTTCTTAGCCAACCAGCAGAGGAACTAGCATTTCCCCCAGATATGCTATCTTTCTCTTTGTGGGTAGTGTTTTTTGTTTTGTTTTGTTTTACTGTAAGGCTGCAATCCCACGGTCCCCGCAGTGTAAAGATCTAAAAACACAATGTATATTTCTCTGTGTGTTATGTGTATGTGTGTGTCCGTGGGTGACTGTGTGAGAGGGGGAGCAGTGCATCGGGGTACATGCCAACAGGGGGCAAGGGGCCATCTGGAACAATTCACAAATAGGTTCCCCACCCCTGCTGTAGGGAGTGGGAACCAGGGATGGGGACTCGGACTCCCGGGACTCGACTCGTGAGTTGGACTGAGTCCCCCCTCTGACTCGAGTCCCACTTGAGTCCCAATATTTTTAATGGGACTCGGGACTCGACTCGGGACTCGAGACCAAGGACCAACATCCCTGGGCTGTGCCAGAAGGAGTGGAGAGGAGTGCGATCAGTGGCGAAGAGTGAGGGTGGAATTGTGATGAGACCTCACCATTTCAGAATGGGGAGCAAACATTTAGAAAAAATAATGTTCCTCAAATGAAACATAGATAAGTTTTAGGAAGTACAGCAAGTTTATTTTTTTAAATCATTTTCCTAAAATGCAACCTTTCAGACATTTTGGGTTTGGCTGCCTCTGCCTGCCTGTTTGGGGTTCCCAGCCTCCTCTGCCTGCCTGGTCTCTTCTTAACCAGTTCCACAATCCACAGTTTGAATTGTCCAAGACAAAGGCCTCTGCCTGCCTGCTTTGGGGTTCCCTGCCTCCTCTGCCTGTCTGGTTATTTGGGTTTGTCTGCCTGGTCTGTTCTTGCCAAAATCAGTTGCAGAGTTTTGAAATAAAAAGGCACACTTGTGCCTAGAATGTATTTAAGCCACACATCTGAAGTAGCCTTATTTTGTTGGGGAAAACCCCCATTGATTTTAATAGGGACTCGTGGAGTCAGCTTTGGGAGTGACTCGGGACTCGTGAGTCACCATCTTGGACCAAGGACTCAGAGTTGGACTCGAGACTAGGGTCCAAAGACTCGTGACTTGACTCGTGACTCGAAACCAGGACTCTTCAACATCCCTGGTGGGAACAAGGCAGCTGTGCCAAAGGTTTCACAGAAAAGGTGGGTTTTTAGGAGAGATTTGAAGGAAGATAGAGGGGCGGCATCAAGCAGGTGTCCTGGGAAGCAGTCCCAGCCATGAGAGAAAGGGCAGAATCAACTGGAGGAGGAAGGAGGAGATCTTTGGGTGGTGGAGGAGGAAGAATGAAGGTCGTGGGCAGGGAGGGTCCTGAGAAATAAAAGCGAACAACATAATTTTCAGGAGAGCTAATATCAATAAAACGATTCATGCAATTAAAACCAGGGCAACACACAGCAGCATAAAAGCTAGCAGGACTCAAAACCACGGAAGCCAGCTACACTGTTTTTGCAACTCCTTCTATTATATATATATACCGGTATATATATATATATATATATATATACACACACACACACGCTGTGCCAATTAATCAGCAGTGAGGAACATTTTAACGGATCAAAAGGTTTTTTAATTGATTCATCTGACTAAGCTTTTCTTCCCTAGGGTTGTTGTGTGTGTTTTCTGAACTAGGTAGCAAATATCGTTGGACATTTTCTTTTATTAAGAAAGGGGTGTGTGGGAGATTTGATTCTAGACTCTCACACATGCATTATAAACCCAACTGGTCTGCTGGCTTTCTTTCTTTGTTTTTTTTAAAACAAAGTTCAGCAGCCAGACTCGCTCCTGGCCAGACGTTTCAAGTGCTTTGCGTCAATCTTGTATGACATTGTTAAAATGAACTTTGTAAAGGTCCAGTCAACCTGAAACGGTCTCATACGTGAGACCCAGGATGACTTAACTGCAGATATTTATTCCATTATTTTCACATTCAAAAATAGTCCTTTTTCTAGTTTTAATTAATTTCCCCCAGTTCCTCTCTCCCCCCCCCATCATTTGAATTCTGGAAGAGTACAAGTTTTCATCTACAGTAGGCACCAGCACTCAAGGCTGTTCCTAGGGAGTGTAGTAAAACCTTAAAAACTAACCAGTGTGTTGCCTGTCCACGATCATTTTAATATGATATGGTGGAGGACCATGTAAGCCACCTTGGGTTCCTTGCAAGAAGAAAAAGGGAGGATATAAATGCGATGATGATGATGGTGATGATGATAAGATAGAATGTTTGTTTTCAATGAAACAAATCAAACAATTGCTAGTGATGCCACCAAATTTCATAATTGGTTGGCTCATTGGTCGAAACTCATCTGTTCGTAATGCTCGCCTTTGTAGCAACCCCGGATCAATGTATTACGAATTTGCAATTAAGTTCAGAATTGATTGCGAGCCTTGGAGCATACCAGGGATGGGGACTCGGACTCCAGGACTCGACTCGTGAGTCTCACTGAGTCCCCCCTCTGACTCGAGTCCCACTCGAGTCCCAATATTTTTAATGGGACTCGAGACTCGACTCGGGACTCGAGACCAAGGACTCTTCAACATCCCTGGGCTGTGCCAGAAGGAGTGGAGAGAAGTGCGATCGCCGGCAAAGGTTTTATTTTTTAAAATCATTTTCCTAAAATGCAACCTTTCAGACATTTTGGGTTTGGCTGCCTCTGCCTGCCTGCTTTGGGGTTCCCTGCCTCCTCTGCCTGCCTGGTTATTTTGGGTTTGTCTGCCTGATCTGTTCTTGTCAAAATCAGTTGCAGAGTTTTGAAATAAAAAGGCACACTTGTGCCTAGAATTTATTTAAGCCACACATCTGAAGTAGCCTTATTTTGTTGGGGAAAAAACCCCATTGATTTTAATAGGGACTCATGGAGTCAGCTTTGGGAGTGACTCGGGACTCGGGACTCGTGAGTCACCATTTTGGACCAAGGACTCGGACTTGGACTCGAGACTCGGGTCCAAAGACTCCAGACTTGACTCGTGACTCGAGACCAAGGACTCTTCAACATCCCTGGAACATACGCAGTCTGCATCTAAATGCCATTTCTGTGCATGCATTGGTTGGTTTAACCCTTGAACGAGCTGGTCCGTCCACTGTTGCTTCCCTCATCATCATCACCACCGCAGCTCTGGCTATGCGAGGAAGAGGAGGAGGAGGACTCTGCAGGTCCATCTTCTCCTCTCCTCCGTATACCAGTGATCGGTGATGGTGAGTAAACATCGCATCGCACGGGTAGGCCACGTTAGAATAACCCACCAAGGAAGCGGGTACATAAAACGTGGTGATGCGCGACATCAAGCCACACTATGCGACCACAGCTGCCAAGATGCATTTTGAGATTGCGCATGCACAAAAACTCTTATACATGGAATGAGTTCTCACATGAAAGGAGAATGAGCTCACACAGATGAATTCATTACTTTCCGAGGAAATAACTAATTTGCTCAGTGTACGTTTGCCCATCGCTAAACTGTCCGTTGCATAATATATTTCCATCTTGAGTAAGGATGGATAGACAGATGTCCTAGTCAAGCGATACTGAAAGTAGGAAATCTCACCACGTGAACTGGGATGGGGCCATGCTGGGACGGTAGCCCCCTGATGTCACGCCACACAACATAGCTCCGCCCAAAGGCATCCATGCGTACAGAGTGAACGCCTGCTGTGGGGAGGCCTTTGCGTATACAGCTGTAAGTGCAGAGTCTTCCACGCATTTTGGAATCTGTTCATGCTGTCCATGTGGACACCTTTGGGCAGAGCTATGGTTTGTGACGCCATGTCCAAGGCAGGGCTGCTCAGGGAGGTCCCATCCCAGTTTGTGTGGTGAGCTTTACTACTTTCAGTAATGCCTGAATAGGGCTAGATGGATAGATTAAAATATATATTTGAAGCATAAGTAAATGAAAAAGGCATGGAATGAGCCAAATGTATCCAGGATAGGTCTATCAATAGATATGAACTAGGGAGAGGTGAGAGTTTCATTTCAGTTTTGATCAGAATTTACTAAATTCCACAAAGTTCTCCATCTTCGGGACAAAAAAAAGAACTTGATATTCTTTTTTAAAAAAATCCAATGTGGGAGAAACCAAAACAAACATATGCAAATGATATGCAAATTGGAGCCCTCTGTGTTTTGGTGGTGCATGCCCACCAAATACTCTTGGCAATGAGTAGTTGGCAACCTACAGGGGGAGGAGGAGCAGGGCCAGAAGCTCCAGGTATTGACAATGGGCTTCCTACTGGGCCTCGGTAGTTGTCCTGACGCCAGCCCTGTGGAGGAGAGCCTCTCTGAAAGATCATAATGCATGGACAAATTAACATTGTACATTTACAGCTTTGCTCCAATGGTAGAAGGAGTTCAACACTTTGATACAGCAGGGGTGTTCAGCCCTCAGGCCATCTGGCCCACCTGGGTCTCAATTTGGCCCTCCAGGGTTCCCACAGCATGAGGAGGTTTATTAATTATTTTATTCATTTTATTCATTGCATTTCTATACCACCCAATAGGCAGCTCACAACCATTAAAACCACAAAATACAACATAAGATACACCATGAAAGTTTAAAAGTTTAAAACTACGGTATAAAATAGAAGTAAAACCTAGCAGTTTTACAGTAACAGATTAAAAACAACAGAAACTGAAAGACTAAAAGGCCTGGGGAAATAGGAAGGTCTTCACTTGGTGATGGAAAAAGCACAGTGTAGGCACCAGGCAAGCCTCTCTGGGAATCTCATTCCACAATCAGGGTGCTTATGCTGGCTCAGCTTGTCTGAGAGCGTGGAAAGCTAAGCAGGGCCAGGCCTGGTTATTACTTGGATGGGAGACCCCTCCTCTAGTTTCCTGCATTGAGCAGGGGGTTGGACTCGATGGTCTTGTAGGCTCCTTCCAACTCTATAATATGGAATCTATGAAGAGGCCCAGTTCTTCTTTGCAGCCACCTCACCTCCTTTTGTAGGGGCTCCCAGGGAAGGATTGCTGAGAATGATCTTAGGGTCTGCGCAGGTATATATGAAGGAGGTATATATGGGAGGAGAAGATCCTTCAGGTAACTTGGCTCCAAGCCATTTAGGGCTTTGAATGTTAATACCAGCACTTTGAATCCCCAGACATGGCCTGGCAGCCAGGTTCTTTCTATTTCCCCCTGACCACCTATTGTTTTGTAATTTCCTGGCTTTTGTGTGGTTTCTTCCCCATTCTGAAAGCTTGAAATGCCTCTCCTCTTCCTGGCAGCAAGAACTTTAAACTGAAATATGCTGGTATTTTGGCCCCGCCCCTTTCACCTTCAGCCCCGCCCACCACAGGAATGAGACTCTTTAAAGCTTTTCCAAAATGGAATTCGGTCCCTGCTCTAGCTACTCTCACTAACAAAGTTTTAACAGTGCATCCCCGAATCTGAAATATGGATTTGGGAGAGAATGACCCATCCCTGGTAAACAGGGACAGCCAGAGCATACGTGGCAAGCAGTTTTCATCACTAGCACTGGAGGTCTTGAAGAGCAGTTCCCAGGAATGTGTATATCGGGGCTTAAAAAAATAAATTAAATATGACTTCTGAAACATTGTCCAGATGTGTGTGTGTGTGTGTGTGTGTGTGTGTAATCTTATCTCTATCCTAGTTTGTCAGTATGAAAGGAACTCTTTGTACAATCTTTGATTTTGCAGTGCTGTATCATTTTTGTCCATCTGAGATTCTGTAGGTATTGAGATCACTGATCAGCAAAACTATCCCTGTATAATCCTCGACACAGATGCAGCAAAAAGCAACAAGAGAGTTATCTAGGATTACAGCAGTTAAAGTTTAATACATTCCCTGGTTTTACAGTGATTCACACACTGCAGGGGAGACCAGGGGGAGGGAGGGGGTTGCAGTTTGGGCAATAAATCAGTCCACCATGGATATAAAGCATGGTGTGTGCTCTTATAAGGAAACACTGAAATCCTCCTCCAAGAAAAGCGAGATTGTACTTTCATGAATTATGCATTCCTTTTAAAGCACATGTATTTTGTTCTTTGTACAATTTATTCCTTTTCTACTAGCCCTGGAGGTGGGGAGTTAATCAAAGTGTTGAAACACCACCCCCCACGGAATTATATTTTCAACCACCTACATGTGGAAAGCTAGCATGTCAAGGAGAAGGTTACGAGCATACCAGCCAAGAGTGGTTCATTTTATTTCTGTAATTAAAGGCTTTTGCACCTAAGAAAGGAAGAGGAGGAGGATAAGCACCCCGGCCTAGCCTCATCCCTGAATATACTAGCTTTCTATGAAGAGGGTTTGTTTTTTTTAAAAAAAATGACGTTACAATGCAGTAGTGTTTGGACACCCAATTCTCCTGTCATGCCTTTAACTTTGGTACAGTCCTAGAGGGGCTAAATCCTGTGAGGTTCAAACACTCCATGGCATGTACAGATCCTCCTGCCCTTCCCTGTAGAGAACTTCCCCCCAGTCTATCCTTCAGATGTTTTGGACTTCAACTCCCATGGTCAGGAATGCTGGGAGTTGTAGTCCAAAACATCTGCAGGGCACTGAGCCGGAAAAGGCTTCCCTAGAAAGAAGAGCCTGGAACCTAGACTGTATCGCTGACTGTCGAGGGACAACGGAGACTGCTCCCCACCCGTACCCACCCCAACTCCTTAACCCTGCTAGTGTGGTGTAGTGGTTAGAGTGACAGACTGGGAACATGGAGATCCAGGTTCAAATCTCCACTCAGTCACAAAGCTTAATACTGGGTGACTGTGGCCAATCACTATCCCTCAGTCTAACTACCTCGCAGGGTTCTTGTTATGAACATTGAATGGGGTGGGGTGGG